>JARYHS010013630.1:266294048-266880647 GCA_031002005.1 Vandiemenella viatica
CAAGTCATCCATTGAGAGCTATGACTAAATATTATAGACGTGCTGCAAAGTTTGCGGTGTCTACCGCTCACTTCAAACGATAATTAAATTCAACTTACTTATGAAATGATATTCCAGGTTTTCCTGTCTGGCCTATTGTGCAACCCTATGCAACACAAGCTGTGCATTTTTAAAACTTATACACAATACTAATGAAATAATCACTGCATCACCACAATGTGAACACCTTAATTGTGGGAAGGCCATTTGGTCGCTGCCGGTGCTGCCACCATGCGGGAGAGTTTAGTGCTTGCTCACCGATTAACGTCACTTCTCCTCCATATAATCCTTTCCTCCATGGTAGGGCTACACTGTAACCAACTTCGGCGATTGTTCGCTCTACCAGCACACTGCGACCGATTGTTATTTAGTTCTCAACAGATCGCGTTGCAAGATGGAAGAAATTGACGTTATTTAAATGTTGACTGAGAACTCTGTTCAGATTTAATATCATGTTTTGTTATGGAAAAAGTGAATGAGTAAACGACATTTGGTAACACAGCAATGACAAATACTACGAACTTACATTAACTCTATCCAAAGTATTTTCACAAGACGTTAACTCTCATTCAGAGGTCGCTTGTTCGTCGCCCGTCATGAAAGTGAAAAGTCCAGGATTCGAATCCCGGCTCAGCCTCGATTTTCAAAAGCCCTTAACATGACTTTCACATATGGCACAACTTGCGTTGTAATGTAGTTACACCATAACACTTCCGTTGTTCGGTTTCCAGTTTAAACTGTAGGTTCTCTACACCCTGTTAAGTTCAAGTAGGCTAGGATAGGTGCGGAATGCGCAGGCAATAAAAACCCTGGTCATAATGACCAGACTAGCCATTACTCCGTACTTCAGTTGAATATCGGGTTGGTTCCTTCAAAAGACCATGCCTGAATTCCACCCCGTTCCTTGCACCAGTCCTATCACGCATCGTGATCGGTAAAGATCTGACCTAGCATTTGGGAGGGTGCGGGTTCGAATCCCCGTCCAGGCATCCAGATTTGGGTTTTCCATGGTTTCCTCAAATAACGCGAGGCGAATGCCGGGATAATTTCGTCATTTTCCATGGCAGAATTCCTTCCCGTTCTCAGTCGTAACAGCATTACCTAAGGACAGGACTGAACACGTGAAATGACTACGGCAATAACGAGCATGGTGGGGTGAGATGCAATGTTGTCGCTTCACATTCGGGAGGACGTGGGTTGGAATCCCTGTCCGAACATCGAAATTTAGGCATTCCATGCTTTTTTTTGCGAAATTACTGCATTTGGTGCTTAAGCAATTTGACGGGAAAGTGAAAAGTCCAGGATTCTAATCCCGGTCTCAGCTGAGATTTTCAAAAGCCCTTAACCTGACATTCACATCTGGCACAACTTGCGTTGTAATGTAGTTACACCAGAACACTTCCGTTGTTTGGTTTCCAGTTTGAACTGTAGGTTCTCTACACCCGGCTAAGTTCACGTAGGCTAGGATAGGTGCGGAATGCGCAGGCAATAAAAAACCCTGGTCATAATGACCAGACTAGCCATTACTCCGTACTTCAGTTGAATATCGGGTTGGTTCCTTCAAAAGGCCATGTCTGAATTCCACCCCGTTCCCTGCACCAGTCCTATCACGCATCGTGATCGGTAAAGATCTGACCTAGCATTTGGGAGGGTGCGGTTTCAAATCCCCGTCCAGGCATCCAGATTTGGGTTTTCCATGGTTTCCCCAAATAACGCGAGGCGAATGCCTGGGGATAATTTCATCATTTTCCATGGCAGAATTCCCTCCCGTTCCTCGTCCACTGTCCTTTCCCCGCCTCTAAAGGCGTAGAACCATAAAAAAGAATCGCATGTGCTTTTATCCAATTCAATATAACTTTATAGGCAGGTAGGTGATTTCACTGCAGGTCTATATATTCGTCCTCCTTTCAGAGGTACTTTTTTTCCTCCTGGGGGTGGGTTTGTTAACGTTCGGGACTGCCATGTGGGAGATGGAGGGTTCGATTCCCGGTCCGCATGTTAATTAGTATCTGTTGTAGTTTAGACATACAAATAGCCGTTTATCGCCAAGAGTCACTGTGGACATTCCGACAATGACAAAAATAAAAAAATAAAACGCGTTTAGTGGTGTTTGTTCCTGTAGCCAGGGATGGTAACGCGATGTATGTGGTGGGAGTTCTACAGGTTTATCTGCTCGAATACCTGTGTCAGTGATGTATACTCATAGACCCTCCTAAGTTACCACTTCTCATTCTTGTTGAGGGGTGACTGTAAAATTCTTGAAATACAGATATTTGCGCGGGTACAGCGAATGCGTGCCACAACTTCACAATTGGTTGCACACGAGTCAAATGTCTCAATGGAGTTATTTGAGGAAACTATGGAAAAAACCGAAATTAGTTGTTTTTTTTTTGCGTATTCCGCGAATTTCCTAAAATAGTAGTAATTTGTCACACACACAAAGTGAATACCGAAACCATGCCACTAGTTCACAATAATTGTTTTCAGATTCCCCATGCGGCGTCATCATAAATTGCATTGCTCCATACATACAATTTGCAAATATTGACAAGTTGACTAAGCCACTGGTGGATCGCATAACTCACTTGCACAGCCAGTCTGCTATAGGTAGTTGTAAATTTCACAACTTATACTACGACACTGAAGTTCTATCTTCTACCTGAATGTAAATGATGTATTTGGAGATGATTTTTTTTTCCTCATATCATTGTTTTTTTTTTTTCGGTGATGTCATGGCTGTTCTTATATCTCTGTGTGACTGAATTACATCTGGTGCATAGGCCTGATATAGACTGAATGTGACTGTGATTCGGTATGATATGCTGGGTCCACAATTCAACATCGGTTCTGCTGGTTTGAACGGTTTCATAATGTTTGCTTGCACCTACAGAAATTCGGTCTACGAGATAAATATATATAAAATTCTTTAACTCTACGAATCCCTACAGGTTAAAAGAGTATGGTAGGTTTAAAATGCGCTTTAAATAGTTGCATAAAACGGAGTAGGGAAGTATCTCGTTGACCTTTCTACACTGAGGCTATACTGATTTCATTATGAATTCGCCAATCCTCAGTTTAGATACCCAAAATTACAAGAATTATAACCCTGGATACTACATGGATGTGAAAAGTGTGAATAATACACTCAGAAAATTATTCACTTTGTTTTATTTTATCCACCTTCCATTAATAAATTCCTTTTTTCGAGTTATTTGTTAATGAGTTCGTGTGGTGGTATGATACTTCATTACTTGCACACTAGCCTTAATACCGAAACGTAATAGACCTTGACACTCGAAAAGACATAAATTTGATGAATATAAGTACGTATGCGACACTTTTCTATGATTTTCATTAAAAAAGTATACAAAATGTATAAAATCATGAAACATAGCCATATATAACAAAAATCAGTAAAAAAAATGTTAATTTCCTCATTGAATGAAGTCACTGGTCAACATAACAATTACACCTGCATGTATCACAATACTATTCATATATAACTTTGGTGGATTAAGATCGTGAAAACAGGTAAAACTTCACCCCAATTATGTAATTTCACTATACGAAAGATGTCATCGGTTTACATGGTTAGAAGTTGTGCATCATACCATACAATGTGTATTGAATGCCTCCACCAAAATAGAAAAACCCACGGCATGATGCGGTGTATCATCATAAATGAAACTCATTCTGTTCACGGTCCCTATATGACATCGGACAACTCGAGTAGTACATCAGATATACCTGTCGAAAGTCACACTAAAGTATTTGAAGCTGAACTAAGCAAATCATGCTGAAGATGACGATATCACAAGTTTCATTAACTACAGAAATGTATATCATTTGGGCAAAAAGACGGAAAGTGTATGTTTCTGCTGTCATGACAATCTCCAGATTAACCCGCAGAACTCCCACCACACGCACACACACACACACACACACACACACACACACACATCACCTTACCATCATGAAGGTGTGTAAAGTATAATACCAATAGATGCTTGAGTCATACAGCCCAAATATTATCGATGAAAGGTGTTGACAGTGTGTGTGTACAAACGCCGAAATCACCATAACAACTACAACCATCAGTAGGAAGGCAGAACTTATGTTAAGTCAGGTTAATACAGAATGTTAAAGTGTTTGTTATAGTTGGTTAGAGTAAATTCAGTTTAGGTTGTTTCAACTCACATTCACATGGTGTCACTGATGCATGGCAATCCAAAAGTGTTTGCTGAGGTGGCTTGGGCCCCACAGTAAGCGGCTGCTGCGTAGAAAAAATACAAACGCGTTGTATCCGGATAACCGGCGCGCAAAATACCGGTCTTCTTAGGTCGTGCAAAATACCGGTCTTCTTAGGTCGTGCAAAATACCGGTCTTTTAGGCCGCGGTGGGGCCCAAGCCGCCTCAGCAAACACTTTTGGATTGCCATGCATCAGTGACACCATGTGAATGTGAGTTGAAACAACCTAAACTGAATTTACTCTAACCAACTATAACAAACACTTTAACATTCTGTATTAACCTGACTTAACATAAGTTCTGCCTTCCTACTGATGGTTGTAGTTGTTATGGTGATTTCGGCGTTTGTACACACACACTGTCAACACCTTTCATCGATAATATTTGGGCTGTATGACTCAAGCATCTATTGGTATTATACTTTACACACCTTCATGATGGTAAGGTGATGTGTGTGTGTGTGTGTGTGTGTGTGTGTGTGTGTGTGTGTGTGGTGGGAGTTCTGCGGGTTAATCTGGAGATTGTCATGACAGCAGAAACATACACTTTCCGTCTTTTTGCCCAAATGATATACATTTCTGTAGTTAATGAAACTTGTGATATCGTCATCTTCAGCATGATTTGCTTAGTTCAGCTTCAAATACTTTAGTGTGACTTTCGACAGGTATATCTGATGTACTACTCGAGTTGTCCGATGTCATATAGGGACCGTGAACAGAATGAGTTTCATTTATGATGATACACCGCATCATGCCGTGGGTTTTTCTATTTTGGTGGAGGCATTCAATACACATTGTATGGTATGATGCACAACTTCTAACCATGTAAACCGATGACATCTTTCGTATAGTGAAATTACATAATTGGGGTGAAGTTTTACCTGTTTTCACGATCTTAATCCACCAAAGTTATATATGAATAGTATTGTGATACATGCAGGTGTAATTGTTATGTTGACCAGTGACTTCATTCAATGAGGAAATTAACATTTTTTTTACTGATTTTTGTTATATATGGCTATGTTTCATGATTTTATACATTTTGTATACTTTTTTAATGAAAATCATAGAAAAGTGTCGCATACGTACTTATATTCATCAAATTTATGTCTTTTCGAGTGTCAAGGTCTATTACGTTTCGGTATTAAGGCTAGTGTGCAAGTAATGAAGTATCATACCACCACACGAACTCATTAACAAATAACTCGAAAAAAGGAATTTATTAATGGAAGGTGGATAAAATAAAACAAAGTGAATAATTTTCTGAGTGTATTATTCACACTTTTCACATCCATGTAGTATCCAGGGTTATAATTCTTGTAATTTTGGGTATCTAAACTGAGGATTGGCGAATTCATAATGAAATCAGTATAGCCTCAGTGTAGAAAGGTCAACGAGATACTTCCCTACTCCGTTTTATGCAACTATTTAAAGCGCATTTTAAACCTACCATACTCTTTTAACCTGTAGGGATTCGTAGAGTTAAAGAATTTTATATATATTTATCTCGTAGACCGAATTTCTGTAGGTGCAAGCAAACATTATGAAACCGTTCAAACCAGCAGAACCGATGTTGAATTGTGGACCCAGCATATCATACCGAATCACAGTCACATTCAGTCTATATCAGGCCTATGCACCAGATGTAATTCAGTCACACAGAGATATAAGAACAGCCATGACATCACCGAAAAAAAAACAATGATATGAGGGAAAAAAAAATCATCTCCAAATACATCATTTACATTCAGGTAGAAGATAGAACTTCAGTGTCGTAGTATAAGTTGTGAAATTTACAACTACCTATAGCAGACTGGCTGTGCAAGTGAGTTATGCGATCCACCAGTGGCTTAGTCAACTTGTCAATATTTGCAAATTGTATGTATGGAGCAATGCAATTTATGATGACGCCGCATGGGGAATCTGAAAACAATTATTGTGAACTAGTGGCATGGTTTCGGTATTCACTTTGTGTGTGTGACAAATTACTACTATTTTAGGAAATTCGCGGAATACTAATTTCGGTTTTTTCCATAGTTTCCTCAAATAACTCCATTGAGACATTTGACTCGTGTGCAACCAATTGTGAAGTTGTGGCACGCATTCGCTGTACCCGCGCAAATATCTGTATTTCAAGAATTTTACAGTCACCCCTCAACAAGAATGAGAAGTGGTAACTTAGGAGGGTCTATGAGTATACATCACTGACACAGGTATTCGAGCAGATAAACCTGTAGAACTCCCACCACATACATCGCGTTACCATCCCTGGCTACAGGAACAAACACCACTAAACGCGTTTTATTTTTATTTTTGTCATTGTCGGAATGTCCACAGTGACTCTTGGCGATAAACGGCTATTTGTATGTCTAAACTACAACAGATACTAATTAACATGCGGACCGGGAATCGAACCCTCCATCTCCCACATGGCAGTCAAAGTACCTCTGAAAGGAGGACGAATATATAGACCTGCAGTGAAATCACCTACCTGCCTATAAAGTTATATTGAATTGGATAAAAGCACATGCGATTCTTTTTTATGGTTCTACGCCTTTAGAGGCGGGGAAAGGACAGTGGACGAGGAACGGGAGGGAATTCTGCCATGGAAAATGATGAAATTATCCCCAGGCATTCGCCTCGCGTTATTTGGGGAAACCATGGAAAACCCAAATCTGGATGCCTGGACGGGGATTTGAAACCGCACCCTCCCAAATGCTAGGTCAGATCTTTACCGATCACGATGCGTGATAGGACTGGTGCAGGGAACGGGGTGGAATTCAGACATGGCCTTTTGAAGGAACCAACCCGATATTCAACTGAAGTACGGAGTAATGGCTAGTCTGGTCATTATGACCAGGGTTTTTATTGCCTGCGCATTCCGCACCTATCCTAGCCTACGTGAACTTAGCCGGGTGTAGAGAACCTACAGTTAAACTGGAAACCAAACAACGGAAGTGTTTCTGGTGTAACTACATTACAACGCAAGTTGTGCCAGAATGTAATGTCAGGTTAAGGGCTTTTGAAAATCTCAGCTGAGACCGGATTAGAATCCTGGACTTTTCACTTTCCCGTCAAATTGCTTAAGCACCAAATGCAGTAATTTCGCAAAAAAAAGCATGGAATGCCTAAATTTCGATGTTCGGACAGGGATTCCAACCCACGTCCTCCCGAATGTGAAGCGACAACATTGCATCTCACCCACCATGCTCGTTATTGCCGTAGTCATTTCACGGTTCAGTCCTTGTCCTTAGGTAATGCTGTTACGACTGAGAACGGGAAGGAATTCTGCCATGGAAAATGACGAAATTATCCCCATTCGCCTCGCGTTATTTGAGGAAACCATGGAAAACCCAAATCTGGATGCCTGGACGGGGATTCGAACCCGCACCCTCCCAAATGCTAGGTCGATCTTTACCGATCACGATGCGTGATAGGACTGGTGCAAGGAACGGGTGGAATTCAGGCATGGTCTTTTGAAGGAACCAACCCGATATTCAACTGAAGTACGGAGTAATGGCTAGTCTGGTCATTATGACCAGGGTTTTTATTGCCTGCGCATTCCGCACCTATCCTAGCCTACTTGAACTTAACAGGGTGTAGAGAACTACAGTTTAAACTGGAAACCGAACAACGGAAGTGTTATGGTGTAACTACATTACAACGCAAGTTGTGCCATATGTGAAAGTCATGTTAAGGGCTTTTGAAAATCGAGGCTGAGCCGGGATTCGAATCCTGGACTTTTAACTTTCATGACGGGCGACGAACAAGCGACCTCTGAATGAGAGTTAACGTCTTGTGAAAATACTTTGGATAGAGTTAATGTAAGTTCGTAGTATTTGTCATTGCTGTGTTACCCAAATGTCGTTTACCATTCACTTTTTCCATAACAAACATGATATTAAATCTGAACAGTTCTCAGTCAACATTTAAATAACGTCAATTTCTTCCATCTTGCAACGCGATCTGTTGAGAACTAAATAACAATCGGTCGCAGTGTGCTGGTAGAGCGAACAATCGGCCGAAGTTGGTTACAGTGTAGCCCTACCATGGAGGAAGGAATTATATGGAGGAGAAGTGACGTTAAATCGGTGAAGCAAGCACTAAACTCTCCCGCATGGTGGCAGCACCGGCAGCGACCAAATGGCACTTCCCAACAATTAAGGTGTTTCACATTGTGGTAGATGCAGTGATTATTTCATTTAGTATTGTGTATAAGTGTTTAAAATGCCAGCTTGTGTTGCGTAGGGTTGCACAAATAGGCCAGACAGGAAAGAACCTGGAATATCATTTCATAAGTAAGTTGAATTGTAATTATCGTTGTTGAAGTGAGCGATAGACACCGCAAACTTTGCAGCACGTCTATAAATATTTAGTCATAGCTCTCAATGGGATGACTTTGTTCTCAAATTTTTCTTGGTGTAGTGTAGAAAATCAGCAAACTTGCTATTTTGCACATAATAGATTAGCATTATTTTTTAACGAGTGTTTAAAATGAGATTTAAAGGGGCGTGTTTTACTACGCGATTCAGTGAATTTACTATTACGATTTCTTTCGTCACGTTGCTGATTATACTGACAATGGATGAAGAAATTAACTGTTATGTGAGAAGCTGTGGTTTTATTAATTTTTTAAATAGCTATTTCAGGCCATTGACTTAGGTTATTTTAAAGCTTCATATAAGACTTGGTTTCTGTTTGTAAATACGTCTATACCTTTTTTACCGATTTTTGAAATCTTCTCATCTATTTATGTCGAACAGGTTCATGCAGAAATAAAAATGGGCTTCATAAATAAAGAAGTTTATTGGCCTTTGAACAAAATCAATTTGGGGAATGTGTTTTCTAAATTTAGTCTATTTTTTTTGTACAACATTCTCCCCACGCCCCTCCCCGTATCTAAATCTAACTGAGAGATAATTTTTTTACAATGGTCCCTAATAAGTAGGGCTGTGAAATTAGACAACAACATCTTGATCAAGAGAATGTTCATTAAGGTGACTGAATAAACATTTTATTTCTGGTACCAGCCTACAAAATGTCTGGGTTGCTCATCCTAGAGTGGGTCCTCTCACTTTTTTTCTGGTCTAGGACACATTTCAGACTAACCACAAGTGGTAGTAATAAAACTGAAATATCCATTCTGCATGTCAACCATGTAATCATTGTGGCTTTGACAGAATTAATTTTTGGTCCAGCCTGCATCCAAACCTAAACCCCTCAATTTGGATGTTGTACATCCCCCAAACTAAGCAAGATATCGAAAACATTTATTCCTTATTATCGAGTTTTTTCGTCGTGTTACATAAGAATCCATCATTAAATTTGACTTTTGCGAAATTTTTCTTCTGCATTTCAACTCAAGACACCTCACTTTTGAGACAGTATATCTCGAGAACTAGGTTAAATATCGAAAAATTTTACTCTTTATTTTTTATTTGTCTCATCTTTTTAATAAAAATTCATCATAAAATTTAACTTTGAATAATTTTTTCTTCTGAATTTCAACCAAAACCATTTCACATTTGAGACAGAATATCTCGAAAACTAAGCAGGATATCAAAAAATTTTATTCTTCATTTTTTATTTGTCTCATCGAGTTACATAATAATCCATCACCAGATTGCGGCGTCACGTTTATCCTAGAATCCCCTTGAGGTGTTTGTACATATTCCCCGTGTTTGTTGGGAAGCGGTCAAGCCCCCACCACTCCGGCCATGCCCCCCCACTCCTCCGCCGGCCTGCTTCACTCCCATGCGTGGTAAAGGTCTCTTGCGTCGTCTCCATATTATTCCTTCCTCCATGAGCCCTACATGCATTGCCGATTCAGCGACAAAGAGCCACCCATACTCGTAAGTGCTTTGTTGAACTTTGCTGCCATTTCCAGCGAAAAGTGGTTACCTACGTTAAATTTACTAAAATTCTGTCTGGCAGAAGTGAGATATTCAGCAGCTTTTATTCAACAAAAAGATGCATTCAGGAATAAAATTTTAAACCTCAAAGCAATTACGTTAGTGCATAACTAGTAGAAGGTGGGAAAGTTGTCTACCTTCATGCTTAGAAAGGGATATAAACATGGCGTAGCAGTCAATAACAGTTTTACAGACGTTATGTAATGTATACTTTGCACATTAAAGTAGCTGTAAGGACAGTTAAATTATGAATATGCCTATTTTATGGCGTGATATTTCAGCAATGAGAAAACAAAGAAAAACTTACCAGTACAGTACAGAGAAGAACTAAAATTATATAAATATTAGAACTTGTTACTACCACATGCGGATGTCGACGGATATGAGTAGAACGTAGATTTTCCTAATAGTCAGCAGCGGTTTTCATGTTAAGATGAAATGTACATGAGCGATAGCATAGCATGAAGTAATTGATGTTTTCAACTTCCTTGTGTACTGGGCTGGAGAAATGTTTTCACAATCGCCCTAAAGCTCCTGCCGTTTCACGCAGCATTCGCGGAGGTTCCTAGCGTGGTGGGTGAGTGGTAACGCTCTGACCATGCATTCAGGAGGGCGCTGGTTCGAATCCCCGTCTTAGCCTTTAGCAAACTATGTACTATTCTACATGCAATCACAAATGAAGATGACTCCATTATTTACGTTAAAGGACGGGCGAAGGCTCGTTGGTTTCAGAAGATTAGTCTGCTACAATATAGAAGATTTAGGATGCCCGCCTCTACATGAACTCAAGAAAAATAATTTGATAAAACTTTGTAAAGGACATTTATTTTGTAACGCTATATGCGCTGTTGAAAATGTATTTTTATTGCCCAATGGTGGGTGAAATAAAAGATTTAAATAAAATATATACTATCTTATTATTTAATTAGGATAGGTGAAATGACAAAAGAAAAATCTGGTAAAATGATTTTATTCTTTACTGTTTACAATTCTGCATACATCATTAAGTACAATCAAATTTTTGTATGCAACTATTTCATTCCTTAATTGCACAAAGTCAATTGTGGAACTGTAAGACACATGAATAGGATGAACGTTGTTGATGTGCATATCCATTAACTTCGACACTGAGGCAGTACATGTGTAGTAGTCACTCAACACTTTGTCAGCCAATTCACTCACAAACACCTTGTAGTATGCTGATGCGTTGAAGCTCCACTTTTTCCTGTTGGACAAGGATGCAGTCACTGCTGGCTGCGCGTCGACGAAGTTCCGCCATGTAGACTGGCCGAAGAAGACGCCGCTGGCAGGATCGTCATTGAGGTGGAAACAAACAGTCTTCACCCCGGCAATCGTTCGGCAGGAGACAGTGTGCTCACCAAGTGGGATGCTGTCAGTACCGGCGTTGAATAACTCGGACACTACGTCCAATACCTGGATCAGGACGTTCCATTCGTCGTATGTTAAAACAATTTTATTGTGCCCCACTTTTTCCAGAACAACAACAGGTTCAAACTGGTGTTTGGACGATAACCCTATCGTCAAACGTTTCGTATCACCAGCGTTGAGTTGGTAGACAGAAGAGAACAACATCACTAGACGGGACATGGCAGCAAACTGACGCCGGGTGGGGCTGCAGCTGCGAGGGAGCGATAATTAAGGGCTTCCGGGGTGTGGCGCAGCTGTGTGCATTCAATTACGAACCCGCATCCAGCAGCTGCGAGGGAGCGATAATTGATGGCTTCCGGGGTGTGGCGCAGCTGTGCACATTCAATTACGAACCCGCATTCAATTAAACTCCCCTAGTTCCTCGGCTCCCCTCCGCTCCAAGGCGTGAGTCAATTAGCCTCAATTAAAATCAATTAGGGCTCCCCCGCAAATCAATTAAAATCAATTAGCCTCAATTAAAATCAATTAAAATTAATTAAAATCAATTAGCCTCAATTAAAATCAATTAAAATTAATTAAAATCAATTAAAATCAATTAAAATCAATTAGCATTAATTAAAATCAATTAGCAATAATTAAAATCAATTAGCATTAATTAAAATCAATTAGCCTCAATTAAAATCAATTAAAATCAATTAACATTAATTAAAATCAATTAACATTAATTAAAATCAATTAAGGACCCCACGCAATTCAATTAAAATCAATTAAAATTAATTAAAATCAATTAGCCTCAATCAAAACCAATTAAAATTAATTAAAATTAATTAAAATCAATTAGCCTCAATTAAAATCAATTAAAAATCAATTAACATTAATTAAAATCAATTAACATTAATTAAAATCAATTAAAATCAATTAACATTAATTAAAATCAATTAAGGACCCCACGCAATTCAATTAAAATCAATTAACATCAATTAAAAACTGTCCGCAAAGACAGGTTTACTATCTACTCGCATGTAATTTCATACTTCCCAAAATTCCGGAATCATTCACTACTTCTTGCCAAAATTTTATCAGTTGTTCTCTTCCATCCTTTAAAATTTTAATTTCTCCTTTGCCACAATCAATGGTAACTCGATACTTCATTAAAAAATCTATACCCAATATACAGTTTACATTTAGACCGGGTATTACGATGCATCTGTGCTCTATATTAATTTCATTTATCTCTAACTCCATCCAAATTTGAATTTTTAACCGCTTGCTTAACTTCCCAGTTGCCCCCATAATCTGTACATAATTTATAGGCATTTCAGTAATTTTGTGCTTTCCTTTTACGTGTTCATACAATGCTTGCGATATTGCCGTAAGGTCACTTCCTGTGTCGACTAAAGCCTGACATTCAGTGCCAAATATCTTCACGTTGAGTAAAGGCTGTCGTATTTCTTCTTCTACAGCTTCGAAAATTTCCTCTTTTAATAAATCATTTGCAATTTCTTTGTGTGCCCATTCATCCACGTGTAATTCTTTCTTTCTTAGGTTATTCATCTTTAATTGTTGCTGCGTCTCCCGCTTTGCACCTCGGACCAAAACATTCTCGCCATCTCCGCTTTTGTTGAATTCAGAATGCACTACGACCTTGTCATCATTTTGCCCCGTAGACATTTCCGCTTTATTATAGTTCCCATTTTTTATGTTTTCTAGTATTCTTCTTTGAGATACCTTCGAATTCTTCACTTCTTCGTTGAAACATCGCACATAAAATATTCTTATTTTATCCTCGTCATTATCTTCTTCACAATCTTCGCTTTCGCAACTTGACAAATCTTCTTCGCTCACGTACTGGTTTAATGGTAGCTCGGTACTATCCCCCTCGGATTCATCTTCCGTGGAAATATTCTTTATAAGACTATATTTTTTTTTCGCATGATTATCCTCAAATTCAACTTCCTCTTTTCTATAGCTTTCCTCGCATAAATCGATTCTACACAACTCCGATATTTCATCGCCTTTCCAGTTGTTTTCGTGGCTTATTAATTCGGGCTCACACTTGCGATTTTCTATATTATTTAAACACTTCCACCATTTTAAATACTCTCCCTTACTTGTTTCCTTGCTCTCATAAATATTTTTTGCACCAAGATTTTCCATAGCACAAACATTAAATGGCTCACTAGATATCTTCCCCTTCTCTGCTAGAGCCGTCACAGTCGGGGTTTTTAGTTTTCCGCCCTCTGTGCTTCCTTTGATGATATATCTTCCTTGCTTTGTAAATACATTGATTGTCTATATTGCGGCTGTTGATTACTACGCACGTGAAAGCTATGGCTAGGATTATTTCCATTGTGGGTATTATTTTCATATTGCTGCACATTCTCTTTGCCCTGCTGATGCACTTGTGTGCCTCCTCTCCCATAACCACTATTTCCCTTCTGTAACCAATTTTGTGAACGGCTATTGTAAAATCTACCTCCGTTCCTTTCACCTCCATATCCGACATTTCGATAATTCTCCGTATTGCTATCGTACACTTCATTGCAACGGTCTATCCGTTCAAGCACATCTAAAAATTCATCCATCCTGTTCCACTGGTTAATCACTAACTTGTCCTGTACTGGTCGAGGCAATTTCTGGAGCAAGATCTCTATTTGCTCCACGTCTCCCACAGGTTGATCCAAATATTTCAAGTCTTTGCTTATCAATTCACAAAATTCTCTCATCCGTCCATCGCTCCTACTGTATCGTCGAGCATTATAAAATTCGCTCTTTACTTTTCTTTGCTTTTGTATAGACCAGAACTTGTCCCGGAACATTTTCAAAAATTCGTCGTAATTATAGCAATCAACTGCTGCTTCGCAGCTCCATGAAAAGGCTTCATCTCTCAATTTGCTCTTCACGAAACGAATCTTTTCTATATCAGACCATTCTTCTGGCAAATCTTTTGCATATATTTTCACGAAATCTGCCGGATGGATTTTCCCACATGGCTTGAATATTGCTTCCGGTAAAATTGATTGAATACTCGTAGTCATCGCCCCACTAACTACGGTTGTTGGTTTTCGTTCCACCTTCTCTAATCTTTCTTCCACATGTTTATATCTACACCCAATGTTTTCAATTTCATTTTTCAAGCCATTTAATTTTTTATCAATATTCTCATTATTTTTAACAGCTTGATTTTCGATCTGGATCCATTTCTCCTTAGTTTGTTCTTTCCCTTCGGCTATACCAAGCTCTACAGAGACTATATTTTTATTTACAGCCTTTAATTCCTCCTTGCATTTTCTTTGGTTCTCAGCAACAATTCTCTTAACATCTTCAATAACCGCACACTGTTTCTCATGGTTACTTCGCACGCCCTGTTCCACCAGTACCGCAACCTCTCGTTGTACCTTTTCTTGAAAATTGTTTAATTCTGCTTTCACTTCTTGCTTCCATTTCTCTTGAAATTTATTTAATTCATCCCTCACAGAAAGTAATCCTTCTTCGATCTTCTTTTGACTCAAATCGATCCTTTTATTAATTTCTGTTTTCATTTCTTGATTTGCCTTTTCTAGTTTCTTTTCCATTTTCATCAAAAACGACATTAATGATTGGGTATCAGATTGGGTATCCTGGTTCCTTTCTCGAGTTTTTAGTGACCGGCTTAATTCTGGTGAGATCGCTCCATCATCATGATATTCTCTCCCCCCATTAATATTACATCCATTCATTAGCTCGACATTCTGATCATTACTGCTATTATCAAAATATTCATCCACCCTCTTTACCTCGGATTCGCCATTAGGACTGCTAGTATTTCTTGTCGGACCTTGCAAATCATTGCTCGCATCTCCCACATTTAGACTAATTGCACCAGTACTGTCTGTCCGCCAACCCGACATTTTACTTGTATCTTCGAAATCACTTCCTACATTCATTTTCATTAAATCAACGTAATTACTTGCCATATTTATCCAAAAAAAATACCTTGACGTACCCAACACACAGAAAAAAAAATTATTTGGAACAACAAAAAAATTCTTTTAACTCACAACATTTCCTGCTTTATCAAATTAAATCATTAATACCCTTAGTACCACACTGATATCAACGCCGATAACATTGACAAGAGAAACCAAGAAACCAATTTTACTTACTACTATTCTTTGTAGCTTCTGTAAAACATTTCAGAAATGCAGAACAGAATTAATCCACTCCAGAACAGAGCTGAAATTTAAATCCAAACACACACATACAAATAGAAAAAAAGTTATATAATTACTTATAAATAAATGCCCCCCTTTTTGTTCAATAATTTTCTTTTATTTCTCTGCCTTATTAATTACGAGATATCCACAGACGCCTAATTTTAAGGTAAACATTCTACTAGATTCCTTTTACAAATTTAGTTTTTAACGTCTTTTACAATAATCTCTTGTTATCCTTGAATTTAATTCTTTACTATTATCAGAATTTAACGTTGTTGCAGTTCAAATCTGTAAACTTTGTCTCTCAATCAAAATTAATTTCAACAGTTAAATTTTTACGTTAATTTTCAGTCTTTAGTTTACCACACAGCAACAACTAATTATTGCTCTCCCAATCACTTTAACTACCGACGACTCTTCTAGTAGTCCCACGTAGATTAAATAAACATAGATCGGTACTTGCCAAATGCGCCTTTCCGCTTCGTAGTTCTTCGTCCGCCACGTTGTCGTTTCAGCAGACTTGTCCACCTCCGTTCTGCAGCATCACCATCAGAAAATTCCTCTAGCCAGAAATCAACACTTACAACTTCTGCTGCTTTACCAATTCTGACAACCTGGTCCACATGCAATCCGCTGCTTCACAAAAACCTCAGATCCTGGCAGGGTAAGCCACATGTAACCTCTCCTTCTCACATTTACAGTAAAACTAATTACTGTGTGAGGCTATTATATTTGGGAGGTTGTATCCTGTTTTGTACGCTCAGAAGGGCGTACTGGAAGGATTAGCTCCAAAAATGTTAACTAATAACGTAACAATTCGGTTCCAAGAAAATCTTTGCTTGAAACCCAGCCCGTAATGCTAAGCGCAACGATTTTAATGAGTTTTTTAGAAGTCTAGCAACTACTAAATAAAAAAAGCAATAGTACATAAGTATACTTCACTTTTAATATCACCACTCAACACATTTCGTTTCTAAAATTACACCACAGCCGCAGCAAGACTTTTTGTATGTGCTTCTACACGTATTTTTCTCTTCTCTCTCTAAACAATAATACTTCCTCTCTCTGACTCTCCAAAGACAACAACACTAATCCTACTTAAACCTAAGAACTTACAACTACCCCAGTACAATATTAAAAACGTCTGTGGAACTCGTTATATTACAATCTCAGAGTATTTACATTTTTTTAAAATTATTAATTATTAATTAATACGAAGATATAAATAATAATATATATATACATTGATTGGAGATTAAAGGTTGCAAGGGATAAAGGGTATTGCCGGCTTTCACCTTGGGGTGGGGAGTCCACAACAGGCCGCTGACCTGATGTAAAAACCCGCCACCCGAATACATTCTCACCCCGGCGAACTTAGCCGAATATGTCCCACCTCTGTGATATACGCGGGGCAAATAAGATATCGGGGATATCACTTGACATTAGGTGCCAACCTGAAGATCCAATCCAAATGACCATATAACTTCAAATCTTGGGAATTTTCTGTTTAAATGTGATCTTCGAGACTACAAGGGGCGGAGCCAGAAATTTCCTCGCAGATAGAAGAGCGACGAGATTAGATTCGATTCGATTCTATTCTAGTCTGTGGAGGACTCCGAAAATTGGCTTTTCTCGCTAACTGCCGCAGTTCGATTCCTGGTGTCGGAAATCTGACGCTGCCGGCTTGCTGGAGTAGCTTCCGCACGGCGACACAGCCAGTAATGCGATGATGCACATTACCACTACGGACGTGCCTATAGCCGCCTTGTGAGACAGTCTCACATACCGTGGGTGATCTCCGAACACCGCAGACATCAGACGCAGAACTACAATGGTAACTTATTACGACCAAGCTATCTGATTGTGCATTCCGTGAAACTGAACCCTTAAGCGTCTTTGAGAGGATAGATCCATGTTCTAACTTTGTAACTGAAAAACCCCTGAGCTAACGGCGTAATTTGCCAGAACTAGTTATTTTCGAATGGCATATTGTTCATTCGTGGCGCCCATGATTTTTTAAATGTAAAGTCACAGTATTATGATGTCTGAGGTCGTCATAACTTGTATTGTACATTGTTTCCAAATATCATTATTTCTTGCATATTAATTCTGAGATGGATTTAAAAGTAAATACACAATTGTTTGCTTGCTCATGACAGCTAATTGTACCTCTGAGCGTTGCTTTTCTGATTTTGCCAATTTGTATTAATGTTAACGGTAAATTCGCTCAGACTTGTAATCGCCAATGATAAGAAAATAAATGTCATATTGTGACAGTTTTCCTATATTCCAACTAACATCGAGATTCTTGCAAAATCCATATTTTCACTCCTTCATAAAACTAAATTAAAATTAATAATCTTATATCTTTAAACGATTAATTCTTGTATATATATATATATATATATATATATTGGATCTCGGGAACGGCGCTAACAATTTTGATGAAACTTCATATTTAGATAATGTTTTGACTTTTAAGATTATCTAAATAGTGTTCTTCCCTGGAAAAAAAAACCAATTTTACAAAATACGAAAAATTTTTGCTCTTGGTATCTCGAAAATTGCAAGAAAACGGCTCTAACGCCATCTCGTGGATGATTCAGGTACCAGGAAGCTAACTAATATTTTTCTCTTTGGTTTCAAAGAACTTATATATTTAAATGAATATTTCTTGTATGCTAGCTGACTCGAGGGAATACTTGCGCTGAATGCTTAATTGTAAAACATTTCAAAAGAAGATATTTAAAATGTGGCTTTGTCAGAAGTGATACTTATATTTACATAACTTCTTTGAAAAAAATATTGAAAAAGTGGTTATCATTAATTACTACCAGTTGCATTGTAAAACATCTAAGAAGAAGATATTTAAAATTTGGCTATGTCAGAAGTGATACTTTATTTCAGTTATACTGTAATCATTTCAAGAAAACCTAATATAAAATACTGTAGTCTCAACCAAGTGACTCGAACTTCACCCTGACGATTATTCACGATATTTGTTGAATGTATAACAAATATGTAATTAGTGGGGGAAAAAGGTGGTTACTGCACTAGCTCTTAAAAATTTTGGCTACGATCTCGGGTTCAAATTCCGGTGGGAGCAAGAATTTTTAAGATATGTATTTAACCATATGAACTACGGTGGGACGTTCTTTGGTTGGGATTCTGCGTTAAATTGTAAGTCCCAGAGAAAAGGAACTGGACGTCCTACCTCTGATAGAATTGCTTAATATGCTTCCTACTATCCAATCTAATACTATCATATGAGCAACTTTTGAAAATAGATAAAATGGGTGCTGTACCACTTTCGGAACCTCGGCGAAATTAATAGTAACATGTTGAAATTTGGTTTAATTGTTTCGTTAACATGTCCTCTTCACATTTTGCGCTCTTGGTTTGCAGAAAAGTCGCTAGGAAAAAAAAAAATAAAAAAATAAAAAAAAAGAGGCTGAGCAACTGCGAAATGCTATCAGCACTTCAAAATAACAAAAATATTATCGGTACAGGGATCAATAGACCTAAACAGTTTCGTTTCGACGTAGATTTCGTGGTTAGGTTGAAAAATAGCCTGGACCAAGATAAAAATTTTACGCAATTTTGCGTTCTGTGGTGTCCATAGGGAATGGTGTATTTGTTTACAATGGAAGCAATCTCTGACTGCTCGTTTCTATATAAGATTGCGGCATCACCGTATTACAACTCGGATAAAAAATTTCTATTTCTCCATTAAATGCGACTTTTTCGAACGGAGAAAAGCTGAAACGGCAAGAAAACATTACAATAAAAGATTAAATCAAAATTTTAAGAGACTATCACTGATTTTTCAACGCCGACGGCTTCCAATGGCTGTGCGTCGCTGTCATATTTCGGCATTTTAAATTCCTGGCAAGTTTTCCGCAAAGCAAGTGCACATAACGCAAAGAGGACATAATGACGAAGCAATTAAAACAAATTTCAACAGGTTCCCACCAATTTCGCGTCGTTTCCGAAGGTGGTGCAGTCACCGATAAAATTAATTTCTCACAACGTCTCTAAGGATTTTGATGAAATCTTGCATACTGAACAGAAATCGAAAGATGCCGAGCGAAGATCGGTCACCCAGGTACTTAATTTATAAATATTAACCATGACCACCAAGGCCCCTGTTACACAATGTCGCCCAACTCTGGGGCCAGATGAGACATTAATACTTAATGTCTGCGAACTTGTGGCACTAATTCAAATTAATACAATTTGGAGCCCAAATTCGGAAAGTTTCATGGAATGTTGCACATGGCTTTTGGCAGTTTTATTATTCCTGTATAAAATAGATATTCATGCATGATTTTATATGTTGCACTTATATTTTGATGCATAAAGTTCATTTTTGTTTCTACACATTAAAAGGAAGTTCATTTGTGTATTTCAAATGAGATGCATTACACTTTGTATTGTAACAATTTTGTGATAAGTTTAAAACTTTAAATGAATAACGTCATTGTTCATTTGTTAATGCATGGTAGCTTCTAAGAAAATTAAAGACACGCATGTTTTGCCCATGTGTGTGTGAAATTAAGTCTGCTTTCATGGTGTTGTGTTGCATGATTCATCGTTGGTTTTCTCTTCCTGTATTTTGGAGGGGTATATTTATTTGTGTGTGTTGGAATTCGCGGTACATTTAATTGGTAGTGAATCTAGATTTCGTCATTGCAGAGTCACGGTTTAATTTCATTCACTGTATTTTCACATGAAGTTACGATCTCGTACAATAAAAGGTTTCGATAGGGAAGATCAGTCTGATATGAAAAAAAAAATCTCCCGAAATCACAAACGGTCAGATTCAGTTAACACAACAACGCGGAATATTCGCTACATGGGAGAAAACCGTAATGTCTGATATTACACTCCGCATATATAGCTATTAGTCATCTTTATAAGCACAGGGAGAAAACATGGAGAAATTTCCGATGCCTGTCGGTGACGTGACACAGAATACGCCCGCGCGGTCAGGACAGACCCAACAAATTCCTGTACGACCACCACTCCTACCACAGCAGATGTTAATTTGATGACTGCAATAGAGCAATCGAGACAGCGAACAAGCCAGCAATTTCTGCAATTGAAGCAGGAAGTTAATTCACTAAATGAAGAAAATAAGAGAAATTGGGATTTGCTTAGCCAACAATTTAATACACAATTTAATTCATAAAGGGAAGAATTTAAAAGAAATGCTGATTTGCTTAAGCAGAGTTTTATCCACGATTTGATTCGCAAGCTGCGATATTAACAAATCTGGACGAAACTTTGTCCGTCTTCCGTTCTGAGTTGACGAAAGAAATGTCCGACATTACGTCAGAAATGCGGAATAAGGTGTCGAATATCACGGGCTTTATTGAGCAGATGAAAACGACACAAAGAGATTTCCAAATTACACAATCAGAGTTCATCTAAAACACGGGTCAAAAGCCAATAACTGTCGAGGAATGCGAGCATTCCAACATTACGCCTGTCGATAGTATGGTCGAAGCAGTTCCGGAAATACAAATTTTCAATCGGACACTGTTCGAAGACGTGACAGTAACGCGGCAGGTTACTGAGCATAGTGTCTGCAAAAGCGTTGATACAGTGCAAAAATCACTGCAGATCGCAGCTATAAGTACGGAATGTGTCTGGTCAAACGCGCAGGTCCGGAAAATTTGTGTAAAGCGTTTCGGTTTGACTATCCATGGAACAGAAAGGCATGACAGTATATACATTGCCATGATCGAAAAGCAACGGGAGACTTTTCTGTGCCTGTTCAGGTCAAAAGTACTTTGCTTGTGAAACTAAATTCTGGCGCATCAATGAAATCAGCCGGAAGGGAAGACAGTCCAGTATGTTGTGTAACCCAGGTACTTGGTTGTCAGCTGAGCCCATTAGCAAACCTAAGGCTACTGACATACTATGCGGAAAAACGCAAAACCGCAAAACGCTGCGGTACCTGTGAATCCGCAAGCACGTGTTGTCTAGAGAAACCGCAATCCGGAAAACGCGCCCGGATTTTTCTACCGCAACCTGTCTGCGGAATCAAAATTTCCGCATGCGGCCGGCGACGCGGATTGGAGGGGGAAACAAAGAAAGCAGAGGGTAGTGACACAGGGGCGGATCCAGGGGGGGGGGGCTAGGGGGCTCAAGCCCCCCCAAAAGTATCTTGATCCACCCCCGACATTGTAGTTTTGAGACCTTTTTTTTTTTTCTTTTTAGCTCTACGGATTTGAGGCCCGAGGATGCTATAAAAAGTACCTTTATCCAGACTCAAGCCCCCCCCCCCCCAAAGCCAAAATCCACTGAAGGCAAGCCCTCTGAACCAAAATTCACTCAAGCCAAGCCCCCCCAAACCAAAGTCCGCTCAAGCCCCCCCCCCAAAAAAAAACAAAATCCTGGATCCGCCCTTGTAGTGACACACCAGCCGCTCAGTCTCACTCCGGACAGAATTGTAATGCACATTAGATACAGGCATTGGAAGTATTGTGGTTGGATTAGATTAGATATGCTCGCTTTGATCGCAAGTGAAAAGAGTTTCGGGAATGTGGGACAGTACTTATAATTAATCATTAATAAATAAAGATTACCAGCTACTGATTAGCGGTTAATTATGTAATATCCCAGCAGTAGATTCAATTTCGAATGTTAACTGCTAATATGTAATATCCAATGTTCATTACTTCATATGAATACGCTTTTCAGATACCCTAATTGGTGCATTTGTAAACGGTTTTCACATCAACAAAAAATAATTCACTATTTTAGTAAATGTGAATAACTTTGACAATTTCCACCGAACGAGGTGGATGAGTGGTTAACGTTCTGTCCTCGCATTCGGGAGTACGCCGTTTCGAATCCCAGTCCGGGCATTCAGATTTGGGTTTTTAAAATCACTCCAGGCGAATGCCTGGTAGCTTCCTTCAAAAGGCCATGGTCGAATTCCTTCCCGTTCCTTGTCCCCAGTCACATCCCACCTCTAATGACCCCAACGTCGGCGAGGCGTAAAGCACTAGTTAAAAAAAATATTGACAATTTCCCATTCTGCACCGAAAAAACATACACCATTTTGTTAGTCATCTTTAGTTACGAAATCCTAATAAGAAAATTATTTCACTGAGTGAAACTGGTAACTAAGTAAAAACTCTTTAATTTATGATTTTCCACTGCGAAAGTAAGCAAGGGGATATATGTACTGTGATGGCATTGGTTTTTTATTTTAACTTTAAGAATCTTTCATGGTTTCGTCCATCGCCAAGGAGTATCTTTTTCGGTTATCTTCATTACTGGCTTCCGAAGGCAGTGTTGGGTCTATATTTTACAATTCTCGGAACTAAAAATGGTAAAGAAATGTAATTTTTTCCGTATTCACATGGCAGATTGGCAATTTTTCAATCTCTTAAATCAGTTTTAGAAGGTTGTGTTGCTTGAAAAATTGGTCTTTAATCGCCCGCCTATAAATCTCAAGTGCTCACGAGGAGGCCGGGCAGCAGGGAAACAGTCCGCGGGCCGGACCGCAGGGATTTCATCGAAGTGGCGCTGCACACACACGGGGCGTTAAAATCCTCAAGGGTTTCTCAGTCTCAGAGTTGGCTTCACGATGGCAGCATCCGATGATGTGCACGCGTTGGCTGCTGTTAATATTTTCTTTATTGGATCTGTCACAGTGCTTCCTCTCTCTAAGTTGCCTAGTAAAACTTGAAGCAGCCTTTTTCTGTAGTTCCATATCTTCATAAAAGCTTCCTATCATATTTCATAAATTTGCCTCGGTTAACCAGGCGGCTCGGATAATCGGAACTCGGATAACCGGATTTTTACTGTAATTGATTTATTCCTATTCGTAAATACATCAACAACATAAAATTAAGTTTAAATGACATAAAAACTAAATTAAAATAATATTAGTTTAAAATCATGTTGTCATTAATATAGTTGATCATGTGATGTAAATTCAAATAACATGACATCATTTGCCTTATAATTTGATAGAACAACTGCTGCTGTGTCGTTGTTTTGAGGTAATTTATCAAAATCTGCTGGTGGTTTATAATGATCCTGCGGGTGTTGCTTGAAAAGGTTGTGGGCTGAGACTATTCGATGAGGTTCCTGGATTAAAAAAAAAAAAATAAATTCAGAATTGCTGCCTGCAGAATAGTCAAGGCCAGAAGTAGGTAACCGTTCCTCACTGTAAGACATTCCTAAACGGCCCATTTCGACTTTAAACAGGGTGTCATTAATTATTTTTTCTGCTATTAGCATTTGATTGGTTGGAAGGCCACGTAATTTTATGGCAACGGTTTTGCTAACAACGTCAAAGTGATCTTCTCGCAGCCGGTTTTTTTTTTTAATGTTCTTCAGCACATCACTTCGCAAAGATACATTTCCTGATGGTTTAATGTTGCTGATTTTTTTTTAGTATTGATTATTTTTATTTTTTTATTTTTTTGCGTTTGGTTCATTCTCCTTCAATATTTATGCCAGCTTGGCGTAGGCAGCTTCTCGTTGGTTTCTGTCGTGGTATTCCTGGTATTTCAATTCCTATAGACAGGGCTCACTATCATACATATTTATAAACACGGAACATCATGAAAAGGAACAT
Source organism: Vandiemenella viatica (assembly GCA_031002005.1). Lineage (NCBI taxonomy): Eukaryota > Metazoa > Arthropoda > Insecta > Orthoptera > Morabidae > Vandiemenella > Vandiemenella viatica. The sequence continues at coordinate 266,318,434 of JARYHS010013630.1, forward strand.
TAGAAACAAACCGAGTGAGGCGGTGTAACGGCTAGCGTTCTGGCCTCGCATTCGGGAGGACGGCGGTTCGAATCCCAGTCCGGGCATCCAGATTTGGGTTTTCCATAGTAGATGTAATACCTGTTTTCTGGTGCAAAAGATCTTAAGTCGCCCCGGAAGAGACTCCACTCGTCCGTGTGACGTCACAGTTGCATGGCGGGAAATTCTAATGGACCAATCAGCGATCACGTCACAAGATGGCGGATCGTTAGTTCATTTGGTGGCCGCTCAGATGGCAGCATCTCCCAAGGGCTTAATTTCTTTGGGCGCAGACATTCCATGGCTCGCGTGACCTGAATCTATCTGAGTATTCTTTGGAGCTTAGTCGGGCGCACAACCCCGCAGGCGACAACGGTTGTTGCTATTCCCGGCGCGCGCCACAGATGACGCGTCGGCGAGCAACGGGTACCGTTATACACTATTCCTGGAGTGCGTACTTTTCCTAGCGCAGCGCTATTTCCGGGTGACGCGTCGGGTCCCGTTAGGCAGTATTCCTGGGGTGAGCGGGCTGGGACCTACTTTCGACAACACAATTTACCGTTCGTGACAGGGTATAAATTCTGTGCCAAACTTCTTCACAACCTCATTGATCACCAGTATCTTACAGAGTGAACATCGTGGATCGAGTACTGACTGCTGAAGACGTCGAACAGTATTTAGCAAATGGTGAGTGAATTTTTTATTATAATTATTATTACAAATAAGTAAGTTTTATTTTAATTTTATTTTACAGGTCTTCCCGTCATCTCGCAACTAATCAGTGATGAATTTGTAGACTCACGATCGGTAACCATGGACAACCTTGAGGTGCGGTAGAATCTTGCAGGCGGTAAGTGATTAACATTGTAAATTATTTTTATGTGAATGCTTAAAGCATATGCTTGACATTATTTATTTTGATGCAGATGAAATGAATGCTGTTGGCGTTACCAGTAAGTAGCTAATATTTTAAATAATTTTTTGTGTGAATGCTTAGTGCATATGTGACTGACATTATTTATTTTGTTGTAGATGTGAATGAATGTGCTTTGCCTATGATTACCACTCATGAATTGTTTTGCTACTGGCAAGTGTTTAATACTTTAAATAATTTTTCTTATGAATACTTAACCCATATGTGACTGATATTATTCATTTTGTTGCAGATGATGTGAATACTGTTGACTTTACTAGTATGCAACCTACCAACAAACGAATGGCAACCCATGATGATGACGGTCCATCAAAAAGGATTAAAATGTCAGGTAATGTATTCATTTTATAGATTGCTTGGTTTTCCATACTTGTAACTATGAATCTAATTTGTTTTGTCTATTTTCAGATGTTTATATGTCACCACCAGACCTTGCAGCACTATGGGGCATTCCAGCACTGGACATAAACCAGCCCAGCACCAGTGCGAGGAGTATTCCAGCAGTGGACATATCCCATCCCAGCACCAGTGCGTGGGAAGATCCAAACGATGAGGATCTATTAGCCACCCTGTCGCCAGTAGAGGCACTCTGGGCTGCAGACGATCCCTCCTCCCAGTGGCTGCCCAACACTCAAGCGACCGGGTCCGGTATTAACGCGGGTGGGGAAAAAACATGTAAGCCGGTTGCTTTCGCGGCTAAAGCCAACAATCAGGGCAAGTGCTTACGGGAATAGGTTACTTCACATCACTGTTGTAAATACTGAAAATTTTAAAGATCCTGGTAATTTTATTAGAGCATGTTTTGACATTTTTAATGACCAAATTTCCGCGATTATTCACAATTCTTCAACACCGGCTGTAAAATGCCAGGTGGGGCTGGATTGCCTTTTCCAAATTCAGAAGAACAATGTCACTAACGTCAGCCGTATTTGCTTTATGCCCAAGATGCGCGAGCTCACATTAAGCGCTTCCCTGGAAGAGTGGTATGAAGTCTATGTGTTTCAAGATATCAAGAAGAGATTTAATGAATTCCAGGACCGGGATAGTGGCAAAAACCTCGATCAAATTAACTCCCTCGATATCCATGTAGCTAAATTCGAACCGTTGTATCGGGGCTCTTCATTTATAGCACTGCCATCCGATATCCAAGCAAAGAAAGCAATTATCAATGTTGATAACAATGATGATCGTTGTTTTCTTTGGACGATCCTGGCATTTCACGAACAGGTGAAGCAGAATGCAGAAAGAGTTAGCAAGTATATTAAAGTACGTTCCAAGTACGATATAGATTTTTCAGGCATAGACTTTCCTGTAAAATTGTCAGACATTTCTAAATTTGAGAGGCAAAATCCTGAATATTCGATCAATGTCTACGGCTTGGAACCAGACGGTAAAAAACATAGAGTTGTAGGTCCCCTCCATCATGCTGCAGCGTAACGCGATTTCCATATCAACATGTTGTTGATTACAGAGGGTGAAGATAGGTTTCACTACTGCTGGATCAAGAACTTGTCGCGGTTAGTCAGATCATCATTAACTAAACACTCATATGCAACACACATTTGTGACAGATGCCTGCAGCACCTCGGGCACGCATATCTCTTGGAACTCCATGTGATTGATTGCGCAAGGGTTGGCGCTGTAAGAGTCGACCTACCCGGCGACGAAGACAAAACCTTAAAATTTAAGGATTTTGTACACCAACAGCGTGTACCATTCGTCGTTTACGCGGACTTTGAATGTTTATTGAAACCCTTTGATACGTGCAGACCCGACCCCAACGACTCTCACTCCACATCAGTCCAGGAACACATCCCTTTTGCTGCGGCAAACCAGGTCGTTTGCGCATACGACCCTCAGCTGAACCGATTCGACTCATTCTCAGGTGAAAAAGCTGAGACGTGGCTGGTGGAACAACTCGTGAAACTGGCCCATGACGTTGATAAAATTTACAAGGCGGTCACACCTCTTGTAATGTCGGCTGATGACGAGGCAAAATTTACCAGTGCCGCGGTATGCCACATCTGTGGTGACGGCTTTAAACCGGGGGCCGTTAAGGTTCGCGATCATTGCCACATCACAGGTGCATTCAGAGGGGCTGCACACAATAACTGTAATTTACAGTACAAGAATCAAAGGTACATACCCGTCTTTTTCCATAATTTGTCTGGGTATGATGCGCACTTCATTGTTAGGGCCTTAGCACACCTCGATGAAGATGGGATGGATGTCCTGCCCATCAACACTGAACGTTATATTTCGTTTTCTAAAAAGATTAAAGGTACGTCAATCACATTGCGGTTCCTGGACTCGTACCGTTTCATGCAGTCCTCATTAGATAAGCTGGTTGGAACTCTTGAGGACAGTTTTATGTACATTACCAGTAAGCATTTCACGGACCCAGAGCAATACATGGATTCGTGGGATAAACTCAAAGAGGCCACGCTCCCTCCCAAGTCTAAATTTTATAGTTCGCTGTCAGAGTCTGATATTTCGGACGACGACTACGAACACGCGACACAAGTGTGGCGGGTTTTCCAGATCAAGAATTTAGAAGAATACGCAGGTCTGTACATGGGGACAGATGTACGGCTACTTGCGGATCTGTTTGAAAAATTTAGGGCTGTATGTTTGGACAAGTACACCCTGGACCCCGCCCACTATTTCACAGCTCCAGGCCTTTCGTGGCAGGCCATGTTAAAGAGAACGCGTGTCGAGCTGGATCTTCTGACAGATATCGACATGCTTCTCTTTTTCGAACGTGGAATTCGTGGTGGTATTTGTCAGTGCGTCCATAGGTACGCCAAGGCAAATAACCGGTATATGGCGGAGTACAACCACGACGCACTTGAAAATTTCATCATGTATTTTGATGTAAACAATCTGTACGGCTGGGCCATGTCGGAGTATCTACCCTCTGGAGGGTTTCGATGGTTATCGGCCGAGCAGATTGCTAGCATAGACTTCATGAGCGTAGCATCCGACTCAACTAGGGGTTTCGTTTTAGAGGTAGACTTGACGATTCCCCAGGATATACACGACAATCTAGCAGACCTACCGCCATGTCCAGACCACAAAGCCGCCCCCGGATCTACTTTCCCCAAGCTGATGACTACGTTGGAGGATAAGGTTCGGTATGTTCTCCATTACCGAGTCCTCCAGCAATGTGTAGGCTTGGGGATGAAGTTGGGCACGGTACACCGGGTAATTTCTTTCAATCAGTCACCGTGGTTGAAAGAATACATCTCTCTCAACACGCGTTCTCGTCAGTCAGCCAAATCAGAATTTGAGAAAGACTTTTTCAAACTTATGAACAATTCAATTTTCGGCAAAACAATGGAGAACCTTAGAAAACACCGCGACGTGAAATTGTGTACAGGTTGGCCGGGCCGCCGCGGTGCCCGCAAGCATGTGGCTTCACCACACTTTAGGCGTATGACTATTTTCGAGAAAGACTTTGTGGCTCTGGAGATGGCGAAAGTGCGGATACTTTTCAACAAACCGCTCTATGTCGGGATGTGCATTCTCGATCTGTCTAAACTGCGGATGTACCGATTTTACTATGAATTCGCCATTCCGCAGTTTATACGCCCCAAGTTACTTTATATGGACACAGACAGTTTCATCTATTTGGTGAATGGCTGTGATCCATATGAAGTAATGAAACGCAACCGGGAGGAATTCGACACATCCGGATATAAAACCAACAATCGTTTCAATATAGAGCCCTATAACGAAAAGGTTGTTGGAGTTATGAAAGATGAGGCGAATGGTTCCCTGATTGCGGAGTTTGCGGGTCTAAGGTCGAAAATGTATTCATTCCGACTAGAATCTAACCAGACCTCAAGACGGGCCAAGGGTCTGGGGCGCACAGTAACAAAAAAACTTAATATACAAGATTATATTGACTGTTTACATGGTGCACCAGTGAAGCACCACAAACAACTCCGATTTGCATCAAATCTCCATATAGTAACAACTGTTGAAGTATCCAAGCTGGGTCTGTCTAGATTGGACGATAAACGCTATATTTACCCCGACGGGATTGGGACCCTACCTTGGGGGCACAAGTCTGTACCAGAGAGTGAATGAGTTTTGTAAAATATATGTATGAATGGAGATTAAATATAGCGTTTATCCCGTGTATATTTTACAGTGCACTGGAGGGTGGGTTATGATGTAAATATTTGTGAATATCATTAATTGTAAATAGTTGTACAAGCAGAAGTTTTTGGTCATCTGTCTATCATGACGTGTAAATATCAATTGATGAAGTTGTCTAATGTGACAAACATGATGCGTAAATAGCTGTTGATGAAGTTGTCTAATGTCGATCATGACGTGTATATAGCAATTGATGAAGTGTTGTTCATCTGTCTAATGTAAATAGTGTCATATTTTCTCTGGGGTTTTGTCAGTGCACTGTACTTAGTATTAGACATAAATTGTAAAATGATCACTATATTGTAAAATTGACTCAAAGTCTCTACATTGTCAAAGAAAATTGTAAAAAAATAGTCTCTTAGCTATGGTGAGGAGAGAAAAAAAACAACAAATATATATGGTGTACTGATGTTTATTGAAGAATCATAATTTAAATAAATCATTTACATTTATCCATGTGTTATGTGATTTATCAAAACCTAACCACTTCACTAATGCCATATTCTTCCTTTTCCTTATTACTCGTTCAACAAGAAATGTACTTGGATGTTTTGTAAATTTTAATTCTTGCTGGTAAAATGCTCCTGCAATATCTTTACCCTGATAATCTTTAAGTAAATAAGTTACAGGATTTGATAATTTTACTTTTCTGATGGTAAACACTTCAGTTGACCAGTTTGGCAGATAGCCTTTGTCAAACTTTTCTTTAAACCTACTAATCCTAACATGGTCATCAACTTTGAATTTTGCTGGTGTGGTAGTCTTCACACGGAAGTACACTGTAGAAAGTAGGAATCACGCACACACGCTATAAGTGCAGGATCATCACATCATATATCCAGACAAACGAGTTGAAGGAAGGTATCACTATATTTACACGTGCATACACAGAAAGAAGCACACACACGTGTATTTCTATGCCTACAGCGATCTCAACACAGCAACTAGACCAAGCATGACAACGAAAAAGTTGAACAGACATGACACATGACTGGCCAGAAATCATCAGACAGACATGTTAGAGTGTGTGCAACGGATGACATGTTGTAGCCATCCATCCCAATACTTAAGCCATATGGATTATTCATCACACCCAATTGATTGCATGTATCATCAACACATAAGTTGCCAGTCATTGTGAAATCTCAAAGTAGAGTATAATAGTATCATGATAGACACACAACCACATAGAGACACACACACACACACACACACAAACACACACATGCCCATGCATACACACAATTCCATACATCACTACACACATACAGGTAACTCGAGGAAAGGGACTGATCACCCTACATTCAGACTGAATAGGTGCGGCATGTGTGAAGTATGATATGTCTTTGTCACACACATCAGTGCTCATCACACCCAACTGATTACGTCCACCATCAACACTGATGGTCACTGATGGTGAAATCTCGATATGGAGTAAACTCCTATCACCATAATTAGACACACAACCTCATAGGAACATGCACACACACATATGTCCATGCATACACCATAAATCTATATGTTACCACAAACATACAAGTAACTGGAGGAAAGGAACTCTACACTTCTAGACTGAGATGTTACAGGATGGTCAGAGGACAGCATGTCTTTACAATACACCTCAATGCTCACCACACTCACCTGATTTCATGTGCCATCATTATAGATGGCTACTGGAACTAAACTCTTGTACACTGTTTGCTCAAAGTCATTTGTTAAAAGCAGCTTCTAAAAGACTAATTTGGGTCAACCTGCCCAGGCAGGCGTGGTGTGACAGGGCCCCCCACCTCACAGCGGGCGCCTATATCGTGTTTGTAGGTCGGTATACCGGCGCTCATAACCGCTTTCGTCCGCTTCGAAATTCTGTTCCTCGGTGCGGTCCTAAAAATGCGGTTACCGGTATTAGGCCCCAGTCGGAAAAATGCGGTTATTCGTCGAAGACCGCGATTTTAGGTCCGGCATATTGCGGTACTTCTGTCCGTGAGGAGGGGGGCCCTGTCACGCCACGCCCGCCTGGGCAGGTTGACCCAAATTAGTCTTTTAGAAGCTGCTTTTAACAAATGACTTTGAGCAAACAGTGTACAAGAGTTTAGTTCCAGTAGCCATCTATAATGATGGCACATGAAATCAGGTGAGTGTGGTGAGCATTGAGGTGTATTGTAAAGACATGCTGTCCTCTGACCATCCTGTAACATCTCAGTCTGAGAAGTGTAGAGTTCCTTTCCTCCAGTTACTTGTATGTTTGTGGTAACATATAGATTTATGGTGTATGCATGGACATATGTGTGTGTGCATGTTCCTATGAGGTTGTGTGTCTAATTATGGTGATAGGAGTTTACTCCATATCGAGATTTCACCATCAGTGACCATCAGTGTTGATGGTGGACGTAATCAGTTGGGTGTGATGAGCACTGATGTGTGTGACAAAGACATATCATACTTCACACATGCCGCACCTATTCAGTCTGAATGTAGGGTGATCAGTCCCTTTCCTCGAGTTACCTGTATGTGTGTAGTGATGTATGGAATTGTGTGTATGCATGGGCATGTGTGTGTTTGTGTGTGTGTGTGTGTGTGTGTCTCTATGTGGTTGTGTGTCTATCATGATACTATTATACTCTACTTTGAGATTTCACAATGACTGGCAACTTATGTGTTGATGATACATGCAATCAATTGGGTGTGATGAATAATCCATATGGCTTAAGTATTGGGATGGATGGCTACAACATGTCATCCGTTGCACACACTCTAACATGTCTGTCTGATGATTTCTGGCCAGTCATGTGTCATGTCTGTTCAACTTTTTCGTTGTCATGCTTGGTCTAGTTGCTGTGTCGAGATCGCTGTAGGCATAGAAATACACGTGTGTGTGCTTCTTTCTGTGTATGCACGTGTAAATATAGTGATACCTTCCTTCAACTCGTTTGTCTGGATATATGATGTGATGATCCTGCACTTATAGCGTGTGTGCGTGATTCCTACTTTCTACAGTGTACTTCCGTGTGAAGACTACCACACCAGCAAAATTCAAAGTTGGATGACCATGTTAGGATTAGTAGGTTTAAAGAAAAGTTTGACAAAGGCTATCTGCCAAACTGGTCAACTGAAGTGTTTACCATCAGAAAAGTAAAATTATCAAATCCTGTAACTTATTTACTTAAAGATTATCAGGGTAAAGATATTGCAGGAGCATTTTACCAGCAAGAATTACAATTAACAAAACATCCAAGTACATTTCTTGTTGAACGAGTAATAAGGAAAAGGAAGAATATGGCATTAGTGAAGTGGTTAGGTTTTGATAAATCACATAACACATGGATAAATGTAAATGATTTATTTAAATTATGATTCTTCAATAAACATCAGTACACCATATATATTTGTTGTTTTTTTTCTCTCCTCACCATAGCTAAGAGACTATTTTTTTACAATTTTCTTTGACAATATAGAGACTTTGAGTCAATTTTACAATATAGTGATCATTTTACAATTATATGTACTAATACTAAGTACAGTGCACTGACAAAACCCCAGAGAAAATATGACACTATTTACATTAGACAGATGAACAACACTTCATCAATTGCTATATACACGTCATGATCGACATTAGACAACTTCATCAACAGCTATTTACGCATCATGTTTGTCACATTAGACAACTTCATCAATTGATATTTACACGTCATGATAGACAGATGACCAAAAACTTCTGCTTGTACAACTATTTACAATTAATGATATTCACAAATATTTACAATCATAACCCACCCTCCAGTGCACTGTAAAATATACACGGGATAAACGCTATATTTAATCTCCATTCATACATATATTTTACAAAACTCATTCACTCTCTGGTACAGACTTGTGCCCCCAAGGTAGGGTCCCAATCCCGTCGGGGTAAATATAGCGTTTATCGTCCAATCTAGACAGACCCAGCTTGGATACTTCAACAGTTGTTACTATATGGAGATTTGATGCAAATCGGAGTTGTTTGTGGTGCTTCACTGGTGCACCATGTAAACAGTCAATATAATCTTGTATATTAAGTTTTTTTGTTACTGTGCGCCCCAGACCCTTGGCCCGTCTTGAGGTCTGGTTAGATTCTAGTCGGAATGAATACATTTTCGACCTTAGACCCGCAAACTCCGCAATCAGGGAACCATTCGCCTCATCTTTCATAACTCCAACAACCTTTTCGTTATAGGGCTCTATATTGAAACGATTGTTGGTTTTATATCCGGATGTGTCGAATTCCTCCCGGTTGCGTTTCATTACTTCATATGGATCACAGCCATTCACCAAATAGATGAAACTGTCTGTGTCCATATAAAGTAACTTGGGGCGTATAAACTGCGGAATGGCGAATTCATAGTAAATCGGTACATCCGCAGTTTAGACAGATCGAGAATGCACATCCCGACATAGAGCGGTTTGTTGAAAAGTATCCGCACTTTCGCCATCTCCAGAGCCACAAAGTCTTTCTCGAAAATAGTCATACGCCTAAAGTGTGGTGAAGCCACATGCTTGCGGGCACCGCGGCGGCCCGGCCAACCTGTACACAATTTCACGTCGCGGTGTTTTCTAAGGTTCTCCATGGTTTTGCCGAAAATTGAATTGTTCATAAGTTTGAAAAAGTCTTTCTCAAATTCTGATTTGGCTGACTGACGAGAACGCGTGTTGAGAGAGATGTATTCTTTCAACCACGGTGACTGATTGAAAGAAATTACCCGGTGTACCGTGCCCAACTTCATCCCCAAGCCTACACATTGCTGGAGGACTCGGTAATGGAGAACATACCGAACCTTATCCTCCAACGTAGTCATCAGCTTGGGGAAAGTAGATCCGGGGGCGGCTTTGTGGTCTGGACATGGCGGTAGGTCTGCTAGATTGTCGTGTATATCCTGGGGAATCGTCAAGTCTACCTCTAAAACGAAACCCCTAGGTGAGTCGGATGCTACGCTCATGAAGTCTATGCTAGCAATCTGCTCGGCCGATAACCATCGAAACCCTCCAGAGGGTAGATACTCCGACATGGCCCAGCCGTACAGATTGTTTACATCAAAATACATGATGAAATTTTCAAGGTGCGTCGTGGTTGTACTCCGCCATGTACCGGTTATTTGCCTTGGCGTACCTATGGACGCACTGACAAATACCACCACGAATTCCACGTTCGAAAAAGAGAAGCATGTCGATATCTGTCAGAAGATCCAGCTCGACACGCGTTCTCTTTAACATGGCCTGCCACGAAAGGCCTGGAGCTGTGAAATAGTGGGCGGGGTCCAGGGTGTACTTGTCCAAACATACAGCCCTAAATTTTTCAAACAGATCCGCAAGTAGCCGTACATCTGTCCCCATGTACAGACCTGCGTATTCTTCTAAATTCTTGATCTGGAAAACCCGCCACACTTGTGTCGCGTGTTCGTAGTCGTCGTCCGAAATATCAGACTCTGACAGCGAACTATAAAATTTAGACTTGGGAGGGAGCGTGGCCTCTTTGAGTTTATCCCACGAATCCATGTATTGCTCTGGGTCCGTGAAATGCTTACTGGTAATGTACATAAAACTGTCCTCAAGAGTTCCAACCAGCTTATCTAATGAGGACTGCATGAAACGGTACGAGTCCAGGAACCGCAATGTGATTGACGTACCTTTAATCTTTTTAGAAAACGAAATATAACGTTCAGTGTTGATGGGCAGGACATCCATCCCATCTTCATCGAGGTGTGCTAAGGCCCTAACAATGAAGTGCGCATCATACCCAGACAAATTATGGAAAAAGACGGGTATGTACCTTTGATTCTTGTACTGTAAATTACAGTTATTGTGTGCAGCCCCTCTGAATGCACCTGTGATGTGGCAATGATCGCGAACCTTAACGGCCCCCGGTTTAAAGCCGTCACCACAGATGTGGCATACCGCGGCACTGGTAAATTTTGCCTCGTCATCAGCCGACATTACAAGAGGTGTGACCGCCTTGTAAATTTTATCAACGTCATGGGCCAGTTTCACGAGTTGTTCCACCAGCCACGTCTCAGCTTTTTCACCTGAGAATGAGTCGAATCGGTTCAGCTGAGGGTCGTATGCGCAAACGACCTGGTTTGCCGCAGCAAAAGGGATGTGTTCCTGGACTGATGTGGAGTGAGAGTCGTTGGGGTCGGGTCTGCACGTATCAAAGGGTTTCAATAAACATTCAAAGTCCGCGTAAACGACGAATGGTACACGCTGTTGGTGTACAAAATCCTTAAATTTTAAGGTTTTGTCTTCGTCGCCGGGTAGGTCGACTCTTACAGCGCCAACCCTTGCGCAATCAATCACATGGAGTTCCAAGAGATATGCGTGCCCGAGGTGCTGCAGGCATCTGTCACAAATGTGTGTTGCATATGAGTGTTTAGTTAATGATGATCTGACTAACCGCGACAAGTTCTTGATCCAGCAGTAGTGAAACCTATCTTCACCCTCTGTAATCAACAACATGTTGATATGGAAATCGCGTTACGCTGCAGCATGATGGAGGGGACCTACAACTCTATGTTTTTTACCGTCTGGTTCCAAGCCGTAGACATTGATCGAATATTCAGGATTTTGCCTCTCAAATTTAGAAATGTCTGACAATTTTACAGGAAGTCTATGCCTGAAAAATCTATATCGTACTTGGAACGTACTTTAATATACTTGCTAACTCTTTCTGCATTCTGCTTCACCTGTTCGTGAAATGCCAGGATCGTCCAAAGAAAACAACGATCATCATTGTTATCAACATTGATAATTGCTTTCTTTGCTTGGATATCGGATGGCAGTGCTATAAATGAAGAGCCCCGATACAACGGTTCGAATTTAGCTACATGGATATCGAGGGAGTTAATTTGATCGAGGTTTTTGCCACTATCCCGGTCCTGGAATTCATTAAATCTCTTCTTGATATCTTGAAACACATAGACTTCATACCACTCTTCCAGGGAAGCGCTTAATGTGAGCTCGCGCATCTTGGGCATAAAGCAAATACGGCTGACGTTAGTGACATTGTTCTTCTGAATTTGGAAAAGGCAATCCAGCCCCACCTGGCATTTTACAGCCGGTGTTGAAGAATTGTGAATAATCGCGGAAATTTGGTCATTAAAAATGTCAAAACATGCTCTAATAAAATTACCAGGATCTTTAAAATTTTCAGTATTTACAACAGTGATGTGAAGTAACCTATTCCCGTAAGCACTTGCCCTGATTGTTGGCTTTAGCCGCGAAAGCAACCGGCTTACATGTTTTTTCCCCACCCGCGTTAATACCGGACCCGGTCGCTTGAGTGTTGGGCAGCCACTGGGAGGAGGGATCGTCTGCAGCCCAGAGTGCCTCTACTGGCGACAGGGTGGCTAATAGATCCTCATCGTTTGGATCTTCCCACGCACTGGTGCTGGGATGGGATATGTCCACTGCTGGAATACTCCTCGCACTGGTGCTGGGCTGGTTTATGTCCAGTGCTGGAATGCCCCATAGTGCTGCAAGGTCTGGTGGTGACATATAAACATCTGAAAATAGACAAAACAAATTAGATTCATAGTTACAAGTATGGAAAACCAAGCAATCTATAAAATGAATACATTACCTGACATTTTAATCCTTTTTGATGGACCGTCATCATCATGGGTTGCCATTCGTTTGTTGGTAGGTTGCATACTAGTAAAGTCAACAGTATTCACATCATCTGCAACAAAATGAATAATATCAGTCACATATGGGTTAAGTATTCATAAGAAAAATTATTTAAAGTATTAAACACTTGCCAGTAGCAAAACAATTCATGAGTGGTAATCATAGGCAAAGCACATTCATTCACATCTACAACAAAATAAATAATGTCAGTCACATATGCACTAAGCATTCACACAAAAAATTATTTAAAATATTAGCTACTTACTGGTAACGCCAACAGCATTCATTTCATCTGCATCAAAATAAATAATGTCAAGCATATGCTTTAAGCATTCACATAAAAATAATTTACAATGTTAATCACTTACCGCCTGCAAGATTCTACCGCACCTCAAGGTTGTCCATGGTTACCGATCGTGAGTCTACAAATTCATCACTGATTAGTTGCGAGATGACGGGAAGACCTGTAAAATAAAATTAAAATAAAACTTACTTATTTGTAATAATAATTAATAATAAAAAATTCACTCACCATTTGCTAAATACTGTTCGATGTCTTCAGCAGTCAGTACTCGATCCACGATGTTCACTCTGTAAGATACTGGTGATCAATGAGGTTGTGAAGAAGTTTGGCACAGAATTTATACCCTGTCACGAACGGTAAATTGTGTTGTCGAAAGTAGGTCCCAGCCCGCTCACCCCAGGAATACTGCCTAACGGGACCCGACGCGTCACCCGGAAATAGCGCTGCGCTAGGAAAAGTACGCACTCCAGGAATAGTGTATAACGGTACCCGTTGCTCGCCGACGCGTCATCTGTGGCGCGCGCCGGGAATAGCAACAACCGTTGTCGCCTGCGGGGTTGTGCGCCCGACTAAGCTCCAAAGAATACTCAGATAGATTCAGGTCACGCGAGCCATGGAATGTCTGCGCCCAAAGAAATTAAGCCCTTGGGAGATGCTGCCATCTGAGCGGCCACCAAATGAACTAACGATCCGCCATCTTGTGACGTGATCGCTGATTGGTCCATTAGAATTTCCCGCCATGCAACTGTGACGTCACGCGGACGAGTGGAGTCTCTTCCGGGGCCGACTTAAGATCTTTTGCACCAGAAAACAGTTATTACATCTACTTTCCATGGTTTCCCCAAATCACTCCAGGCAAATTGCCGGGATGCTTCCTTTAAAAGGCCATGGCCGAATTCCTTCCGATTCCTTGCCCCCATCCTTGCCCCCCATCCTTTCCCGTCTCTAAAGACCTCGATGTTAAAAAGAGACGTAAAGCAGTTACAAAAAAAAAAAAAAAAAAAAAAATAGAAACAAAACAGAGAAACAAAATCGCAACACATGCAGGTACTCACAAAAAATCCTGGAAGGCCGACTGACCGCAGGACACACGCTGAGATTCTCACCCTCCCTCCCGGCCTTCGAGGAAATAAGAATTGTTTTTCGGTGAGGCCGTGGCCGCACTGGGGTGCGTCCACGGCCTCAACGAAGTGCCCGCACACGTGGCGGGATCCCACAAGGCCGTGACCATTCCGTCCAAATCCCTTGGGTTTCCCGCACGTGTGTGGCGGCCGATCCGCTAGCACAATGCGTCTTCCGAGAATTTTGTCAGGGGGCGCAGATGTTGGACTTACGGTCTTCAAAATCGGATAAAAAATGTGTGTTTGTATAAAAATTAAGGGGTTAAAAGGGGTAGAAGGGGTGGTTTCTCAATTAAATTTATATGGGACCACTTTGGAGGTATACCCTATCCACTAAAAAGTTTCATTTAAATCGGTTCAAAATTGGCAAAGATATCGCTGAAAATACATTTAAAAAATTTTAGACGAATTGAGAACCTCCTCCTTTATTTGAAGTCGGTAAAAAACGATTCAGCCGCATATTATCAAGTGTGTAAAATATGGACTGATGAAAGGAACCGATCAAAAGTGGAAGTGATCAAGTCTGTACTTTTTATACATTTGAGTTATAGGATGTCTTGCACTAAATTTTGTGATTTCATGAAGATTGATTCGGGAAAAAAAGATTTTGAAATTTTTTAAGTCTGAAAGTAAGTATCCTAAAATAAAAAAAGTAAGAATAATAGTTATTTTATTGCATTATTGATTTTTGTGATTGTTATTCCAAACAATATTTTTTAGTTCGCGCACTGCAAATTTACTTTTTCTAACATACATAACTCCCCCCCCCCCCGAATCCCGTTGGCATTTGTACGGCCGAGGAAATCTGAAAAGTTGGCAACCCTAGATAATACGTGTAAACAAAAAGTGAATTCACTTTCATCGT
Source organism: Vandiemenella viatica (assembly GCA_031002005.1). Taxonomy (NCBI): domain Eukaryota; kingdom Metazoa; phylum Arthropoda; class Insecta; order Orthoptera; family Morabidae; genus Vandiemenella; species Vandiemenella viatica. The sequence continues at coordinate 266,333,496 of JARYHS010013630.1, forward strand.
GTAAACCCACCTTTAGTCCCATATCTGATTATCGTAAAGCGATTGCTTTATTGTTTCAGTTGCCTACACTATGTAGAAGACTGAATGTCGTGCTCGTTTTGTTTGCTGGGAATGATGGAATGAATAGAATTTTTACGTCACAAATGCGTAATGAGTGAGTAACCAAAGAAAATACAGGAACGTTACTGTTGTCTCAGAGGCGTGTGGTTGTCAAATGACGGGCTGCATAAGGAAAACGATAGCACCGCATATTGTTAAATTACTTTTACTGTGAAATTTGATGGCATAAAGACACAGCACAGCGTCATCTAACTAGCTTCTGCTACTATGTTGTCAATAGTCTCAGGCTGGATGCCTTCTACTGTTGTCTGTATTTGTTTTTTTTTTTTTTACATGGCTTTTGATAGGTCATGATTTGCTAAAGCTGTATAATTTGTTGGAGTTCTTAGCATGAGGGTGGTGATCAGCTGCGTAAGCGGCGTCACCAACACCGTGAGTTGGTCACTGGATCCGGTACGGCAGGCGTGGCAGTGATCCGCTGGTCGACCTTCTTGGCGGCCGGTCGGCTGCCGATTGGAGCCGGGTGTTGCTGGGTGTTGAGGTTGGCAGTGCGTAGGGGGCCACGGATGCGGCTCTCACGCAGTCTTGGCCGCCTGTCGGTGGTGGTGGGGAGGCTGGTTGGTGTTTGCTTCTTGGCGGGCCCGCCTGGAGGTTGCTGCTATTTCGTGCGATACTTCGCCCGAAGTTTTTTCTTGCGTTCACAGCCAGAGAAGCAAGCCGCGTGTATACCGCCGCAGTTGCAGCAGACTGCCTCCTCTCTGGTTGTGGAGAAGTCGGCCCTTTGGTGGTCAGCCCTACATCTGACGCACCTACGTTTCTTGGAGCAGTCACTCACCTGGTGTCCATGATTCTGACAATTGAAGCACTGCCGTAGCTCGGGGGGGGGGGGAGGGGGGAGGCATCCTTCCTGGCCGCCCTCTTTACCCGCTCCCTCGGCAGCGCCTCAACAGCCACTGGCGACGATTCGCGTGGTGAGCTGGGCTGTTTCTCGTTGCAGCTGATGACCATGTAGTCAAGCAGGAGTATCTTCACACAGAGGCTTCCCCAGTTTCCAGCGTAGGTCACCAGCATAGGGGAGGACTGGTCCCTCCTCCATGGTTGGAGTTGGCTCCCCCTCCTCCTTGGAAGGCGACGCCACTGTTGCATCCACTGGGGCCCCCCGGGAGATGCTGGCAGGCAGTTTTAGAATCTTGAAGACGGGTCCTTCAGTTGGTTCCTCTACAGAGGCGGAGCTTTTCTTCCCCGCTACCTGCCAGTCGATGGTTGCTGCCGGTTGTAGTTTGTTCCGTTGTCTCTTGCGTTTTCGAAACACGGTTTCTTTTATATCTCCCCCCACTGCCGCCCCGGGCGAATGTCTGGTCGTGGATATCTGAAAAGTCAGCAAGCCTAATCCGCACACGTATAGTCTGGTTGTGGATCAGTTTCATTCAATTTACAATAGTCACCATTCGAATTTCGGCAAGTTATGTTCCTCTTGCTTGTAATGTTATGACTTCAGGACCAGTTGTTACTCTTCCCTTATCTACACTGTATCTACCAGTAGTAATTTTTCCCTTCAACAGCCATTCATTTTGCAACAATGTCAGCCTGGAAAGTGTTCTGGGTTGATGCAATTCTTCGTATCCATTGTGCAATAATTTCACTGATCTACCAAAATCCCGTATTATTTCGTTGACTGTTGGAAATGTTTGATCTGTGGTAGTCCGCAACTGTTCGGTGTGTGAAATACGCATTTTGTGTTTTGAATGATCTTCTTCCAATTTGTCGCATTTAGTAATCCGTTGATTCGATGTGCACTGAACAACAGACATCTGTTGTATGTTTGTTAGAAAGTCTTCAAATTTATTGTTAGTTTCTACACAAAAATTATCAAACTGGGTTTCTAACATACCACTTAGTGTTCTAAACTTTCTATGAATCTGTTGCGCAATGATTTTAGAGTGAATCTGTTGTATTTCTTGTGTTAATAACTTTGGTAACATTGAAATACTTTCTGTAGATGTTTCTCCTGCTTAAAGTTACATTAGAAAATACCCGCTTATGTATTGTCTGATTGACTCGATAGCGTCACTGTGCCATCGTTTCGCAATCCCAAATATTCCACTGTGTTATTTGCTATGATTCAACAATTACCACTGGATTTATGTACTTGCTTAGCTTCTGTTCTTTTCAAAATCTCAGGCTCCTAATTTAATCTCAGCATGAAGTGCGATGCAGTGCAATCAACTCTTGTCCGTCCGCTCACTAGGTGATAATACTTCAACAAATTGTAATGTACCAACTAAAATCAACCAAATTGAAGTTCAAGATTAAATATGATTTCTTATCTTATTTATCACTTGTAAAATAAAGTTCTACTCATCAGTTATGCCTATCAGAAAACTGAGCAAAGAACACATAACTTCCTAAGATTTTAATGAGTTAAGGCCGGACTTGACTCAAATTGTATGAAATGGCTGAGACAGAAATTCTGTGCTCTCACGTTAAGGTGCGCTGAAAGTTCAATGACCTATTGTTTCATCATCGAACCATCAGGACGTTAACCATTACTGAAAATGAGTAGTCAATAATCGTACCTTTTTACCTTAAACAATACAGAAATTACAAATAGTAGGCCTTAATTAAAACCGTGTATAAGTGAATTAGAGAAAGTAACACAAATTACTTCCTTTGGTCTCTAAACTGACTTAAATGCTTACCGAAAGAAACGAAAAGAATTTCCAAACTACTGAAATAAACCAAGCAAATTTTCACAATTGTCTGAAACTTTTATTTAATACTGCCGTTTCTTTTCTAACAGGTTCACCGACCGATATTTACAAGAACAAAAATCTACAATCATAAGATCCACCGTATACAATGGTCATCACTCCACTTTGGAAAATTTTCTGTCATCTGCTGACTCAACTAATCGGTCCAAATTTTATCTGCCTGTTGCGTAAACAATTTGAAAAAAGTTCCCTATAAATATTTACATTAATGAAGCCATAAACTTGTTTCCTCAGTAGTTGAAAACACGTTACCCAACACTCCCACTCGTCTTCTACAATTTAATCTCGCTTCCTGCAGCGGTATTTCACACGAAGATATGCGACTATTTTAAATCTTCTGAATAAACCCATGTCGCGTCCTTAAACGATAACAAACAAATTTAAATCTTTTATACTAAATGTCGCGCAGTCTTACAATCTTCACTTTTCTTCCCCACACGAACCTATCATTCTGGAGTGAAACTGCTGAATAGCAACTAAATACCGATAAAATTAAAAAAGGCCCTAAACGGCACACTAAAAGTCTTTATTTTTACGCATCATCGACGGCTAAGGTCATTAGAGGCGGGATGGGACTGGGGACATGGAACGGGAAGGAATTCGGCCATGGCCTTTTTGAAGGAAGCATCCCGACATTCGCCTGGAGTGATTTGGGGAAACCATGGAAAACCCAAGTCTACATGCTTGGACGGGGATTCGAGCCCGCGTCATCCCGAATGCGAGGCTAGAACGTTAACCGTTCATCCAACACGTTCGGTCACTAAAAGTCGTCGCCTCTCAGACACAGAAATTAAAATCGGATCTCAGATAATACCCTGAGCCCTCGAGAAATCTAAAGACATTATTGCAGAACAAAATAACAGATGGCCACCTTTCACTTTTCTCTGGCTTACTACCTTCTAGTGACCAGCAGTTACTCGTCCAAAACGACGAACGAATTCAGCTACCATGAAAGTCGATATCCACTTCCAGTAAAGAATTTGGTTGCCTCCTCAATACTTTTGGAGCGATCTATGATTGCTGTATGCTGTTTCGGCCGGTGACGGCTATTTAAACGATTTCTTAATAAATGTATGGATCTGGTGCAATAATTTCCCCTCACGACACATCCAAAGATTGTGTTACGCGCTAAATATCCCAAAAATAACTCAAAACTCCTCAAATGAAGCCCTAAAATAAGGCCAAGTAACATTGCAAGTAGTAAAGAAAATATTAAAATCCTATATCTATAAATTAAATGAAATAAACTGCTTTCACACTGGCAAATATTCAAAACTGTGACTGCGCTTACGATGGAAACATACTGCACAGTTCCTTTAGAGTAGCAACATTTGTCTTAAACAATTTTTAATAAACTGTGTATTTAATAATAAACATTACTCGTTCATGCCAACATTTCGGGTATATTTCAATAGCCAGTAAGCTCATTCTGAATATACTGAAGCAATACTACCCAAAAATAATTACGCGAATGCTGCATAGAAAGATGAAACTGTACTGCTACATTTGAAGACAACTAGCAAGCATGTTTTTAACAACGGATAGACAGATAGGATAAATGTATCTAGGCTCGAAGAAATACGATTCTACGGTGAAAATAAATCGAGTTGCGTCACGTTGATAACTTTATATTTTCTCAGGGGGTCGATTCTCGGTGTTCCGCAGGCGGTTGGATTTCGTTGAGAGCAGCCATCATTCTTGCTGTAATGGAGATTAGTTGAGGCCTACGGGGAGAGTACCGCAGGATCTGATAAACGAGCGACAGCAATCCATCCGCAAGCACTCTTCGTGGTTGGCAAACTTGTTATTCCGGCCGCGAACTGTGCAAAACTACAGTGGTCGGTTCTTTTTTGCCACTCCTACAAGGTAACCAAGACTGATTGCATGGGTTTTCAACCGGGCTTCACCCGTGGAAAATACTGTGTCCACGAATATCACAATTTAATGTACTTTGCACCCGCCAGTGTGGCTGCGTACGTTAATGCGCCAATGCACTGGATCGATAGAGTCCTTGTACCCGCGTACCGACCGTCCTGATTTAGGTTTTTGGTGGTTTTCTGCAATCATCAAGATGAATGATGAAACTATCCCCAATCTCAGCCTCATAAACTAGTCACTTCACAAATAAAAAATACACTTATCACACACAAAATATAGTTCGACATTTCGCTGACAGGTGGAAACACAGCATCGCTCCAATATACGAGGGTGAGTCAAATGAAAACCTTAAATATTTTTTTAAATATTATTTATTGTGCAGAAGTGGTACAAAGCTGTATCACTTTTCAGCATAATCTCTCCCACGCACAATTCAAGTCCTCCAGCGCTTACGAAGTGCATAAATTCCTTTAGAAAAAAATTCTTTTGATAGTCCGCACAACCACTCATGCACCGCGTGACGTACCTCTTCATCAGAACGGAACTTCTTTCCTCCCATTGCTTCTTTGAGTGGTCCAAACATATGGAGTGCAACGAAATACTTCTTCCGCCGACCTATTTAGGTCGCAATGACAGGAGGGATAAGATTAGAGAAATAAGATGCCGTACTGATTCATTTATGTATTCCTTCCTTCCTCGATCTGTTCGGGATTGGAATGCGCAGAATTAGGATTGGTGCTTAGCACCCTCTGCCACCCACAGTATTTGTGATTTGCAGAATATAGATGTAGATGTAGTCTGGTGAGTATGGTGGATGAGGAAGACACTCAAAATGCAGGTCTGTGATTGTTGCAACTGTTGTTCGGGCAGTGTGGAGCCTTGCATTGTCATGTTGCAAAAGGACACCTGATGACAGCAATCCACGTCGCTTTGATTTGATTGCAGGCCGAAGATGATTTTTTTTAGGAGATCTGTGTATGATGCATTGGTGACAGTGGTCCCTCTAGGCATGTAATGCTCCAAAATGACGCCTTTTTCGTCCCAAAAGAGAGTCAGCATAACATTCCCTGCTGATGGTTCTGTTCGAAACTTCTTTTGTTTTGGTGATGAGGAATGGCGCTCTCTTCGTTTCCGGTCGGTGGAAGTGAACCCAGGTTTCGTCTCCAGTAACGATGCTTGAAAGGAAGCCATCACCATCTCGTTCAAAGCGCCGAAGAAGTTCTTCACAAGCATCAACACGTCGTTCTCTCATTTCAGGAGTCAACTGCCATGGCACCCATCTTGCAGACACTTTGTGAAACTGGAGCACATCATGCACAATGTGGTGTGCTGAACCATGACTAATCTTTAAACATGCTGCAATGTAATTCAGTGTCACTCGGCAGTTTTCCATCACTATGGCTTCAACTGCTGCAATGTTCTATGGAATAGCTGTGAGTAAATTCCTCCCATGTAATGAAATAGAAGTCGATACTATCTGTGAAATTATATGGATTAAACTCAATGTTGCTGGGTCAAAACTCGTCATAGGCGCCTTCTACCATCCACCCGATTCTGACATAGCTATCGCCGAGGAATTAAGAAGTAATGTTAACAGTATAGCTAGCCGTTTTCAGGATCATGCTATGATTCTGGGAGGCGACTTCAATCTGCCTTATATCGACTGGCGAAATTATGTTCACATTACTGGTAACAGGGATAAGGCAGCTTCTGAAGTAATTCTCGATTTAATCTCCGATAATCATCTCGAGCAGCTAGTGAATGAACCTACGCGGTGTCATAACGGTAGCGAAAACATTTTAGATTTGCTAGTTACTAACAGGCCAGAATTATTCACTGACATTTCAACGACCACTGGAATAAGCGATCACAAAGCGGTAATTGCGACTATCAAATTAATGACCAAGCGAAAAAGGGGAAATGGACGGATTGTATACAGATTCAGTAAGGCCTCAAAGGAGTGTTTTAGAACCTACCTGAGGAATAATTACCATAACTTTAAGTTAACAAAGGACACCGTTGAAGAGATGTGGCATCGATTTATACATATAGTCAAGGAAGGTATGGAAGTACACATACCGAAGCGGAAAATAAATGGGGAGAATGATCCACCGTGACACACATGTGAAGTCAAAAGATTACTCAAAAAACAAAGAAGGATACACGCACGCTACAGAAGGAAGAGGTCTCGCAGCGATTTAGAAACCTTAGCTGAGTTAAGACTACGTGTGAAGAATGTGATGCGTGAGGCCTTCAACGATTTTCATTCAAACACTCTCTCTAAGAGTCTCGCAGAAAACCCAAAGAAATTTTGGTCGTATGTTCGTAAAGTCAGTTGTACCAACAGCAATATTCCAGCACTAGTTCGCGAAGGGTCCGAGGTTATTGAAAGCCGCGAATAAAGCTAATGTACTAAATACTGTATTCAAAAATTCATTTACTGACGAAAATAAGGATAGCATTCCCGTTTTCCCACGTCGTGTCGAGTTGGAGATGGAATCATTACGAATAGATACTGCAGGTATCATAAAGCAATTAGAGCTCCTAAAGTGGGGAAAAGCACCTGGCCCGGATGGTATTCCAGTAAGAGTATTTTCAGAGTATGCGGCGGAAATCGGGCCATTTCTGTCTGATATATTCAGTAAATCATTAGAAGAGCGAAAAGTACCTTCAGACTGGAAAATAGCGCATGTAACTCCGATTTTCAAGAAAGGTGATCGAAGCGATCCTGGAAACTATCGTCCCATATCTATAACATCTGTTTGTAGTAGAGTTATGGAGCATATTATATGCTCGAACATTATGAATTTCCTAGATGAAAATAATTTGCTTACAACAAATCAACACGGATTTCGGAAGAAAAGATCATGTGAAACACAGCTGGCCCTATTTACACACGATGTAATGAAAGTTATTGATGCAGGTTCACAAGTAGATGCAATTTTTTTAGATTTTCAGAAAGCCTTTGACTCTGTGCCACACAACCGCCTTTTAGCGAAACTACGAGCGTACGGTATATCTGATCAGCTTTGCGAATGGATAAAGGATTTTCTAACTGGTCGATCGCAGTATGTCGTTGTTGAAGGAGAAAGTTCTTCTAATCTAGATGTCACATCGGGTGTACCTCAAGGAAGTGTAATAGGACCACTTCTTTTTTTAATTTTTATAAACGATCTCGGAGACAAAGTGAAAAGCCTTTTTAGATTGTTTGCTGATGATGCGGTTATTTATAGGGAAGTAAGGAATTTGGCCGATTGTTTAGCAATTCAGCGTGATCTGGATGTTATTTTGGCATGGTGCGCTGAGTGGCAACTCACACTAAATTGTAAAAAGTGTAAGACAATGAGCATAACTAACAAAAAGAATCCAATTGTTCAGAAATACGAGGTAAACAGTTCAGTTATTGATGTGGTCGATTCTATGAAATATTTGGGAGTAACAGTACAAAAGAACATGAAATGGGACTTAAATATTAATACGTTGGTAGGTAGAGCTAATTCTAGGCTGCGGTTCCTAGGTCGAATTTTGAAAAATTGTAATGAACAAACAAAGGAGATGGCGTACAAATCTCTTGTGCGTCCACATTTGGACTATTGTTGTGCCATTTGGGATCCGTTTCGTAAGGGGCTGATTGAGAGTACAGAGAAAGTACAGAGAAGAGCCGCTCGATTCGTGACCGCTTGCTACAGTCCTTATGAAAGCGTTACAGAACTGATTAGTAAACTAGGCTGGGAGTCTCTGGTAGATAGACGACGCACGTTTCGTATAAACTTATTGGTAAACATGCGTAGTGAAATACTTCGTCCACCAACCTATTTGGGTCGGCATGACAGGAAAGATAAAATTAGAGAAATAAGGTGCCGCACTGATTCTTATATGAATTCCTTTTTTCCTCGTACCATTAGGGATTGGAATGCACAACAAAGAGATTAGGTTTGGTGCTGAGCACCCTCTGCCACCCACAGTTTTGTGATTTGCAGAGTATATATGTAGATGTAGATGTAGAATCACAACTCGTTGTGCCTGACCTAGACGAGGAGCATCTTCCACTGAAGTCACACGATTTACGAACTTCCTACTCCATTCGTAGACTTGCTGCTGTGACAAACATGCAGCACCGTACTGAACCTTCATTCTTCGATGAATTTCAATAGGTTTCACACCTTCACTACTCAAAAACCGAATAACAGAACGCTGTTCTTCCCTGGTGCAAGTCTCAAGTGGGGCAGCCATCTTTATACTGATACTGCGACGGTATTTGTGCATCTGCACTATGATGCCACCTACAGGCCATTCTGCACGCTGCTTGTAGCACGCTTACCATCTTACAGGATAACGGCGCGAAATTTCGATTTTTTATTACAAATTAAGTTTTTCATTTATTTGACTCACCTCGTATGTGAAATGTAACGGGATACTGCCACGTTAATATTTTCATAGTAGTGGATAGTATGACTCTCCATGTAAAAGAGAATATTGATAGCAGCCGTATTAAAAACTGCCTTAATGGAGAATACTGGTCCTGAATAGGGTTGAAGCCTTTAGATTCCAAAAGTCATTTTAAGTTTGAGGATTAATTACTCAAATGAAATAAAAGGAGTATATTATTAAATTTACACAATAATATTCATCAATTTTTTCCATGCAGTCCTGATACTTGCGTACATACTTTTCATTTCGTTATATTTCCCGTACCTGACTTCTGCAAGTTTTCTAGTGTTGATGCTGCTTAGTGTAAGCTAAAAAATTCCATGTAATTTGGATCATCATAACTGAAGAGTGTTTGAAATTACCTGTCTCACAGAAAATTGGAGAGGTACCGTTTTGAAATATTTGAAACGGCTTCCTAAGATTAAGATATTAAGAGCGTTTACAATTCTAAAGATAAGTCAGCATATGGAATTACCTGTAAGATTTCTACCGGCTGCCTTACTGACAGTTTCAATCAGTGTTGTCAGACTGATTTAATCGGATAACTGATTCAAGTGAGTGGGACCTAAAGCTTTACATTGAAGCATTGTCGCTTACATAAAGTGAGGGACGAAGGTCAGTTTATGAGGAAACCTCAAGGAACGTGGGTGATGGGTGAGTAGTAACGCTCTCCTATTTGGGAGGATGCAAGTTCGAAATCTCGTCCGGCCATCCAGATCTGGGTTTTCTATGATTTCCCCAAATCACTCCTGGTGAATGCAGGAATCTATCAGAATGGGCAGCGCCGAATTCATTCCCGTCTGTTGTCCCAAGTCTATTCCAGCCTCAATGACCTCGATGAGGCCTAAAGCCCTTTCCTTGTTTAAAGAGCTTATGGTATTAATGGTATATGGAATACAAAAGTTAATTTGCAATAATGTAACTATATAATAATTGTCCGCGCACTAAACATTCTTCAACTTTGTGAATTAATGGAGGTTTCCCTTGTGTATCTACTGTATAAAATGTTCTCGGCCTCCAACAGGAGAAGCGCATCAGTTTAATGAGCTGGAAGATGAAGTTGTAGAGTTATTTCGAAACTTCGAATCAAAGTGACGCGTTCCTCCAGTGGGACGCCCAAAAACATTTTATACTTTAGTCATAATGCTTATTGTGTCTGAATTTTTCATTAGGCAATATAACTGTCATACGGTAGTTCAGTTTTTCAAAAATATTATTTTGTCCTTTCGTTATACATCGGGAATTAACCGTGTTCCAGCGAAGTCTATGTTATGAAGAATTCTAAGATTTATTGTTTCGCACAACAGTCTTTCCAACGACAGTAGTCAAACCAATTGGGTCTTCTGAAAAAATTGATTGAGTTAGATGCGTTCCGGAGTCTGCTAAAGAAATAGTTAACAGTTTAGGCCCTCTTCCCTAAATTTACAGCTCCGGATGAAACAGTATAAATTTCGGAGTTATATTTATTTCCGAATAATAGAAGAATAATTGTATTATAGGATGGAAAGCCATTCAAGAAATACCTTGGACACTGTAATTATAAATTATTTCGGGGTTTAAATTGTATTGGGAATGGAACAAAATCTGCTACTTGACTGTTGTAATTAAATCTTGCAGTTTAGCAGGCCACTGATGACAGTTAATTAATTAATTTAATTTAATTGCAATGGAGCACAGGCTCCGGTGGCAATTTCCCTACACACCCATCTTCCCCCTATCCTGCACCCACCTACATTTGCCCTCTACAAATTTTATCTTTAAATTCCTTCAAAGTTTTCGGTAAATTATTCATCATGTCTCTTGGTAACTCATTCCAATCCCTGACACCCTTACCTAAAAAAGAGAATCTTCCCACACCCTTGTGCCTGAAATCGAGTGCCAGCTTGTGATCATGGTCATCTTTTCCCTTCCATACACTACTTTTCATACCTATTGCAATATCTATCCATGCCTCATCACCAGTATATGCCCTGTACACTCCCATGACCCTCCTCATCCTCCTCCTGTCTTGCAATGAATCCCATTCCAGCTCCTTTATCATATCCGTCACTGATTGCATTCTGCGATAATTTCCAGAAACAAATCTAGCAGCCCTTCTTTGCACCCTCTCCAACTCCTGTATTTGATACGTAAAATGAGGGTCCCATACTACACTACCATATTCGAGCAATGGTCTGACCAAAGTTTTGTAACCCAATTCCTTGACTTCTCTCGTACATCCCATCATTACTCTCTCCAACAAGTGCAGAACTTTGAAACCTTTTCCTACCACCTGTCCTATGTGTCCTGCCCAGTTAAGCTTTGTTATCAAAAGTAATTCCAAGATATTTGCATTTCAAGTCTTCAGCAAGCAATTCTTTCCCCACCTTATATTCATAATTAACCTTTTGTTTTTTATTTGTGTATCTAATAAGCTGACTCTTCTTTGCATTTATCTTCATTCCATGTTTACCAACCCAATTAGATATCCTGTCCAGATCACCCTGCAACTGTTTACAATCCTCTATCGTTTTGATTCTTTTATACAGCATTATGTCATCTGCAAACAATCTAATTTCAGATAGTAAACAATCAACACAATTATTCATTAGAATAATGAATAGCAATGGTCCCAATACGCTACCCTGTGGCACACCCATTTTTACTTCCACTTCTTTTGATACTACATTTCCTACCCTAACTTTCTGTTTTCTACCTTTTAAAAATTCTTCTACCCAGCAAATGACTTTCTTATCCACTCCAATGGTTTTTACCTTATTTACTACCATTTTATGGCTTACTCTGTCAAACGCCTTAGACAGATCTAGTGCTACACTATCAATTTGGCCTCCCTTGTCCATTTCATCTGAAATATCTTGCATATATCCCACCAACTGAGATTCGCATGAATATCCTTGCCTGAAACCATGTTGCCTGCTTGAAAACCAATTACGTTCCTCACATATATTTCTGATGTGGTTGCATATCAATCTTTCCATTAATTTACCTACCACTGATGTCAAACTGATTGGCCTGTAATTCTCAACTCTATTTCTCACCCCTCCCTTATGTACCGGTACTACTATTGCACTTTTCCAGTCCTGTGGTAAGCAGCAAGTGTCTAGACTCAATTTAAATAATATTTCAAGATAAGGTACAATGTCACATCCGGCTATCTTTAAGATATCTGTAGTAATATTATCTTCACCAGCCCCTTTATGTTTTTTCAGCTTTCTTATTTCCTTCATGATTTCCTCAGGATGGATATCAAATTTTTTACTATCGTCATTTCTAATTGTGTTGTTAAGCTCGTTCTCCGAATTAGACCCTCCTGTTTCTGATTCATTGTCCCTAATGCTTTCACTGAACCAGTTACTTAAAATCTCTGCCTTTTTCAAATCGTCAGTAACTTCTTCTCCATCCTTATCTATAAGTGTCTCTACATCCTCCCTTCCCCTCAGTTTCCTGATATAGCCATAGAAATTTCTAGATGCATCAGTCAATGGTCCCCCTGCACTGACAATACTCTTCATAAACCCATCTTTAGCCACTTTCTTTGCTGTTATTAAGTCCTTGTTTAGTTGTTTTAAATATTCCCTACTACCCTGCTGTCTCTTAACTCTGTTATGTTCTTTTCTTACCAACCTCTTTAACCTCCTCACTTCCCTATTATAGTACATAGGTTCTCTACTTCTCTTTATTTTTTGCTTTGGAATAAATTTTTCTTCCCCCTTTCTTATTATCTCCTTGAACTCTTCCCACCTTGACTCTACTGTACCTGAGCCTTCCTTCCATTTGCTGAATTGTTCTCTGAAATATCTCCTCAAATTTGAAACCTGTGCCTTTTTATAATTGTACCTATTTCCCCCTTCAATTTTGGCTGCTGGTTTACTGAATCCTCTAATATCCATCAGAACTGCTTCATGATCACTTATTCCTTCAGTTACTTGATACCTCAAAAGGTTTTCATCGGGCTTAATTAGAAATATATCCAAAATATTTTGTCCCCTAGTGTTTTGCTCAACCACTTGTGTAAATCCTCCTTCCCTTATTAAGATATTTGCAAATCTTTGTTCCCTTGTGTTATTTATCTTATTCCCTTCCCAGTTTACACCTGGTAAATTTAAATCCCCGCCGATGATGATCATTCTATTCTCACCTCTGAAATCTGAGTATGAATTTAATTTCTCCCCAAGAGCCTCATCCTCTTCTGTCATTCTTCCACTGCGGTAAACAGCCAACACTCTGATTTTTTCTTTTTTATTACCCCAGAAATCTACCCCAAGTAACTCATGGTCTTGATCTATGAACGCCAGTGAACTGTGGTAGTTTTTGCTAACTAGTATGAAGACTCCTCCACCAATTGCTCCTCTATCTCTGCGGTACACTCTGTAACCATCAGGAAAAACCTCACTGTCTAGTACTTCTTCTTTTAACCAACTCTCTACCCCAATTATTACTTGTGGTTCATGCATCTCTATTAAGTTTGCAAATTCGATTACTTTGTTCATTATACTTCTACAGTTTACCATTAACACCCTTACTACTGGCTTTACATTTTCAGAATTTATCTCCTCTTTCCCACTTTTACCGCAGTCAGTTATTGTTTCAGCCATTTCATCTATTTCTTTAATATCTGTGACTTTCCCCATCGCGAATCTGCAATCAGTATCACTTTGATAATCTATTTCTGTCCCTTCACCAGCAGCCCCTAACCTAAAAAAGGCACAGTCCTGACCCCATCATCACTGGAAACTGGGCTCCCTCACTGCTTTAGCTAACAACTCAGAAAGTACTCCCTTCCCCCTTCTATTTAGGTGTAGGCCATGCCTAGTGAAACCCCACCTACCAATGGTGTTCACAGGCACAACCCCCAACACAGAACTAATGCCTTTCCCAAGTAGCACTTCCGTTTCCACATTAACCCGCCTCACAGCATAGTTCAATTGTGGCCAGGTCATGGCGACTTAGGACCTGCATGAGCTCCACCCTGGTATGCTGTGCCTCCTTCACCACCTTCCTCAGGTCACTCTCTATACTATAACTCGCGTTTCTATCAATACTATTTCCCGCACCTCCCACTATCACTACTCTATCATCCTTAGTGAAACTCCTACAAAGGGAACCTATATCCTCTATTACCTGGCCTAATGTTGCACTAGGTTTGAAAAAGCTTGTGACCTGATATCCTGTACCTAACTGATCCTGCAGAAGAGGGCCTACACCTCTCCCATGGCTACTACCTAGCAGCAGAACCCTTTTTTTCCTATTCTTGCCATGCACGCCCTTATTCCTAAAGGTCTGCTGCATCTTACCTACTCCTACTCCTACATCTACATGAGGCTCCAGAATAAAATCCACTGCGGCTTAAACAATTAATTAATACCAGTTGCTTTATATTACAACAGTGACAGGAGTTAATTAAAAATAGAAATGAAGAATTTAATTAGTCAATCAATATCAACAGATATTCTGCCACTGAGTCAATTTAACCAGCATGCCATCACATTATTTGGAACGGTTGTGATGAAGACTTAAGGTTTTGTTTTGATAGATAGACTGCATTCAAAGCTTTCCGTAGGTCCTACGGAAAGAAGGATTACCATCAGTAAAAATAAAAAATCTGCTCTCAGTCAACGTTCTCCTGAATGACGCGTTGGTTCACGCAGCGGTAGTGTGATTGTGGACTGCGATTGTATCAGCAACAGCCTTTGATTTCCGCCTTTTTGTGTGGGGGACGGTGATAAACGAGCGGTCGTGACGTCACTGGGTGCTTCGCATGGGTTTGCCATTTCCGCACTGCAGCGGCCGCAGGTGTCGCTTATCCTGGAGGTTTCCTTTTTTTATATATATAGAGAGGTTATACAATTAATACCATCAGTATCCAGTCGGCAGTATTGCGATGTGATGGCAGTGTCCCCGCCCGCATTCCCAACCAGTAAGTAAAGAGACTTACTACGAACTTACCCTGCTGTTAATTGAGTGCAGCTATCTTCTACGAAATTCAGGTCTCGGAGGTGTAGAGCTGGCTCTGTTATATCCGTCTCACCTTTGAAATGGTTCAATTTTCTGAATTATTTTTAATTGTTTCTGCAACTTAAATATGATATTTAGTGATGTAGAATTGAGGTAATTGTGTCGTTGAAAATGTGAGGCTTGGAAGTATCCTACCCTACGTTGCTCGGGCAAGGAAGATTTGGAAGAAAGCTAAACTGCCCAGTTTCTACAAGATTCCATGTGTCGCTACAGAAACTGACCAGTTTATACAGGATTCCATGTGCCGCCCACAAAAACTGCACAAGATTCCATGTGCCGCCTACAGAAACTGCCAAGTTTCTAAAAGAATCCATGTGCCACCTACAGAAACTGCCCAGATTCTACTAGATTCCTTGTGTCGCCTACAGAAACTGCCAAGTTTCTACAAGATTCCAAGTGCAGCCTATAGAAAATGCCCAGTTTCTACAAGATTCCATGTGCCGCCTACAGAAATTGCCATGTTTCTAAAATAATCCATGTGCCGCCTACAGAAACTGCCCAGATTCTACTAGATTCCTTGTGTCGCCTACAGAAACTGCCAGGTTTCTACAAGATTCCATGTGCAACCTATAGAAGATGCCCAGTTTCTACAAGATTCCATGTGCCGCCTACAGAAACTGTAAAGTTTTTACAAGATTCCATGTAGCGCCTACAGAAACTGCCCAATTTCTACAAGATTCCACGTGCCGCTTAAGGAAACTGCAAAGTTTCTACAAGATTCCATGTGTCGCCTGCAGAAACAGTACCGTTTCTACAAGATTCCAAGTGTCACATACAGAAAATTCCCAGTTCTACAGGAATCCAGGTGTCACCCACAGAAAGTGCCCAGTTTCTACAAGATTCATAGTTATGCCTACAGAAATTGCCCAGTTTCTACAAGATTCCATGTGTCGCTTACAGAAATTGCCAAATTTCTGCGAGATTCCTATTATCGCCTTTTTTATACAGCTTGTGTCTCTATTATTTAATTAACGGCAGTTTTTTTTTTTTTGTTTTTTGTTTTTGTTACAAATTATAGGTAACTAAAAATTCAGTGCACCTGTGTCTCGTGTTATGAATGTAATTAGAAAGGGCAACGGCAAAACAGTACAGCTTGTGACTCTATTGATTAAATAAACGGCAGCTTTTTTTTTTTTTAGATATTATAGGTAACTGAAAGATAAGTGCACCGGCGTCTCGTGTTACGAATGTAATTCGAAGGGCAACGGCAGAAACTGTAGAGCTTGTGCCTCTATCCTTTAACGAAGCGGCAGCTAAATTACAAATAAGAGGTAACTGAAAATTCAGTGCACTGACGTCTCGTGATTTCAATCTGATTTCAAAGTACAACGGCAAAAACAGTACTGAGTGTGTCTCTATTCTTTAACTAAACGGCAGATTTCTTTACAAATTATAGGTAACAGAAAATTCAGTGTACTGGCGTCTCGTGATTTCAATATGATTTGATTACTAATGTCAAAGAACTACGCATTTTTAGGACTATCTAATTATTACCGACAATTTATCAGGCGATATGCCCAAATCGCGAGGCCTTTGACAAAGTTATTGCTAAAAGGGGCGAAATTTGAGTGGACTAACGAGTGTGAGGAGGCCATGCAAACCTTAAAGAACATCCTCACGACACGTCCTCTATTACATCATCCTGATTTTAGAGAGAAAAAAATCACACTTATCTGTGATTGCTCTCAGATCGCAGCTGGAGCCATTTTAGCTCAAGTAATTGATAACGTAGAAAGGCCAGTAGCATTCGCTTCGCGGCAATTAAGCCCAGCACAGTCTAAGTACAGTGCCACAGAGAGGGAGCTATAGAGTATTCTATTGGGTATAAAGCATTTTAGAGCGTACTTATGGGGGAGGCAATTTCATCTAGTGACCGACCATGCTGCACAACGTTGGCAGATGAATTTGAAGGATCCCTCTAGTAGATTAACGCGATGGGCGTTGCTTCTTTCAGAGTATGATTTTAAAATCATAGTTAAACGGGAAACGGAAATTGCACATGCAGACTGTAAGGACATAGACCGATACCAGGGTTGAGTATCGCCTAAGTGCCTTAACTTAAACTCTTGATAGCACTTCACTGTTCGATGAAAACTTACTGAATATGTTAATTTGCTTTGACCATGTTGCCTGGATATTCAACTAGAATGCATCAGGTCGCCACAATATTTGAAGACCTCAAACATTGAAAAGGTATTACAACAGCTACAGAAATAAAACAGTTCACTTTCCCAAAATTCTTCAAGTTTAATTAAAATGAAATTCAAAGTTCAAACAGCATTCTTAAAGTTGATTAGGCAAATCGAACAATCGTTCCAAAAGTTTGCAGATTGTGGAGAGAAGTAAAGACCGACCGACCCCTGATGAAAATCACAAGTTCATGTTGATAAACAAATGCCACGCCCCAAAAGCCAAAATTCCATGATGGCCGACCCGGTGGTACCAACCCAAAACTTGAGTTACCAACCTCAGCAACGCACACACTTCTAACACCTTGTCAGTACAACGTTAAAACCCGGACAGCGTGGCGTCATCTCACCGCCCCGTGATTTATAACCTCGCTGACGTCAGAGCCAAAATACAGCTTTCTGCTAACACCTAGACGATTTAGGCCGGAAATATCTCAGTAACTAACCAATTATGCGAAACTTTAGGTGTGACAGTGTTTATACTTATTTAATTGTGAAATAATGGATATTTAGTGATTAACTTTAAGCATCTGGTTTAAAAGATCTTAGCGTAGGAGTGAACTACTTTCATACCCTGGGGAATTACTATTGTTCGAGAAACTTCTATATTTCGTCCTTTTCATAGAACTACAATTTATGCAAATAATATTATTATCACCGTGTTCTACCAAAATTCCTGAGTTTATTGGTGTAATTTTTATTAAGATTGGTGCAGGGAAAGTTTAATTACAAGGTGTGTAAGATTTACTAAAAAATGTTATTTCAATTTAATTTAATAACTCTGTTTCCATTACTTTTATCCGAAATATAAAATTACCAAGAGATTCTCTGAATTAAATTACGCATTCTGAAAGTTGTCTCATCTCTGTATGTTCTCGTAAACAGCTGTAAATAATTTCTAAACTAGCCACATGGTTGCAATGAGAAATAAATTTTAAGATCTCTATAGAATTGGTTCTCTTACATGGAATTACTTGAAATTATTATATGTGATATTAGATTTTTAGGTCTTCCCGGAAATCTACTTTTTATTTCGAAAGTTCTCTAGGATTTTGAGATAAAAAATGTTAAAAGTGAAGTGCATCTGACGAGGTATTAAAAATTGTTTTAAGCTATTTAAACGTTCAGAAACTACGAAATTTTAGTGAATTTATATTTTAATTGTATTATTACTTTATTAAAACTACTTTATTTTGTTCGAAAGTGTGTAAGAACAGTGAAATGCCAAATATTAGGAATTGCTTATGTGCTGAACTGGATTATTTTGAATTATCATATTTAAGGTTAGTAAAAGGTGTTAATATTATTACAGAAAATTAATTTAGTTGGTTTATTAAATATTG
This sequence comes from Vandiemenella viatica, assembly GCA_031002005.1. Classification (NCBI taxonomy): domain Eukaryota; kingdom Metazoa; phylum Arthropoda; class Insecta; order Orthoptera; family Morabidae; genus Vandiemenella; species Vandiemenella viatica. The sequence continues at coordinate 266,352,183 of JARYHS010013630.1, forward strand.
AGTTACTTTCTTGCTCGTAAATTGGTTTAAAAAATGACAAAATACTTCCAAAGTAGAAGCTCATAATTCCAAAGTTGTATTATTAATGATTATTTAATTTTCGGTTGATTTAAAGTTTATTTATTATTATACAAAGTTTATATCCGGCATTTAGCAACTACTGCAAGTCTTTACTGCATTCAAATTGGTTTAGAAACTGTGAAGTTAACTTATAGCAAAATTTATTACTTGAAACTGAACTTGAGTGATTTAACCTATTTCCTCCCAAACTAATGTTTTCTTTCAGTTATAGAAGGTTTACTTTAGTGCTTTTATTTACTTTTGAATACTTTTACAGTTCCTAAAAGGGTTTATTTAGTTTGTTTGGTGACAGTATCTTCATGCTATATAAAGCTTTACTCTCATAACCTATACACGAAATGAAACTACTTGTTACTAAAGAGTGAGCTTTCCCCCTAATGCGTAAAGGTGAGAGGCTAGAATTTGCTAAAATTCTAAGATGCTTACAAGACGACTTGAGCCGTAAGGTCAGAGCCCTCGAGGTGCAAGAACCTCTGACGTTAGCGCAACTATCGCTAGAAAAATCGAAAGACAAAGAATGCTTGCGTTGGTGGTAAGCGATAACATATTGTTCAAAAAAACAAAGCAAGGGGAGCGGGCTGTTGTGCCACAATCATTGCGAGAAACGGTGCTAAAATTACATCATGATTCCTTTTATGGTTGTCATACCGGCTATAAATCCACTAATCGCCTGATTGCTAAGGCATATTGGTGGCCTTCCAGAAGGTAGGATACGCAAGATTACGTTAGAAGTTGTCTCGTGTGCAACCAACGCGCTAGGGAGACAAGAAACAGGGAGAAATTATAATTAGTACCCGAAACTACCGCCCCCTTCCAAAGAAATCATTCAGATATTGTTGGCCCGTTTTCGAGAAGCCATGTTTTCATCTTGACTATCATAGATGCATTTTCGCATTATATAGCCATCATTCCGCTAATCGACCAGAAGACGGAGACAATCGCTAGAGCGTTTGTAACCAAATGGGTGTTAATTTATGGAGTTCCTCAGGTTCTGGTGAGTGACGAATCTCAAAACTTCTTATGTGATCTATCTACGCAGATTTGCAAACTATTGGGGAATGAGAAATTATACACGACGGCGGTACACCCGAAAGCCAACGGTAGAGCAGAAAGGGTGCACAGAACCATAGTTAAATCTCTAAGCTGCTATATGAACAAGACTCAAAAGAATTGGACGACAATCTTACCATTTATTGTCAGTGCTTATAATTGCCGTGTGCACTCTTCCGCCAACAGAACGCCGTATGAAGTACTTTACAGTAGGGAGATGAATTCGCCCTTTGCTATATTTCCAGTGTCCAAAGAAACAACAAACCCTGATGTAAGAAGTTTGGCACATAAAGTACGCCGAATTTGGAGTAGTGTTCGGAAGGCGAATGCCAAAGCTTTCGCGCGACAGGCGACGCAATATAACAAAAGATCTAACCCCCAGGACCTTTCCATCGGTTCGTTTGTTCTTTTAAACAAACCTTTTAGGAAACGAGGTACATGTTCAAAATTTAACCTATCTTGGACGGTCCCATTTGAAATAGTAGGCCTGCCTTCGGGTGTCAATGTCAGAATTCGCCTACCAGATCGTGACTTAACAGTACATAAAAATCGGGTTAAACCCTACATCTGGAGGAAAAAACAGCGGGAAGCACGGTCGACAATGGACGACGCAACTCGAAGTATAGACCTTGGAGTACCAGGGGGTAAGCCCACATTAGCCCAAAACCCTAAACAACATCAGAACGCAGCGTAAGAAGTAGAAAAATAGGGATGCTAATCATCCATATAATTTAAGAAATAAGAAGTAAGTATCTAGTAACTAAGCTGTAAATAATGATTCAGTTTCCAACTATGCGAAGGTGCTGCCAGGGAGGAAGTGGAACTGTAACTGTCAATCATGAATTTTAGTGTTACTAAGTAAGGCAATCTAGTGTTTAGTTAAAATTGGATGGGAATTGTGCATAAAATTTAAATGAAACCATGTCTAACTGGGTTGACTTCTACTCAACGAATCCGTATTGAATTCTAATTTAAAAAAAAAAGTTATTGGTGAATCTCAGTGCAATTTAAAACTATATCAAGTTCCTTGTGTACACTAGCAAGATGTTTATTGATCTTCGTCCGATACAACTGTTGTATAACGTGAATACCGATGTGCAGAATTTCACTGTGTATTCATGTTTCGCAGGTCAGGGCTGCAAAGCTGGTTGCTGACCGCCCGGCGTGACGTGTGTCTACGCAGCTACGCAGCAAGTGGCCGCGCTGACAATACTGGCGGAGCAGTGACCAGCACATCGCTGTTTTCTTTAAGTATCGGAACATTCCTTACAGATTTTTAGATTTAAGACTTTTGTGTAGAATATTCTAGGTAGCAAAGAATATCATCTATTAAGGGAATTTGTGGTATCGTGGAGCAACAATTTGTTTGTAGCCTTTCAGTAGTTAACTTATTCAAGTTTTGTTACTAGAAGAATAATGCTGTACCCTAGATTTTTACTAGTATTATTAATTCTTTCGCTAGGCAGACACCCAATACAATGTTATCAGATCACACCCCTCAATAGCAGTATAATATTTGTCAAACAAGAAAATGTTATTAACTCTCCATTGGTTTGGTCCATTGTGGCCCAGATAAATTTCAAAGAATTAATGGAGCACGGCTTGCAACTTGATACTATATTTAACCTACTGGATGCATCTTTTCAAAATTTCACATCATTTAACGACGATATAACACATGCATTGGTAGGGGGTTTAAGGACCTTATACGCAGCTCTAGATAACGAGTATCGAAATTTAGTTGATCTCTTGCCCAGGGAAAGGAAAAGGGCGTTAATAGGGATAGGCGGTTCCCTCCTGAAGTCCGTTTTTTGGACTCTTACAGAGAAGTACTATAAAAAATTAAATTTCCGACTTACCAACCTGGAACAAATCACGGACAATATGGAAATTAGCGCTTCGAAACAAATCATGCTCACTAAGACCCTCCAAAATGCAGTAACAAACAATACATCCGCAATAACAACACTCGCGAACACTTTCATAGCAAAAGTATCCCAGTTACAACTTAAATTAACTCAAGATTTGAAGGAGTTAGAGAGATTTTTTGTAGAGCAATTATACAGTAACCAACTGATACAACAACTGGTATTGACTATCACTAATACTCGCATGGAATTAACTAAGCTAAGAATTGCTCTGATCCAAGCCACCGATGGGAAACTTAGCGATGTCCTAATTAATCCAAAAGCCTTCCTACGATATGTGCAAACGATTCAAAGGCACTTAGGATCAGAGTGTTATGTGATTTTTCCATGCACTTTGGACAACGCATATCATTATTATCAATTAGCGTCGGTAAACGTAGCATTGATGGGTGACATACCCGTGGGTACTTCCGACTCAGTTTTAACTCGGTACTCTGTACATACATTTCCAATTTTCTGGAAACAAACGAGCTATTACGTGCAGTGGAAGACGCGTCAGATACTCCTATTAACCCAATCATGGAACGCGCATGCACTCCTAAACAAACATGACTTAGAGGGATGTAGAAACTCTGGATAACAGTCTGTACAGCACTTACGTTGCATAGTAAAAGTATAGCCACGTGTGAAACCTCTATGTTCTTTTAAAACAACTTTTCAAGCCTGTGACAACGAGACATTCTAACGCTGGACCGACCCAATCAAAATTGGATCTTTTCTATGCCCAAACCCTACAAAATTATTGTCACTTGTTGGAAAGAAGATTTAAATTAAACAGTTACTCGTGTGAAGCTCATAAATTCAGGGATTATTCAACAATCAACTCACTGTCAATTTGTGGGGGAAAATTTCTTTATAGCTGTGTTACATAAAAACCATTATTCACACCAACACGTCCTATCGGAATACGTGATCCCCACCTTCAGTAAAGAGATATATCATAACCCGAAGTTAGTTGAGCTAAATCAGACAAATCCATCAATACTGAGCACAGAGCTAACAAAACATTTACAACAAGCAAGGGACTCAATTAAATATAATCACTTAATAACAACCATAGAAACTCAAGTTCAACTACAATCGAGGCACAAAACCATGGTGACTACTGTGAGTTTAACAACTATTGTATCATTATTTATTGTAATCATTTTGATACTGTTAGTTTACAAACGATATAGTAAAAAATTAACTAGATTAGATATTGAAAGACCACTTACCAACTGCAGCACAAATTGTACGGTAATGACATTACCATCTCCTAGCAAGGACACAGAGAGCTGTACAACTAAATCGTAACTGCAATTATGTCATTTTTTGCTCTTGTTAAATGGGTTTTTTTTCCTTTTCTTTCCTTCTATAATGATGATAACTAACGAAGTTTGATGTTTGTCATTATACAGGATTGGACGTCACTTGGATTGAAAGATAATGTTGCTAAAACTTTGTAAGCCAGGTGTAAGAATCCAAGCACAAATCATTAATGGTAGAACTAGTTAATAATTAACCTCGACAATTGAGGAAGAGTAAGAAGCTTTGAGGACAAAAGCTGGTCTTCGATTAAGGGGGGAAGGGGAAATGTAACAGGTCATTTTAATAAATTCAGATTATTTTGGGAATAATAAAATATAAGTAAAGATGGTGAATTAGCGGCAGCGATCGCGGGAAGCGAGGCACGGGCGAACGGCCAGCGTATTGCGAACGCAAGCGCGTCAGCATGAAATCGAGGTCGGCGAGCGGAGTTCTGGAAGCAAGGCTCGTGGATAAGCTTCTAGAATGGCCATCAAACATGCAAGCTGTCAGGTTATTGCCCGCAGAACGGGGAAAGTCTACGCGACTGGTGACATAAGCGCGGGTTCACCTGGGCTCGATCTCAAATTTAGTAATCACGCCGTCGCTATGCCGTGCTGAAGATTGTTCGGGAATCGAAGACCAGCCTCGCCCTCGCTAGCCAACCAGCCAAAACCATCGTAAGTCTACGACTAATTTATATTGGCAAAGTGTTTGGATCCTAGCTTCGTGGCAGTTTGATGATTGTATCTGCCTGCCTAGACGAGAATAAATTGTCTATGCCACTTAATCTCTTTCCGTGGAGTAAAGCCCGAGATCCTCAACTAAAAGGAATACAGAGTGGTAAACTAGCCTGGAGCCTGTTCTGGAGCACCGGCGACTAGCGACCAGTAACATTCGTCACCTAGTAACTGTCTAGACAACGCTCGCAACCTCTGTCAGTACCTGGCCATTCTGAAGCATTCCCAGCGGGCTTAAGTCTCTAAAACGGTCCGCTACACTGACATCATATAGTAATCACGCATCACTTTGTCCACCAACTCGGTCACAAATACCTTGTGATATGTGGAGGTGTTGTAGTTCCACTTTTTCCTGACAGACAAGGATGCGGTCACTGCAGGCATTTTGTAGGTGCAGTTCTGCCAAATAGACTTGGCGAGGAAGATGCCGCTGGCAGGCTATGGTGAAAATATAAAGTTTTCGCCACCGACACCGACCAGCAAGAAACAGTATGCTCGCTGAGTGGAATGCTGATCTGGACACCGTCGGTGAACATATTGGACGCTGATAAACACCTCCCATACTTCAAATGAGAGTGTGATATTGCTGTCGCCAACTTTTTCTAGTACCACAACAGGTTCGAAATCACGTTGGGTTGATAAGCCCAAAGTCAACCTCTTGGAATCGGCGGCGTTGAGCTCGTATACTGATGTTAAAAACAGAACTTGACTACACCTGGTAAGACATCTGCTTGTTACTGCTTCAAGAAGAGTGGCAAGACTGAAGGAATGAGAGTTGTGGTGCTGGGAGAGGGAATGGGTGATTCACGAGTCATGGGTAGAGGGTGGCGGATACGGGGACTTGTACATGAACCATAAGCAGTGGCAGAGGGTGGTGGTGCAATAATGGCTTTGGCAGTTGAATTGAGGTTGTAAACGTTGGGGGGTGGGGCGTGAGTCATGGGCAGTGGGTAGGGGAGGTTGATTTATACTTTTATACCTAGGCAGCTGAATTGAGGTTGCAGAGAGTTGGAGGAGGCTAATTACGGAAGTCGGTAATTGCTTTTCCTGTCGGTAATCGCTTTCCTTTGTGAACAAAAGACACGTATACCGGCTACTCACCGGTCAGAACCAACCCTTCTGGCACTCCAGCGTTTATTTTTCTTCTCGAGGAGAAAGATGTCTCTGCTCCACCTTGAACGATGTTTTCCGCAAGGACGATTCCAGTAATGAAATGTATGGCCCAGCAAATCCCAGCTCGAATAGCTTAAATGGCAGCCTGGAGGGCCACACGGAATCGAAGGTCTTAGCAAGGTAGCAATATTCCGCAGAAGTTCCGGTGATTGGAAGCCTTAGTTGCCTCCTGGACCACTCGTAGGAGTTAGTGGGTGGTTGAATGCTCCCAGCGGAATCCCGTCTGATGATTTGGGATAAGGTACCTCTCATCGATGATCTTCTCCAGCCTAGTAAGTAGTATTCTTTCGAATGCTTTACTGACCGATGGGAGCGGGCTAATAGGCCTGTAGTGTTGGCGGAAAACAAGGTCTTTGCAAGACTTACGCATCCCAATGATACAGCGTTTTGGGAAGGTCCTCGTTCTAAGAATGATGTTAAATACTTCAGCCAAGTATGCTAGAGCTTTCGGTGGTAGGTGTTTTATGAGCGTGTTGTTTATTCCGTTTATTCTAGAGGCGTTTTAGGATGGGGTCTCATGATGCAGTTTTTTATTTCTGAAATGTCGACTTCTGGAATGTGCTGTGCGTCATCAGTGGCGGCTGCCTCCATGTATGTTTTCAGTCTCCTTCTAAACTTCTGTCTCCGGGGAGTGGAGGAAGTCCTTGCTCCCGCTTCGTAAGTCTTCTTGTCTGTAGCCACAAGGAGTCGTCGTTGGGCCGTAATATTGAGACTGTGGCTTCCCGTTCCTTGTTTCTATGATCTGTGAGGGTTGCCTACAATTCCCTTTGAAGTCTGTTAAGCAGGATTTTGGTGTTTCGATTCCATGTAAGCTTCTATTCTTTCATGACCCAGTTCTTTTTCCCGATCATGGTCAGAAATTCAGGTGAAATCTATTGCATTTCATGGTTGTTGATTTGTTTCATTCTTTGGTTCTTCTTCTTCCTGTTGATATCTCCCGTGCGGTTTCTTCCGTTGTTAGAGAGTTTCCCGCGTGTAGTTCACTTTGTCGATCGCGGCATTTTTGTACGCCTGGCATACTTTATAGCTTCTGACGTGGTTTTCCCGTAGTTCGAGCATTTCGACATGTTACGTCCTCTCTGTACTGTACATTGGTTGGAATCAGCGCATTTGACCCAAACTGGTGGCATTTTCCAATTTTTTGCCATGTGGTTGTAGAGCAATTATTGCGGTCCGGGTGATGAGAGAAATTTTTCTGTAGTTACTTTGAGATGACATATGGTCTCTACCTTGAAGTTCTCTCCATTTTCTCTGGAGTGTCTGGCAGGACGAAGAGGAACAGTGGCATTACCACGTTGCTTCCCTTTTTTTATTTTTTATCTGCTTAACGCCTCTTTAACAGCGAGGTCTTTAGAGACGGGAAAGGATGGGGGCAAGGAATGGGAAGGAATTCGGCCATGGCCTTTTGAAGGAAGCATCCCGGCATTTGCCTGGAATCTGGATGCCCGAATGCGAGGCCAGAACGCTAGCCGTTACACCATCACGGTCGGTCGTTGCTTCCCGGCCTCCATAGCTGAACTACTGTATGGACGATAACTCCCATTCCCATCTCCTTCAGATCACTGGCTGGGAGGTTTCTCGGTATTCCTCTGAATACCAGGGGTAAGACCCCAGTTAGAAATGCGTAATATGGGGTGCCCTTTTGCAGTTGCATTTTGGTTACTGTGGAGTGGTCAACCACAGTGGTAAAAGTAGACTTGATTTCGGCTGCGAATGGGTCCTTGGTGACGACTTTCACTTGATAGTGCAGCATCTTGAAGTTTTCTACAGGTTTACTATAAGCCGATCTCTTAGCTGGAGGCGTGATTCGAGCGAAAATTTTCGCGCTAATACGTGTCCACCGGACAGCTGGCGTAAGGTTAATATTGATGTCTTCAATGGGGAGTGGACTGGCGATTATTTTTGCTTTTGCACTGCCACTTCCCAAGAGGTACATTAAATTCTGGGTAAGACGTGAGTGGTAGTTTTTATAAATGATACTCTCAGCAAGGTACATACACATTACTTTATACACAAATAATCCTCCATCAGCTCCTTGAGCCCTTCAAATGGTTACGACAATTATTACTTGCTTCTAATACCTGATATCCCCATTATAGATTCCCAAATGGTTTCGTCCCACCTGTTGGGTTTACAGGTCTTGGTGTACGCTTCAAGTCGTTTCCATCATTGCTGCTGATGTCGACGGCTAACTGTCCGCCTCGAACATGCCACGGCCGAAATCCTCATCGATCTAAAACAAGAGACTCGATCTACCGGTCAATTGATCGACCAGCTTGGCTGCCCTCTGCTTCGTGCACTTGAGTTTTGATCTGCAGTCCCCACCATTCTCCAGTTGTAGGGAGGCTTTTACGACCAATAGCTGCCTCAATGACTCTCCCATCCTTTGCCAAATGACGTCGTTGCTCAGCGTATCCTTACTGACTCCTGACCTACTCTCCTGGGTTGTTGGATGCTGCATAACCACATTCCAGTGTCTGGATTTTTTTTTCTCTTGCTGTTGCAATTGACCTGCTTTTAACTAGAGCTGTATAAAACCGTAGCTACTTCAATACTTTACCAAAAATCCCGTGTCTGGTATCCCATCCCGACATTGCGGCATGCCCGGTAGGTGGCATGGAAATCGACCTAGTATAGACGGCGCTGGCATCAGGCCAACCAGCGCCACCACTTCACAGTTTCCGCCACGGCCAATCGGAGCCGACCCGGCACAGATATAAATAAGCCAGCGCAGCTCCACTCAGGCAGTTCGGTGTTCGCTGCGCTTCGGTTGTGTCACCGTCAAACTGTGATTCGTCTCTTGGACTCTCGACAGTGTTCGTCTCGGCTACGTCTACGGTACTCTCTCTTGGACTCAGTGAATCGCTTCTCGGACTCGTGACTGTGCTTGTTCTCGGCGACGTTCGGTACTCTCTCTTCGGACTCTGTGAACCTCACATCGGATACAACCAGTGCGCGTCTTTGGACTACGTTCGGCCTGCTTCTTGGAATTGTTCGGGTTATTCGTGACCATCTCCTGCGGACCGCCAGTCCGCCGTTCGACGTCGGCCGCCGTACGGACATAGCACCGTGGGCCACTACATATGTGCTACGTTTTTTTCTGTGAAATAAGAGCAGAAAAATGATACTATGTTTAAGGTGCACTATAACGAATTTAATTAAATTTAGTAAAAGTAAACAACAGGCTGCAAAACCACCTTCCCTAATTCTTCATTTACTCCATAGGTATTCATGTGCTTCATCTATTGTAATGATTGGATATATGGCGTCCATGTCTTTTGGTAATATGGAAAGACAGTCATCAGATGTATCAGCATTCTCCACGAAAATAATCCGTTTTGAGACATCCCTAAAAATGGACTTTTCGCTGATATAATGACATTGAACCTTTTCTTACTCTGCAGAGGAAAGACAATATTGTTTGTGCCTTCCTCTGGACTATGTAATTCTGTAGCTTTTCAATCTCTTGATTTAAGTGTTCACTTAGAGCATTCTTGGGTCGGGCCGCACTAGGCCGATGATAATAATTGATAAAATTGCAATGGAGCCCACGCTCCAGTGGCAGTCTCCCTACACACCCATCATTCTCCTTTCCTCTTCCAACCTACTTTTGCCAATCAATTTTTACTTTGAATTCTTTCGGTGTTTTTGGTAAATTATTCATGAACTCTCTTGGCAATTTATTCCAATCCCTTACTTCGTTTCCTACGAAAGAAAATTTTCCCACTTCCTTATCCCTGAAATCAAGTGCCAGTTTGTGGTCATGGTCAACGTTACCCTTCCATGCAACTCTCTTGTATTTTCCGCCAGGATCTTTCCATGCTTCATCACCAATGTCCTATAAACACCCACGACTCTCTACACCCTACTTCTATCCTCCAATGAATCCCACTCCAGCTCCTTTATCATATTATTTACCGATTGTGTTTTGCAATAATTTTCAGAGACAAATCTGGTAGCCCTTCTCTGCACCCCCTCCAACTCCTGTATTTGATACCTCAAATATGGGTCCCACTACACCATCACATTCCAAAAGTGGTCTGACCAAAGTTTTGTACCCCTATTCCCTTACTTCTCTAGTGAATCCCCTCATCACTCTTTCCAACAGGTGAAGGGTTTTCAACCCTTTCAACCTGTCTAATGTGTCCTGCCCAGTTAAGTCTGCTATCAAATGTTATGCCGATGTATTTACATTTCGAGTCTTCAATAAGTAGCTCCTTCCCCACTTTATAATCATAATCAATCTTTAGCTTTTTATCTGTGTATCTAATAAGCTGGCAGTCCAGAGACTACAGAACAGGTGCCTGCAAGTCATTCTACGGGCATCAAGGTTTACTCCAACAGACAAGCCGTAATAAACCGGATCTATCTAGAAATATACCGGCAGACAGAAAAATTCGATGATAGAATAGAAAAACATAGACAAACCGACGAAAGGCTCTATCCCTTGGCACAACAAGACCAAAGCATTGGCACGCCTATAAAGTACCACTAAACATCGTATATCAACATGAGTAGAACTGATATGATGTAAGACAACGGTAAGGTTTTTTTCACATAACGTCGTCCCTGAGGAACCATCGTCATGTTTTCCCCTCAAAGAGCAATAAAAAGTGTCCCCAAACTAACCTTTCCTGTACAGAGACACACAAATGCAGGAGTTTCCGCAGCAGCGGAACTTTTACACAAACAAGCTATTGAGGCACAAAAAAAAAAAAAAGAAAAGAGAAAGCTCCTGGCTCCAGTCGGCAGCCGCCTGGCCGCCGAGAAGGTAGACTAGCCGACTACTACCACTGCCATACCGGACCCAGTGACCAGCTAACGGTGGTGGGTGACGCTGATCACGCAGCTAATCACGGCCCTCATGCCACGTCGAGAAGAACAAACCCAGATGATACTGATCACCTGACGACTTATACAACAAGCCATTTTCAAAAAAAGCATAACCGACAGCAGTAGAAGGTTCTGGCCTGGAAATGTCGAAAACTAAATAGCGCAAGCAATCTAGATGACGCTGTTGCTGCTACACGGTAATAAATGCCCGTGCCACAACTAATGATAAAAATCACACCAGAATTTTAATTGTAGATTTTAAAACCCAATTAGGAACGGAAAAAAGATATAGAGATGTGGTAGGGAACTAACTAGCACAAAGAAGAACGAACAGGAATGGCGATAAGACTGGTGGAATTCTTCACAAACCATGACATGATCTCAAATCAACATACTTCGCGCTCAGCTTGCAGCTTTGCTAACGAAAGTTACAAGGCTGGAAGGTGCCTTAGGTGACTGCAGCAGATGTGGAAGGGGTGACCATGATGAAGCTAGTGTTCTCACAGGTTCTCCCCCAACAAAATATCGTACCTGCAGTCCAGGCTGAGACTTCGGAGTCTGTGCGGCAGTCACCTGACGGTGTCCGGTGCGTGGTTTCCGGGCGTCGACGCCGCATGCGGAGGTAGTCGTACAAATCTGAATCCCAGGAGGGCAAGCTTGTACCACTGTCCAATAGATTTGATGTGGTTGTCTGGGTCTGATCAGTTCCACAATCGTCAAACTGCGAGTTGCCCCGCCCCACCGCCCGCTAGGTCTGAGCGACCACAGAAGGGGATTCTGGTGATAGGTAACTCCAATGTTAGGCGTTTCATTGAGCCCCTTAGGGACATGGCGAATAGGTCAGGGATGAAGTCCTGTGTCCATTCATTGTGCATTCCGGGAGGTCTGATCCAAGATGCAGAACAGGCCATCCCGGATGCCATTGAACTGACAAGATGTAGCCAACTGCAGATTGTAACTCATGTTGGCACAAATGATGCTTGCCGTCTTGGGTCGGAGGGTATCCTCTCTTCCTTCCGGCGGCTTGTTCATAGGGTGAGCTCTGTGGTTGGATGATTTCGGCTGAGTTAACTATCTGCAGCATTGTCGACAGGACCGACTGTGGACCTCTGGTTCATAGCCGAGTCGAGGGTCTGAACCAGAGACTGTGGCGTTTCTGCGATAATCATGGCTGCAGATTCCTAGATCTTCGCCCTGTGGTCAAGTCGTTAGGGTTACCTTGGTTAGATCAGGTGCACTCACACATGAATCGGCTACACGGGTGGCAGGGGCCGTATGGAGTGCATTGGGGATTTTTTAGGCTGAGGGAGGAAGACCCGAAACTGGGATTACTATTACGGGCAGCCCAGTTAAATTCGGCACCATATGTTAGGAGTACCGTAAATAAATCTCGACCGTTAAAAGTACTCGTTATTAACTGTAGAAGTGTTTGCAATAAGCAGCCTGAGCTTAAAAGCATTATTAGTAGCACAGAAGCAGATATTGTATTAGGTACTGAAAGCTGGTTAAAACCGGATATAAGTTCAGCAGAAATTTTTAACAGTAGCATGAATTTTTTCCGTAAGGATAGGTTACATTCAAATGGAGGTGGTGGTATTTATAGCTGTTAGTAAACACCTGTCGTGTAATGAAATAAATATCAATACGATCTGTGAAATCCTATGGATTAGACTAAAAGTAGCTAGGACAAAACTTGTAATAGGGTCTTTCTATCGTCCACCACATGCAGATGTAGCTGTTGCTGGACTCCATCCAAAATTAATAAAAATGATCAAATTAACCGTCACAAATACAAATACTACAGTAAGTTTCATAGTAGAACTATCTGAACCATTTATGATTAAAACAGGGATAAGACAGGGGAGATGGTCTTTCAGCACTGCTCTCCAACTGTGTCCTTGAATTCGTTATGAGAGAATGGTACAAGGAAAATCCTAAAAACATAAATATTTCCACTAAGAAGGAAATTGTTTGGGAGTCGCAGATGACTTAGCGTTACTAGCTATTAACATACAAGAAGCCAGGAATCAAATAATTAGTCTACAAAATATAGCACACAAATAAGGGCTACAAATATCTTTTGAAAAGACTGAAGAGCCTCTATTAATAAAACATGTAACTGTAGATAACAGGAAAATAAAAATAGTAGAACAATTTAAATACCTGGGCGAAATTATAACATACAACTTGAATGAAAAACTTGCCTGGCAAGAGAGAACTAACAAAATGATTAAAGCTCCAAAACTAACGCAGTCTACATACAACAAAAAAGTCTATCAATTAAAACAAAATTAAAACACTACAAGACGGTGGTTCAGCCGGAAGTAACATACGGAAGCGAAACTCTATTTAAAGTTACTCAGAAAAACAGAATTGACAAAATTTTAAAAGTGGAGAGAAGAATTGCAAGAACAAGTCTAAATAAAAAATATCAGAAAGAGGGACAATGCAGGATAGTGCAAATGAGGTGATATACAGAGAACTGGAGCCCATCACAGATACTATATGCAAAAAGAGAATTTCTTTTCTTGGTCACATCATGAGGACACCAGAAACTAGATTAATAACAAGAATAATAGAAAAAACTTTGGAAGCTGAAGCAACAGGATGGATTAAGAAAGTTAGAGAAGATATAGAATAATTAGAAATAACCCTGGATGATCTGTGAAATAAAACAGAAAAACTAAAAAAATTGAAAAACTAAAAGATAAGATTTAAACCAAAAATAGACAGACGACACACAATGAAGGGGGTATTTACAGATGAGGAAAGACAAAGAAGATCACAACGAATGAAAAGTTACTGGGAAATTCGGAAAGAACGGTGCATGAACATGCGTAAGAAGATAACCAGAAAATAACTAAAGTGGTCCAATGAGGCGTAAAAACCTATAATAATAATATATTTGTGGAAGTAATAGAAAGCTGAATAAATGAACTTTTTCTCTTATCTATCTATCACCCCTCCCCATAATTAAACACTACCTCACTCACAGTCACAAATACGACAAAAATCGATTCACCAGATTAGATCAAGTAAAATTTTAACTTCCGCCCTACCTGTAACCATCTCTGCCCTACCTTAATTTCAACTCTAGAGATTCGCATCCTTGTCCGGGCACCCACATCTGAATTTTCGCCTTGGTTTGTTCTAAAGGTCACTGCCGAATTTCTTCCAGTTACTTGCTCCCCGGTCCTTTCCCACTCCTAACGATTTTGACGTCAACGAGGCGAAGCCAGAAAAAAAGGCTTTTCCATAGCATTAATTTTTCGGGTGATATCCATACCTGATTGCTTACATATACGTTACACACTTCAAGCACATTCTTTACCCACCTCCGTATCAAAATTGATCTGTCATACAACGTTGCAGCCAGCAATATTAGACATGTGAAATAAGGTAACTGAGCTCCGTTCCTATCCACAATTGGGTTTATACAAGTTGTACTGGTCTGGAACTTAAGACGATGCGGTTACGTCCGGCCAACCAAGTTTCGATTTTACAAGGTTTTTCCGCAACCGCTTGAGGTGAATGCCGGGACGTTAAATAAAAAATTCAGAGACGTGGTGCTGTTAAGATTTCGTAACGCGTTTAAAGACATTAATTCATACCTTATGAAGGAAACCGACTTGGTGTTTTTCAAGAATTTTAAGGGTTTATATGTTTTTGCACGGAATCTTAAACAACGAGCGTGGTGGGTGAGCGGTTACAGCATAAATCTTAAAATCCACGAGGACGAAAACGCCGGTCAAACTGTTAGTCTCAGAGTCGGAGTATTAAATGTAGAATGAATAAACGCAAAGACCGTTGTGCGCTGCTTCATACATTGGGGTGGCTGTGATTACTTTTTAGAGTGGATCACTTGACATATCAATTGAACAATATTTTTTATTCATGAATAGGAGGCTGTTGGAATATCAACTGAAACTGTGAGCATTAGTGTGAAGGGTCGAGAGTATTGGTACTCGTATATTTTGCTATGAGGACTGAATATTAAAACGCCCCGCAGTAACGCCACATACAATAGGCTATAGAAACCTCACCCCCAATACAAAGCGTGGCTCAAGCATGAAAATTTACTACGAACTAATGACAATATTAGTAATTCTTTAAAAAAAATTTATTGGGTAAATGGGGAGGTTGCTTTTTTAGAATAATCATGATATAAAAATAATTTTCGTACCTATTATGTCAAGAGAAGAAATTAAATGTTTAATATTATGTGAAATGGGCTTTCAGAGAGATTTGTTTAAAGACATTAATTCATTAGTTAAGATTGAAGCATCATTGGTTTAAATCGTATTTTATTAAGCGCTCAATATAGAGTATATTTTTTATTCCCGTCCATATATAGAGTCGAATGCCGTCTAACAACGATTTTTTTCTTTCATTATACACCTAGTGAGCATCCCATAATCTGGTTTTCCTCAAATCATTCCAGGCGAATGTAGCGATGGTTTCAACGCTATGACCATGCATTTAGGAGGGCTCTGGTTCGAATCCCCGTCTGAGCATCCATATACTGGATTTCCTCAAACCACTCCAGGTCGCCGTTTCCTTTCCCCTCCTCTAATGACAACGAGGTGTAAAGCCATACTGGCACGCTATGACCATGCATTTAGGAGGGCTCTGGTTCGAATCACCGTCTGAGCATCCATATTCTGGTTTTCCTCAAACCACTCCAGGTCGCCGTGAGGGTGCTGGTTCGAATCCCCATCTGAGCATCCATATTCTGGTTTTCCCAAATCACTCAAGGCGAATGTAGCGATGGTTTGAACGCATTTAGGAGGGCTTTGGTTCGTATCCCCGTCTGAGTACAATATTCTGGTTTTCCTCAAACCACTCCAGGTCGCCGTTTCCTTTCCCCGCCTCTAATGACAACCAGGTGTAAAGCCATACTGGCACGCTATGGAATTTGGTTTAAATTGTAATTTATTAGAGTCGAATGCCATCAAATAGCGATTTTTTTTTTCCTTTCACTATATACCTTGTGGGTTGGTTAATGATAGGTTAAGTGACCAGATTTTTTTTGAAGCTTGAGTGCACCCAAAGATGGTGATGAAACTGAAGTTATTAAAGGGGAGGGGTGAGGGGAAAAGGCAAGTGGCCTGGCAAAAGAGCAATAGAATCGGCAGCTGGTACTAGGGTGGTGAAGCTGAAGTAGGAGAGGGGGAGGGAGGGGCGGGGAAACTGAGGTTAGTCAAGTGGCCCTCAAGTCAAGTGGGAGGGGAGAGAACAATAGGTGTGAAAATGATTGACAGATGGGAGGGGAGAGAACAATAGAGGTGTGAAAACTATTGACAGGTGGGATGGGGGAGAGAACAATAGAATGATACAATGTATCCAATTAGAACAATAGGGGCGGCATCCTTTGTGAGCTCGCCTCCCCAAATCCACACTACTCATATATCCATCGCAAAATCAATTGATCTTCAGTTCACAACAATAAATAAACTATTGTCACTAACCGCCTGAAACATGTTACCTACACCTCACGGGCAAACACCATAGACAAAATATACTTCAAGTGCCATCTGTGGGCAGAATAAAGAATTAGTATATATGATAGTGACGAAATGTAGTTACGTTCGCATACGGAACTAGTCTAGCAGCTATGAGAGTGCTTCCTTGTTTACATGTGTGTCGGTAGTGAAGTGAGTCTACAGCGGTGCTAGTGGCCATAGTGCCAAGTGAGTGTATCGGTGATAACTAGTTCTAGTGGTACACAATATCCGAACTCAAAAGTAGTTGTTAAAATAAGCGTAAAGGAATCTAAGTGCATGTCAGTACATCCACAGTTCGTCGGCAGCGGCAAAGCGTGTAAAGGAGCCGCATTGGCGGAATCTAGTGGAGGCAATACAGCCTAAATAACTGGTGATAATCAAGATTTATTTATCTACCAATCAGAGCAGGATATTCCGGAGGCTACAAAAAAGAAGATTGAAGAATCTACTTTAGATAGTGATGAAGAAGGGAAATACAACCTCAGAAAGAAGCGTAGAGCCATCGAGAGAAGAAGTGGACATAAGGGTAACAAGGAAGAACCAACGACGTCAAAAATAGCATTAAACCCGAATAAGGGACAGAGTATAAAACAGATGATAACATCGCAGCAGTTACCATCTCACCTCGCAGAGATAATGAGTAAGATAAGAAGTGACCAACTGAACCCCGTGACCACAAGTCAAGGCGGGGATAAAGACAAACCAACCGCACCACCCCAACGCGTCAGACTTTATTGCCGTCAAGCGCAGGCACCATACGAAGTCAAAATTGAGCCGAAGATGAAAGGAACTATGCCACATCCAATTCAATTAGGTAAAATATTTTATAACAAAGTTAACGGATTGCAGAGGATCAACCAACAAGGCAAAAACCGGATGATGCTGGAATTCGCAAAAGCGGAAGCAGCAAACAGCTTCGTGGGAAACAACTATTTCTTACATCACTGGGATTAAAAGCATATATCTCTGCAGCAGGGTTGAATGCAAAGGTGTTATTAAATTCGTCCCGACAGACCTCAATGAAGATGAACTCCAATAGTAGGGGTTAGACGATTTGACAAAAAAATACAGTTGGATAAAAAAGTGGAATCAAAGCCTTTACAAACGGTTCTACTTACATTTGAAAGTCAATTTTTACCTGATGAAGTGGAGCTATTCTATCTAAGATTTAAAGTGACGCCATATGTCTGCCCCATGACCCAATGTTTCAAGTGTCAAAGGTATGGGCACATCTCTACCAATTGTAGAAGCAAAGAGAGATACCCCAAATGTGGTAAGAAAAATAATGTCTCCAACTGTCTTAATAAGATTACCAAATGTATCAACTGTGGAGGTGGGCACAAGACTAGTGACAAGGCGTGTCCAACTAGAAAACAACCAGAGTAGCTGAAGCAGAAAACAGGCGCTTGGTAGCAAAATGTTAATGGGAGCAGGATACGAACACAAGCCAAATGATTTACACCCCTTACCGCCTAAAACCTACAGCACAGCAGCAACTGTTTGAAAAGACAATCACTAACAGGGAACCATCTCAAATAAGGACACTGCCAGAAAGAAGAGAAACAACATTCGGAATTGGATATTGAATGTATTAGCACCATAGTGAAAATAGTGATTTAAAACTATCATGCAACAGATAAAAGGAAATCTACCCAAAGAAATTATGCTAAAAATTCAGGAAGAAGCCACTAGTAACATCATGCAAGAAATTAAGGAAAGGGAAGCGGGGGATACTATATTGGAGAAACGAAATACAACTGATAATGGATAGAAAGTCGAGAATCACAACGCTACAATGGAATGCCAGAAGTCTGCTACCAAAATGGAATAACCTACAAAGAGTAATAAAGGAGCACGCCCCACACGTCATATTGATTACCGATACAAATGACCCACAACAACAATACAACGACCTGGGAAACATAATAATTAAATCCGCAGAAGAAATCATCCGAGAACATAAAGTAAGTGAAAGAAGCAAGATCATTAGAAAACCCTGGTGGACTACCGAACGCTCCAGAGTAATTGCAAGGCGACGCCTGGCAACAAAAACGTACAGAAAAGATCCGACGATCCAGAACTTCATGCTACTCAGACAGACGACAGCAGAAGCCAGAAATATGATTAGGAAAACGAAGAGAGAAGGATGGGGGGCTTTCTGCTCTACAATCAAATACGGCACTTCGTCGCAGGAAATGTGGACGAAAATAAGATGGTTCAATGGAAATCGGCCATGTCCTAACAACACATACACCGACGATAGGCTGGCGGAACAATTCATAGAACTGACTGCACCGGCATATGTACCGACAGATATAGAACGAAACGCATTTCACGAGACCAATGAAAACATTAACAGAACGGAAAACCCATTCTTCAGCATGACCGAACTTGAATGTGCCATAAAAAAGAAGGATACGGCTCCAGGAGACAATAGGATCACATACTCCATGATTAACAACCTTCCTCAAATAACCAAGCAAAAAATCTTAATATCTTCAACGAAATGATAAACACAGCATACATTCCTTAGCAGTAGAGAAAAACTGTAATTGTGCCAGAACAGGAACAGGAGCGACGCCTCCTCTTACCGACCCATATCTCTAGTGCCTTGCCTTGCTAAACTAATGTGCACGATGATCAAGAATAAGATGGAATGGCACATAGAACACCATCGAAGGCTCGATCGTCGCACTATGGGATTCCGCAAGGGATTAAGTACGATGGACACCGTTAGTACGCTGGTCACCGATATCCAGTTGAGCTATGTAAGAAATAATTACCTTGTAGCAGCGTTTCTAGACATAAAAGATGCATATAACAATCTCCAGATTGAAATCCTACGGGAAGCAATGATAGAGATAGAGCTTCCCAATAAATTGACAAAATTGTGTTGCAATTATCGCACACGTAGAGTGAATATTATTCAGACAGCAGAAGGGAAGAGAATTGTCCGACATGTCTACCAGAGCATTCCACAGGGTGACCCAATGAGCCCGACCCTCTTCAACATCTACACGACCAAGGTATGCAATGGCCTACCAGCGGTGGTGAATATCCTCCAATATGCGGACGATTTTGTCATATATGCGTCACATCCAGATAAAGGAAAACCCAGATCAATCTTAGAATCAGCAATAAGAGTAATCCTGGAAAAGCTGAGACGGAGAGGACTTGATCTAACAATCCAAAAATGCAAAATATGCATATTCACACGTAGGCACTTTCAAGAAAATGACTTAAAAATAACTGTAAACGGCCTACTTATAGATCAGGTGAAAGAGGTGAAATTCCTTGGTATATAGTAGAAGAAATTAGTTTGGGTTTAGGAAAAATCGCGGTACAAGGGAAGCAATTCTGTCTTTAAGATTAATACTTGAAGGGCGGATCAAGAAAAACAAAGATATTTTTATGGCATTTGTTGATTTAGAAAAAGCTTTTGATAATGTTAGGTGGGACAAGATGTTCAAAATTTTAAAGAAGTCAGGTCTAAATAATCGAGATAGAAGAATACTCTATAAACTATATAAGAATCAGGTGGCTATAATAAAAGTAGAGAATCACGAGAGACATGCATCAGTTAAAAAGGGTGTGAGACAAAGTTGTAGTCTATCCCCATTAATATTCAACTTGTATGTAGAAGAAGCAATGAAGAAAGTCAAAGAAAAATTTCCATGTGGCATAAGTTTTCAGGGAGAAAAAATCAGTGTGCTACGATTTGCTGATGACATTGTCTTGTTAGCAGAGAGGGCTGAGGATATTGAGAAGTTACTTAATGGCATGAACAAAATACTGAAGGAAGATTTTGGACTGAACATAAATCAAAGCAAGACAAAAGTGATGAAATGTAGCAGAAATGATCCCAATACTAGTATATTGAATATAAAAATAGGATCGGATGCAATAGGAAAGTAAGTGAATTCTGTTACTTGGGAAGTAAAATTACAACCGATGCCCGAATCAGGAATGATGTTAAAAGCAGAATAGCACTAGCAAAAAGAGCCTTCATGAAAAAGAGCCTTCATGAAAAAGAGAAACCTTTTAGTTTCAAATATTGATCTAGGAATCAGAGAGAACTTTTTTAAACTCTTTGTGTGGAGCACAGCACTTTATGGTAGCGAAACGTGGACTTAAGGAATACCGGAAAGAAAGAAAATTGAAGCATTTGAAATGTGGTGCTACAGAAGAATGCTGAAAATTAAGTGGACAGACAAAGTAAGAAATAAACGAGTTTTGGAAATGATGGGTGAGAAAAAAAGCTTACGGAAAGAAGAGACAGGCTGGTAGGTCATATATATCTGCAACTAGTTGTTTATATTGTTGTGAAGATCATTTTTACGTAAGTACTTAGAATATCTGTATTAATGAATTTCAGGAAATGTATCTTAAAAATTCGTTATCTGTTCAAACTGTAATCATATCTTAGTTAATTGCAGAAGTTCATTGGTATATTTTTTCAATTTCTTTATTGTAATTTAGTCCAAAGCAAATACGAACTTTTAAAGTTCAGACAAACATTTAGTGAAACACTTTTCTGCTACTTTATTATGTTACTAACTTTAAAGCCAG
The DNA here is from genome assembly GCA_031002005.1 of Vandiemenella viatica. Classification (NCBI taxonomy): domain Eukaryota; kingdom Metazoa; phylum Arthropoda; class Insecta; order Orthoptera; family Morabidae; genus Vandiemenella; species Vandiemenella viatica. The sequence goes on from JARYHS010013630.1 coordinate 266,373,348, forward strand.
TTAAAAATGACGGGTTCAACGGAGTGTTCCGGCATGTCATTTGACTTCAATTGTTTAACAACAATAATATGAAACCAATGAAATATACGGCCTGGACAGAAAAAAATAATAATAATAATATCTTCAAAGCCACAGGGAACTACACACTGGACATGCACAAGGGCTGATTTTTTTTGTTACTAGTGGCTGTGGTTAGGTTGAAACGAGGCCTAGACTGGAAGAAAAGTGTCACCAAAGGCACAGGAAATTACACGTGTAACCAATTTTTGACAGTTGATATCTGGAGGACTAAGCGAGATTTCGAAAAAGTTTATTCTTCAATTTCGATTTTTCTCGTGCTGTCAGCATTTCAACCTAACCACAACCATATGATGGTGCTGCCATTTTCTGCGAGGTGAAAAACCCAAAGACGCTTTAAATCTTTCGTGGAAATTAACACTGTAAATTATAGCTGATGCGGTAACTGCACCACTTTCGGAACCTGCCAGAAACTGGTACTGGTGCAGTTCCCGCTAAAATACTAATTGTCTTATCAATCTGACTTAGAAAAAACATAAAAAATTAATCGAATTCAAATATCTATCACTTAATTACCTTGCAGCTTTCTCTCCTCTGAGCTCAGCGGCCGTAAAATTCGGATTTGATGCAAAATATCTTGTCTTCATGAAAGCATCAATTTTTGGAAGATTATCCGACTGTGCTTTCAGAAAACCGCTTTCAGTCATTATTTGGTGTGCGTGTTGTAGCAAGAATACAATATCTCACCAGTTATGCTGATATGTTAAGATAAACTTCAACACAATCGTGAAGCTATTAAAACACCCAGCAACTACAACTTCGTCCACAATAATATCGTGTACTTGGTCGTCATGATTCGATTCGACCAATACCGTTGCGTTTTGCGAAGTTACATTTCCCTTGTATTTTTAATACTTTTGATTAATTAATATCAGTAAATAAAAATTGAATAAATAGGGAAAAAAACGTTATAGCGGTAATTCTACACTAATAAAGTTTCAAAATAAAAATACTAGACGTAAATTTGAATTTCATGCATATTCCCTATTGCCGCCTTGTCATATCTCTCAATTTACTAAATGTGGCTGATATAACGGTTGACACTGAAGCAGACTAAAGTTTGAATACAAGTCGCTCATTCGATGAGAAAGTCTTCTGACAGGAAACGATGCATATTGCCTTCTATTGTGACTTCGGAATTGTCTGCGAGGAGATAAAACTACATTATCCTTCATTAGAGCCTAGACAAAGCAGTATCAAAATAAAATTTTGTAATTGTAAAGGTTTGACAGGATTTCTGCTTGATTGAAATCGTTTACAAAATGATAACTGCAACTAATTATCTCATTTCGATGTGTGAATAACTTTTAAATACTAGGTACTGTGACGCGTTGCATAAAATTTAAATAAGAATCGTTTATGACCCCGGAACCCACATAATAAACGATATTATTTTTAAAATATACAAAATGAATTTTCAGATATCGATGAAATAATAAGATACTTATCAGCTCAAATAATTTCTGTACATTTCAAACTTTATTTTACAGTTATTGTGGTGTAACAAATTGACAGTATTTTGGAATTAAAATTTCGCCTCTGCAAACTGCACATCAATTCTTCTTTTTATACATTAACAATTTTTAATATTTGGGGCTAAAAGCCTCGTTACAGTCGAGCTAAATAAATATAGGAGAGAATTGTGAACAAAGAACACGAAACAATTTGATCAATCCCCATTTCAGAGGAATCGTCCTAGCTTTAATCTGAAAAGATTTTGAGAATACATGAGAAAACGAAATCTGATAGCCGATGGGAATTTGAACCGGCACACTAATTCTTCTCAATTTGGGAGCCACTATGGCATTTTCGACTAACAAGAATGATCTTGGATAAAGAACACGGTCAGTGTAATAGTGAAGTTTGTTAATTCCATACGCAGTTGAGAATTTAAGATTCATATGTCCGTACTTTGAAGGAAATGGATGATTGCTTTTCAAAACGGAATAAGCTGCAGGGCCGCATTTAAGCATAGGCAACATAGGCTGTAGCCTAGGGGCCCGCACCACAAAGGGGGGCCCGCACCACAAAGGGGGGGCCCGCACCACAAAGGGGGGGCCCGCACCACAACCCTGGATCTCCCGCCTGGGCCAGTAGTACAGCAAAAAAAAAAGGGTCACCCATCAATTTTTTGGGCCGAATTTCGAATATTTCGAAATTTAAGCATCTTTAGCCGGAGGCAGTCAGGGCCACTGTCAGCAGGGCGGCCCGCACCACATGTATAGCCTAGGAGCCCACAGAGCCTAAAAGCGCCCCTGATGTAAAAGGAAAATAATGTTTTATTCGAAAAACTAACTATGTGCATATAAAAATTATGGTTGGTTCCGGATTCATGAGACACGAAGTGAGTAAGACTTGAAATCTCTAGTGCAGTAAGTACCGAATAGTGGTACGCGTACCGTCACAGGTACGTAAGACTGCTTCAAGGGTTTCGCGCGTTTCACTAAGAGTACTGAAAAAAAATCGCAAATATTTCTATAGCCAAAATATAAATAAATATAAATTTTGTGTGCATGTGAGTGTGAATTAAATTTCTGTAATGCTGTAGTTGTGCGAAGTACTAGGACGAACGCAGCAGCACAAGCAGATAATTGTACGCGAGGTTGAGCTCTTTCTGGAAGTGATTCTCGCGAAAATCTTATTGTGAACCACTGCTCCAGTGGATCAAATATTTGTGCGTCTACTACTACGCTGCAAGATAGATATATTAAAAAAATCCATGGTCGAATCATTCACTAATTATTGTTCCTTTATATCCACATGTCTTATTAGGTTGAAAAAAATTGAGCGTTGTGGACTAGCAATAACGTTCTGGCCTCGTATTTGAGAAGATGCGGATTCAAACCCCTGTCCGGCCATGCAGATTTAGATTTCCTACTATTTCTCCAAATCGCTCCACGCTACTGTCGGGATAGTTCCATCAAAAGGCATTTTCCTTGCTCCCTGTTAATTCACGTCTCAAATGACCTCGAAGTCGAGGGGTCAAGCTAGAAACAAATTTAAAAAAGTTCAGAAAGACTTCGTTGCTTAAGGATATACGGTTCTACTCCTGTATAATTGTTTCGTCTGTTAATTGTGTAAGACAACAACCTCAAGTAACAATACACGCAGAGTAGTTGAAGAACTGAAGAAGGATGAGGAAAATCGCATGCCTGAAATGTCTAACAATTTCCTTGTTCTGTGGACCTTCAGATTTGTCATCAGTAAGTAAACTGCGACCGCAGATAATTAAGATGGCCCTAGCAGTGTAGGGGTTAGAACGCTGTCATCACATTGTATGGGTCGCCGATTCGATTCCGTCCTCGCACACGGGTGGTTTTGAATGAATGTAGTGTTCGTCTTGTGTTGACTTCACTATAGGGAGCCACATTAACTTTTAACATTTTCATCGATCCTCTAACTATGATCAAGTAACTTTAATAATATGTTATATGAAGTTGTTTCTGTTATTTTCGGCAAATGGCTGTCACTGTATTTGTAGTTGCTCGTAATTCTAAAATGGACATATTTCGAATACAGATGATCATATTCACACGCCTTATTAGAGCTAACTCTACTGAACAAGTAATCTTCACTTCCTCAGAGCCACTGGTAAATAAACACTTCCTCGAAACGTTTGTCAAGTCGGTTACTTCCTCTTTGCGTGTCAACTACAATTTCCTTAAGTCAGCAGGAAGAATTTCTTCTTACGAAATAACCACGCATAGTGTTAAAGAGATTAAATCCTGTAAACTCAAGTAAAATTAAACACCCCTCCCTGTATACTAAAGAACTTCACCACAGCCCGCCTGGTTTCCAAATTTTTATCCTAATACCTTTTTAGAACTCAGCCATCACCTGTGAGATATTTTTGAAGGCGGCCAATCTCCTTTTGTTTCAATAACATTGTCTTTAAATTTTTAATGGCATTCCTCCCGACATCCATTCATCCAGCTAAGCCTCTTTGTGTGATTATGCTGAGTACTGACGTATTTCCAAATGCTTTTTGCTCATACACAAGACAACACAAGACATACGCAACACTCAAGCAATCCCATTCGGAAGGACACGGGTTCAAATCTTCGTGCATCCATCTCGTCGAGGCCATTAGAGGCAGGAAAGAACTGGGGACAAAGAATTGGGACGATTTCGGCCATAGGTTTTTGAGGGTATCATACCGGAATTCGCCTGGAGAGATTTTGGAAAAACCATCGAAAACCCAAATCTGGATGGCCTGAAGGAGGTTCTAACCCAAGACCTTCCGAAAGCCGGATACAGTGTTACCACGCACCCACCAGTTTCCTTTCTTCTTCTTCTTCTTCTTCGATGCCAATGTGATTTGAAACCTGAGAGTATTGGAAACTAGGATCTGGTAAGAATTTCGGCCACGGCTTTTTGAAGGAACTTTTCCGGAGTTCAACTGGAGAGATTTACGGAAACGATGGAATACTGAAATTGGATGTCCGATGGGGTTTGAATTCGGTTCCTCCCGAATGCCAGGCAACGGTTCCTCCCGAATACCAGGCTGGGAAGGCAAGTAGTAATGCTTGACACAAAACTTTATAGAAGTATCAATGTTAGTTAAAAACAAAGGGAGATATGAAAGGTGTCCTACTTCCATTCTTTAAGATTTTAAATCTGGAACCACTAATTCACATTACAGACTGATTTATTTACTGTTGTTGATTATTTTTATTTCTATCCCGAAATCCCGTCAAAAATGACAGGTTGAATGGAGTGTTCTGGCAATTCATTTTTTTTAAATTGCATATCTAAATAGAATTGTTATAATTCCTAGTTCCTTGCGCTATACAAAAAACTTTCAGTTGTCATCCTGGTCCAGGTAGACTTTCAACCTAACCAAAAAGTACGCTAAAATTGCAGCCAGAAAAACAACACTTCAGTCACACGCACATTAATACATGGCGATATAAACTTGATCAAAAATCTTCGTGGGTTCTGACACCTTCCTTTTTTGACATTCGTGATTCATATCGATACTACGACAATCTTTCAATGGCTGATAGAGTTACATGCGGCTGAAATATGGTATCAGTAAAATCAACGGAAATTAAAAATATATCTTAATAACTTATGGCATTCCATATTAGTTTTAATTGTAGTATATGCTGTATTGATCGCGGTTAGTGTGTAACTACTTTAGTTAAAACGAAGTAATGATTTAAGTAACAGAAAACTCATAAAAACAATTTAAATTACTTTTACAAAATTTCTTCAGCCCTCCGCTATAACAGGTTTAATGGGTTAGGTCTATTATGACAATTCATCTCCCTGCGGTTGCCTAAGTAAATAGAATTATTGTTATGTAATGCTCATAACCTTGTTTTTGTTATTTGTACATATTTAGATTATAATTTACACAGCGACACAGTTGGAAGTTCTACTGAATGAATAATGTCAGAATTAGGTAACTGATTAAATTAAAAATAACTTAGGAATCCAGAAATCTTATGTTATAACGCGTGTAATTGGTTTTATTCCTGGTCCAGGTCTCATTCAGCACGATAAATACAGAACTACTGTCATCCGTATCAAAATACCGTAGCTTCAGTCACTCGGAGCTAAGTGTTTTATTTGTCTGGTCCTATCTTGGTCCTATTTTGACATAACCACAACTTGCTGTTCAAAACTCATAGATGCTATTATTACCCGCGTAAGAATATATTCATTCTATTGAGATCTAAATTTGACGTACTGGAAATATTTACATATATCAGATTTAGTTACATCAGTAATAAAAGCAGCTAATAATTAATATATTGATTTAAACGCAGTACATACCTTTATTTCAGTGTTTCGGCAAATCATTCCTTCCAGTGTATTATAACAGTGACTTAAAATATCTACATTGCATATAAATATCTTGTAACCCTGTCAAAAATGACGCTCTGAAAGCAGTATTTTAGCAGTTCATGTGTTCGCTGGCTAAGTACAATTTTCGTCAAATAACGTTAATTATCTTGAAAATGGCAACAACAATATCACTGTCCAGAGTGTATAAGAAAAATCTACATCAATGGAGTTTTAATTAAGAAAAAGTAACTAATAATTAATATGTCGATTTAAACAGAAAACGTACTTTTCTTTCAGTGTTCTGATGAATATAACTGTTATTAAATAACGTCTATAACCTGGAAAAACATATCTGATCGTAAATTGGACAAAAAAGACGAAAAGCGTGACGTCATAAAGCGACGTCATAGGGTGAAGTCATAGCGTGACAGACGATGTAATAGATGACCAGGAGTTGCTTATTATAATACTAGTGGTTGCCGGTATGGTTGGAGTAGATTTACCCGTACGCTATTTTTATTCACGCAGTGGGAAACATGTATTTACTAACTTTCATAAAATTCGCGTCATCCATTTCCGGAATTAAAACTAATCAAGATTCATCCGTCTCTTACCAAGAAAGGGGTGGGTTGAATTACCCAAACACTACTTTATTTATCCGAAGTGATTAATTTCGTGCCAGCCATTTCCGGTACTAAACTAAACGGTGATTTAGCCTCACAGTTCTAAAAATGGAAAAAAGGGGGGGGGTAATGATTTGAAACGGAATGACTGTTCCATTTTAGTCCAGGCTACATTTCAATCTAATTACATCCTGCTAATGTTGCTGTTCGAAAATCGAAACATGTACCGCACATACATTAATACATGCCACACACATATAAATGTATGTGATGTGTGTCTGTTATATCAAATATCGCGAAGAAAATAGATTTTAAATGGATTTTCAGAATTTGAAAGCTTGTGGTCAAAGTTAAAATTTGTAGTATGTCTTAAAACGGAACGACACTTTTATTTTACAAAGACTTTAGCATTATACGGAAACTGCTGAAACTATTTTGACTGAGTTTTCATTTTCTGTATCTCAAAACTGTTTGAATTTACTGTCATAGATCTAAAGAACACATTTCAGTTTTCTTCTCAGGAAATCAAATTCCACGTCGATTTACCATAACTTTTATGAAAAATCATTCAACTATAAGTGCATAATGGATTCTCATCTAACACAGTAACTCCGTAAGACAAATCGAAATTGAAGAATTTTTTTGTATATATTTGCTCTCACAGCTTAGACGGTTTGGTTGAAATACAATCTAGACATTAAAAAAAATATCAATTAATCAATTAGATAATGGATTCTTATCTAACTTGAATATTGGGATATCGCATCCCTAAATTGAAATGTTTAGTTTGGAATGCTACCTGGATGAGGGAAAATTTCGACAAAGTCACAGGGAACTACACGCTGGACATGTACAATGGGTGCTTTAGTTTCTTCCTTGTGGTTGTGGTTAGGTTGAAAAGCAACCTGGACCAAAATTAAATCGGAGAGAAGTTTACATCGTTATACACGTCTTCAATAACACAGTGCTTATGAAATTACTAATATTAATTACAAATAATAAAAAAATTCCTCGTGCCTTACTTTATAACGAGATCATTCGGGTACAGGTTGCATTTCAACCGAACCAAAATCTCGACTAATATTTCCACTACAAAATCAAACAATGCAGAAACCCTTAAACATATGAAATGCATCGCAAAATACATTTCGAGTAATAACAATGTTGTTTACATTAGTATTCCTAGTTCTTGAACACTTAGGTCAAATATGAAAAGAAAAATTTCTTTACTTTCGGTTTGTCTCATAGTTACAAATTGCGGCGCCACGTATAATAGAAACATAATTGACAGAAAAAAATTAAAGCTATATTAGTCGTTATCTACACTACTATCTCAAATGACGGGGAAACTATAGATTAGTGTTACGTGTATGACTGAACATAATCTATCCAGAATTATATTATTATCGTAAATAAATTAATGTTTTTTTTTATTGTGAACAGAAGGGAAAAGATGATAGCCAGAGACATTGTAATTGTGCTGCCAGAGATCGTGATCAAAGAAAAACTCTGTTTTTTTTCGTTATTAGTTTATCGCATTCAGTACGGCCATGTGTGCATTTAAAAACTGAATACCCCGTATAAAGGAAAGGATATTTCAAGGTTTGTTTAGTGTGGAGTAAGCGACATAGTTATTAATGAAGATGATGTTATGTCTTTCATTAAAGGTTATGGTCAGAGACATTGTACTTGTGTGAATATAGTGGAATATGCAACAGCTAGTGGTTCCATCTGTGGCTTTACTCACCATACCTTCAGAATCTCATTTAATGCTCCGGCGATATGAAACGTTGAGACATAAGAAATACCAGACAACTCATTTGAGATTCTAAGCTTTAAAACCGTGAAAACACCATCGAAATCTGCTCAGTAGTTTCTGAGTTTTTATAGTTCAAATTTATCCATTTTTCTTTATGAGTTTTTATGGTTAAAATTTATCCGGTTTTCGTTTTATAGATATAGATAGAAGATAGATTAGATTACTACTAAAACTGTTGCTACTGGGATCCAGTTAAGCTTACCTTCTAAATTTGTTGTGGGGAAAACATAATTAAGTTGTTAATATTCCGAACCATTTAAGTATTTAGAAATACTGGATTTATATTTCGTGATTTAGTTTACTATTAGAGTACTTCCGTAAATACTACGCTTGAGCTTTGTGCGTATTTGTCACACATAGGGTTACCAGATGATGGTCTTCAAAAAAAGAGGACATTTCTAGATTAATACTAAATTCTGCAAAAGTGTTGTGGGTTTCTCATTTACGGATGTTGCATTAAGATAAATTATAACTACACACTTAAAAATTTAAGATATGCATAATTCACTATACTTTTTGCAAATGAAACGTCTACAATAGCTAGTATATTACTTCATTTTATTAAATCATGCAACGTTACGACAATTTGTGGCACATTTTAATATAAACTACAAAAAATCATCATTAGTACATTTCTCATCTTCATCATTATTCCCTGAAGTACTCAGATATTTCTTTGATGAACCAATTTCTGAGAGTAATTTCTTATTTTCCAACAAATAATTATAAAACTGTACACAAGATAAATCCTTATAGTTATATTGCACACTTATAATTCCCTTAACAGACTCAACACTGAGTCTATTTCTATCTTTGGTCCACTGACTGTTAGCTAATGAAAAAATCCTTTCTACACTAGCATTGTGGCTGGGAATAGCAAAGAAAAACTCCGCAATTTTTAGTAGTTCTGAGAAACAAGCACCATTCTTTGACTCTCGGAAATATTTACACCAGATATCATTTGACAACTGATCTGTATTAACGTTAGTCTGGTTGGTCAAAAATTTCTGAAAGTTGCAAAACTGATCAAAGCACTTTACATCATCTATTTTAATATTAAGTTTTTCATTTAGGTACAGAATTGTTTGTTCCACATCTCCCAAATTGGGAGAATTCTTCAGACCCATCCATTTAAATGCCAAAAACTCTTGATACTGAACCAACCATTTCTTAAGATACGTAATTGTTGCATCATAAACATGTGCTATTTCTCCTTCTAGCATATCACATTTAGAACCATAACCTTCCTCCCGTTTTTTTTCTCAAAATTTCTTTTAGTTTTAAAGATTTGAAATTCTGGATTTTTCTTTCCTGAAGAGCATTCAACACACCCTCAAGAATATGTATCATTTCTACCAGTGAATTTTTCTCTTTTTCTAGGGCCAAAATATTATGTTGAAATAATGACATAAGAGAATGAACAAACCATAATCGTGCTTCACTAAGCTCATTTTTGAAAACATTTTAATCAGAATTGGAATTTCACCCTGAGAACTGAAATATGATTTCAGTGCTGGATACATCTCAATTAGTCTCGTAACGCAAGGAAAAAGGGACAGCCACCTACTCTTAGAATGACACAAAATTTCCCTATATTGTACATCTACAAAATCACAAAAGTCCTTAAGATTTTCAGTACGTACTGTGTACACAGAAAAATAATTAAATATTTTTAATACTATGGCATCAACATCTAATGTGAGTCCTGCATCAATACCATGTTGAATGCAGTTATGTAAAACATGAGCAGGGCAGCCTAATCCTACTAATCTATCATTTAAATTGTTTTTCAGATGGGCGAAAACATTATTTCCCGACCTCTTACCAAGTCCACTAATCCCACCAAAATTTGTATTTGTATTGTCCCCAGAAAAAGCAACAAATTTATTATTAATACCTCTACTTCTAAGAGTATCACATATGTAAGATGCAATCGTTTCAGATTTTCATTTGGACTACTTTTAAGTTCTATCACTTTTGTTTGAATTCCCCCAGATTTAAAGTCATAGTATTGAATTAGAATTGGAAACAGTTTCACAGAACCATGGTTACTGCCGTCTGTTGCAACACCAAAACATGAAATACACTCCAAAGCGTCAACAGAAGCATTAACAGAATGAGGTGACAATACAGAATTAATAATGGCTTCTGTTTTAGTGCGAGCACATGACATTTCTTTCGCTATATTTGAGTCTGTAAATAACACTTTCTGCAGTTTTCCAGTACAGTCCATTGATTTAAAACTTTGATGATGCTTGACTGCGTGAAAAGATAGGGTGCCTTCAGCTGCATGGACCAGATCATTAATTTTGGAATCCTTTTTTGCAAAAAAATCGTCAACTTTGGATGAAGATGCTGCAGTACGTATCCGCGTTTTGTGTTTTTCAGTGTTTTTGTGAGCTTCTAGGTCTAGCTCCCCTGCAAATTAATAATTGTGCGTGTTATACGTTATTCAGTGTAAGAAAATCTGAGCTATTACACGCAAATTTCCAGTGTCATACGATATTTACGTACAATCGGTCCCATGGTTATAAATCTTACCTTTATTAACAACTGAAACAAATGTTCCTGATGGTCAGATAAGATATTCTGCCTCTGAGCTAATTCTTCCCGGTCTGAAGTCAGGAAATCGTTTTAGTAATTCGTTACTGAAGACACATTTGCGTTTTGGCATGATTTCACTTGAACAGTAAAACTGCTTCACTTCACAACAACCAAAACGCAACTAACAGTAAAGCAGTTGAAAACAATGATTCTAGAAGCCGAAGTAGTTTGCATTGTTGCGTACATAATGTTCTTCACCGGCCGCCCCGCAGCTCGTATTTCACGATAATTGCCTCGCCACCTATTGCTCAGAAATCGTAACTATATCTTGACACAGTGCCGAAACAGAAAAAGGAAAAGAGTAGATAAAATATCACATTGTTGGCATAAAGGTTAAATTCTTTAGGGTGTACCATTTTGACAGATGGGAGAGTTTTATTCCCACACTTTCAAGTTCAGGCAGTAGTAAAACGGAACTAAAAAAAAAGAGGACATTCCTTGATTTATCTCAAAACCCGCCCGGACCATTTTTACGGTCCAAAAAAGAGGACATGTCCGGGTAAAAGAGGACATCTGGTAACCCTAGTCACACACAGTTCTATAACGCTGAAGCGCTAGAAAGTGTAACTAAGTCCATTCAAACATTCTTATTGGTTTTCAGTGTGTAATTTAGTGATTCTTTTCGGTATGAGTCATGTAATTGGGTTTGGTAGCGAATTGTCAACTGTTTATTCGAGGAAATAAAAATCCACAGTGCTTATCAAAATTAAGAAAAAAGTGGTATAATTTCTCTATAATCAATCGATTTGGTTATTTTAATAATTTTTATGACTAAAATGGTGATATTCTTGATTACTTTAACTGTAAAATCCGAATTTTGCCTCTGCAAGTTTCTTGCACGTGTCTTGTGTAAATTGCTTGGTATGAGAGGTCTATTTTATTATGAATTTAGTGGACCTCAAACCAGTTATGCTGTTCCATGCGGCAGTCGTGCCTAGAACGAAGCATAATCTAAAGGCAAGGGGTCTCGCGTATTCTGTCCCCAAACAAATATTTAAAGTAGGAAGAACAATCTGTAGGAACTACTGTACTGAGCCGTTACAAGACCATGTACACACTTGTTCTGCTACAGAACTCTAAATCCACTAAATATCAACGTGCACTCTACTGTACTGATTAACTATAAATACCTGTTTTTGTTTAGCAAATGAGTTATCACAATGTCCACTACTCTCAGTTTCCAGGATTTTTTTTTTTTTTTTGTTAAACCTGTTAGTAACACCTGCTCGTCAACTTTCCCAAAGGCTTTCTTACATAATTTATACCAATAATTTTACTACACAATATTATTTCACGATTTTAATGCGTCTCTCAACCACCACTGCAGAGATTTCCGCAATTTTCTCAGATTGTATCTTTAACCTATACCTAACCCCACTTTCTGGTTAGTAACGAACAGCACTTTCTTGTATATAATTCACTTGATACGAATATTCTGCAGAATTAGTACTATTAATTACATCAACTTAACCATCAAAACTACAATTTCAAAGCGTAATTTAACAGTAATTTAATATAGCATGTTCGAGCAAACACTCAATATTTCACAGGTTAATTTGCATAGAATACGATTTTCACCAGTTACCAGACAAACAAAGCCGTTTCAAACACTAAACTCGTTAGTAATAAGTTTTTTCTTTCACTGATAAAGGATTTATTGCCTTAAATCATTGTTAGTAAAATGTAAAATAACATATGTGCTTCGGATTTATTTGAACCAACACCTTTCCGAACTATTTAAACTACGAAACTTATATTAATACTAATTCGCACCGCGTCCACACTTGTGGCTAACTCTTCCGTGGGACGAACGTGTTCCTACACTGTCTACTTGTGGCAACCTGCCCGGGGGGGGGGGGGGGGGGGAGGGGCAAGGCGAGGGGGCTCCCTCCTTATAGCGGACGCGTATATCGTGTTTCTAGAGCTTGCTCTTCCTCTGGGAAAACCCAAGTGAAGAAGATGGGTAAACCCTCTAAGAAGAAACGGCACGCACGTCACACCAGCTAAGAAGATCAAGGACACATCCACGGCAGAAGCTCTTTGTACGGCCACTTCAACCAACGGTTCTTTATGGCGGAAACTGCTGCCTCCTCAGAGCAATCAGCATCAGATTCAGAGGCGCAGCATTACCACACTCAACATATTCAACAGCAATATGAAGAAGATTTTGTGTCTCCACGACGCTCAGCTAAAACACCGTCCCCTACTCAACAAGAAACAACCTTGGAAACAGTTAACAGATTTCAACCGTTGCAGAGTGAACCACCTCCAAATGACTCTACTGCAACAGAACGGCCAACGGAACGACGATCGGCACACATTCCACCGATTGTTGTTCTGATTGACGAAAACTACAAGATACTCCATGACAGAGTCGACACCGTCGTGAAGAGTCACTTCTCCGCCAAGACTGCGGGCGGTGACAAGATTAAGTTCACTTTTACCTCCACAGAGGACTACATCGCTGCCACGGGAATGCTTCAGGAAAGAGGAACCCCGTACTATACCTTCCCAATAGGGTCGGTCCCAAATCTGAAAGTTGTCTTCAGGGGTATTCCTCTCTCCTTGCCCACGGAGGATTTGAAGGACGAACTCATAGGAATGGGTTTTTCCGTACAGACGGTGACCCAACTGAAACGTCCTGGTAGTAACGTGCCAATGCCGCTGTTCCTCGTGGTTCTGGCCGACATACCAGAAAACAGAACAATCTTCGGGGTTGACAGGATATGTCACCTGAAAGTGCAGGTTGAGAAGCTTCGTGCTACAGCAGGACCTTCCCAATGTTTCAACTGCCAGCGCTTTGGCCATGTTGCAAAGAATTGCAAAATGCCTCCCGTTTGTGTGAAGTGTGCCGGGATGCATGATACCAATCAGTGCACCTCACAAAAGGGAAAAGATGCAGCCAAATGCTCCAACTGTGGAGGGGGACACGTGGCAAGCTATAAAGGCTGCCCAGTCTTTAAAAGGGCTCGGGATCGACAAAGAGGATTATTGACAGAGAAGGAAAACTCACCTCCAAACCGCAACCAAACCCAAAAAGGTAAACCGCTTGGTATCACGCAAGCAGCAGAGCAAGAACGAGAACATACCCCAGAAGGTTCCAAGACCACCAACAACAAGACACAACTCAATGCTAAGGCACAGCCCACGCAGCCAAGTAAGAGAGCAAACAGAAGAAAAAGGAAACAAATCAATCAGCAACGTCAGAAACAAGATGACGGAAAATCGCTGACTACCAACGTTGACACTCCAGCCGACGCTTCCTCAATTACCGCTTGTAGCACTGCTGCAACTCCAATTGATGGAATACTCACAGAACTACCCACAACTACCAACAAAACAGGAACAGCAAGTACCAATCAGAGAAGACAAATAGACGCAACCGAAGACTCCTCAAACGACAACTTCAACAGGCTTACCTGCATGAAAATGATGTGCACACTCACTGAGCAGATTGGAAACCTGACCGTTGCAATGACGAAAGCCTTGGCTACACCAAAATGCGCTCATTGTAATCATGATGGATAGACGCCGCACAATGCACTCTCTCACTTTTTGCATTTGGAATGCTAACAGCATCTTTAGCCAACTGCATGAATTCAGGCAGTTCCTCCTCGAGCAGACTGTAGACGTGTGTTTGGTGACTGAGACACATCTGAAACAAGGACTGCGTGCCTCCGTAGCCAACTACAACTGATATCGGCGGGACAGGCCCACTGCTGGAGGAGGAGTAGCTATCTACATCAAAAGAAACATCCCTCACCACGAAATTACAATTCCAGCACTACAGCAGATAGAAGCCGTCGGTGTCGAGTTGGTAACTGTCAATGGTAAACTAACAGTAGTCTCTGCCTACCGGCCCCCCCGTAGAAAACTGGAGGAAGCTGACTTCACAAATTTAGCTGCCACCAGAGGTAAACTCCTGATTGGAGGGGACCTTAATGCCAAGCACCCTGACTGGAACAGTAGGGTAGCTAACCAGGCGGGTAAGGCTCTGCGAAGACTAACAAACAGATACGACATGTGTGTGACCGGCCCTGAGGAGCCTACACATTACCCCGGCGCTGGAGGAAGACCGGACGTACTTGACATACTCATAACGAAAGGTATTCCCGGCTTTGTGGCTGCCTCCACTATTGACCGGCTGTCGTCAGACCATTGCCCAGTGCTGGGGGAGATTAACATCGGACCCTGGCAAACACTGGAAGAAAACAGGCCCAATTATTATAAAACCAACTGGAGGCGCTATCAACAGCTACTTAAAGACGAATTCACTGCTGCCGCTGATACAGGCAACATCGATGAAGCCATCCAAAAATTTGAAATGGCAGTACGCAACGCCTCTACGGCCACGACTCCACTAACGACTCCCAAGCACGCATCTACGCAACTTCCGCCTCAACTTCTGGCGCAAATACGACATAAAAATCGGGTTGCGAAAGAATGGAGATTAACAAGGAACCCCCTTACGAAACGACTTCTAAACCGCCTACAGAGGGAGCTAAAGGCTTCCCTGACGGAGCATAGAAATAGGGAATGGGATGCCCGCATCTCTATGCTTAACCCGGATGATGAATCGCTGTGGAACCAAACCAGAAGGTTCACCCGACATAGGAAACGACTTACACCGCTCCATGGCGAGAGAGGACTTGTATATAGCCCTGAAGATAAGGCTAATGCTTTAGCAGACACCTTTGAAAAGAACTTTCGGCCAGCGCAAACCAACGTGAATCATCGCCATCTGAATACAGTGCGCCGTAGATTACAAGTCTTTCTCAATGCGGAGGACGAGTTTGAAATTGAGCCAATCACTGCTGAGGAAGTAGCCAGCTGTGTTTCTAAACTTCCCCCTCGCAAGGCTCCGGGACGGGACAAGGTTAACAACCTTCTCCTCCGCAAACTACCACCCGGGCGATAACATTTCTGACAGCGATCTTCAATAAAATTCTAAGACTGCAACAATACCCACGAAACTGGAAGCACGCAGAAGTGGTCGGTATACACAAGAGCGGTAAGGACCCACTCTTTCCTCAACACTACCGGCCTATTAGCCTCCTTCCAGCTGTCAGTAAAGTGTTTGAGAGACTGCTACTCAAAAGACTGTACACCCACATAGAAGCAAATAGTATCATCCCAAACCACCAGCTAGGATTCAGAAAAGGCCACTCCACCACTCAGCAGCTCATGAGAGTCGTCGAGAAAGCCACCAGAGCCTTTAACTTCAAGGAATACTGCGGGTTGGTCCTACTTGATATCTCCAGAGCATTCGACTCGGTATGGCACTCGGGACTCCTGCTCAAGCTCTATGAGCAGGGGTTCCCAGGACCGTATGTGAAACTTATTAGGAGCTACCTCGCCGGCCGCACATTTAGTGTCCGCGTCAACAATGCTTTCTCCACTAGAAGACGGATCCGGGCCGGTGTCCCTCAGGGGCTGGTTCTCGGACCAGTACTCTATACATTGTACACTGCTGACGTGCCTAATAACCCTGGTGTAGAGATTGCGACCTACACAGATGACACCGCATACTTCTCTCTCAGCAGAAGCAGAGCCATTCCAACACGTCGTCTCCAGGAAGTCCTACAGAAAACTCTTGCCTGGGCTAGGAGGTGGAGAATAGAAATAAATCCTGCTAAAACGCAAGCCATTATGCTCACGCGTAGATGCGACCCAGCGCTACCGGTGATACCACATCCTCTACTACACCTCAATGGCAAGGACATCCCCTGGTCTACAACTGTTCACTATCTAGGGGTCACACTGGATTAACGTGGCACGCCCACATAGAGGACGTCAGATGCCGAGCGAGTTCGAGATTACAGCAACTCTACCCACTCATCAACTTTAATAGCCGACTACCTCCAACTATTGGAATTAAAATCTACACAACCCTTATCCGTCCAATTATGGAATATGCATGCCCTGTATGGGCATACGCCGCAAATCATCAAATACAAAAGCTACAAGTCATCCAAAATCGGGCATTGAAGAGAGCCCTACACTTGCCACGTCACTTCCCGACCGATGCCCTACACGAGGCTACTGCACTGCCAACGCTCTTGGATAGATTCAGGCAGCTGGCAAAATCTTTCTACAAAAGCTCCCAGAAGTCAAAAAATCTAATGGTCAAAAACATCGGCCAGTACGACATTTCAGCTGACCGACATAAAAGACCATTGAGTTTAATAAATTAATGCACCAAAATAAAGACCAACCAACTCAGAAGAATTGACCTATCTTATTAATTGGAGAAAATATCCTAGGATAATAATTCCCAAAAACACTGCCAATTGAAGAAATGGCAGAGATTGGTGGCTGTGTGGTATACGGGCGCACATATACGCTTTCGGCAGCAATAAAAATCCGTTTATCAGTCGCAGTCCTAAAATCCTGTAACCGATAATCAGTCGGGGTCCTAAATATTCATTGCTGCCGTTTTTTTTAGGTCCGGTGTATTACGGTATTTCTGTCCGCTGTGGGGAGGTGGACGCCTCGCCTTACCCCCCTGGGCAGGTTGACATAAATTCGTCTTTCAGAAGCTGCTATTAACAAACTTTGACCAAACAGTGCACAACATCTGAGTTCCAGTAACCATCGATACTGATGGCATATGAAATCAGGTGAGTGTGATGAGCACTGAGGTGTAGGGTAAAGACATTATTAGCTGTCTCGCGGCTTAATTAATATATGAAATAATGAGTCCACGATACAGTTTCAAATTTTAACTGTTTTTATTTCTCGAAGACACAAACGACTTCAAAGATACTGGTCACATGTATGCACAAGCTCCAGCGATTACATTCAATACCTCTTCCAAAAGCAATACTGCCATACTCTCTTACAGTACACGTAAAACTGTTCGCTCAAAACACTGTCCATAAACTGTGAAACTGTCTCTGCCGCTCGCTTTATGTAAGTTTCATATAATGTTCCAGAACATTACAAAGGCTTCCGACAGATATTTCTCGAACTTTAAAAATACTTAAACAATTAAAAACATATTAAAACCAATAAAAATTAATACATAATCATTTACAATCATTATAAATGGTCAGAAATGAAAATTAAAGATATTTAAACATAAAATTATCCACATAAATCATTTTAAATGTAGTGAATCATCCTTTAAACGTCACCTTAATACTTGGAATTACAAACATTTAAGCAATTCTCTTGCATACTTATGTCCTTAAAAATATTAAATAGTATTTTCTTTTCAGAAAACAAAGTCCATTTGCACCGATTAACAGTAAAATGCAAGACAAACATACAAAATCATATTCCATCAAACTCTATGGCTACAAATGCTTCATAAAATACAATTCCATTTAAAGTTTGGGTTTGAGGGCTGTTACAACATGCTATCCAATGCCCATCCTGCTACTCCTTAGTCTGGACGTGGGGTGTGCAGCCCCTTTCCTCCAGTTACTTGTATGTATGTGGTGATATATGGAATTGTAGTGTATGCATGGACATATGTGTTTGTGTGTTCCTATGTGGTTGTGTGTCTAATTATTGTAGGAGCGTACTCGATCTTGAGATTTCACCATCAGTGGCCATCTATGTGTTGATAGTAGATGTAATCAGTTGGGTGTGATAAGCACTGAGGTGTGGCAAAGACATGTCATACTTTACACATCCTGTAACTAATCAGTCTGGATGTAGGGTGTTCAGCCCCTTTCCTCCAGTTACGTGTATGTGTGTGGTGATGTATAGAACTGTGTGTATGCATGGACATGTGAGTGTGCATATATGTGTGTCTTACTATGTGGTTGTGTGTCTATCATGATAGGATTCTACTCGACTTCGAGATTTCACAATCACTGGCTACCTATGTGTTCATGGTACATGTAAACAATTGGGTGCGATGAACAATCCGCATGGGATAAATATTGAGATGTATGGCGAAAACATGTCATCCTTTGCACACACTCTAACACACCTGTCTGATGATTTAGTCATAAGCCATGGGGGTTCTGCCCAACTTTTTCGTTGTCATGATTGGGCTGGTTGTTGTGTCGAGCTCGCGTGGTCATGGAAATGTGCCTGCGTGTGCGTCTTTCTCTGTGTATATATGCGTAAATATATGGTGATACCTTCCTTTAACTCGTCTGTGTGGATGTATGATGTGTTGTTCATTTCCACGACTAATGTGTGTGTGTCTTCTTTCTCTGTCGGCGTTCTGTCTTGGTGCTGGTTGTTGTGTCAAGCTCGCTGTAGGCATGAAAATGTGCGTGTGTGTGCATCTCTGTGTATATATGCATAAATATCGTGATAATTTCCTTTAACTCGTGTGTCTGGATGTAGGATGCGCATATCATTTCAACCACTTAATGTGTGTGATTCCTCTGTGGATTTGAGCCTAAAATGTATGGTTATTGCCTTTGTGGTTCTTGGGGCACATGTTACTGAATGGCTGAGAGTGTTGTTATTTGGGAGATTTGAGATGATGCTATATGAACAGTTTGGTACCTGGGAAATATGTTACTAAATGGCAAAGAAGGCTGAGGTGTGCGTGAGGCGAGACGATGCTAATGTGAATAGTATGGTACATGGGGAACGTGTTACTGAAAGACAGAAGGGAATTGGGTTATAGCCTATCGGTAGACTATTGGTTGCATATGATGGTATCGTTTGGGTCACCCATTTTGGGTATCGGAGGCGTTTAAAAGGTTGGCAACTAGATTTGTTTGTGAATCCTGTCAGCAACTGAGTTAAAATAAAAGCAGTTGGTTTGGGAGTCATTGGAAAACAAAATAAGGTTTGAGAAAGTGCTGGGAGAGTACACATTGTATGTTGGCGATGAAGCTAAGAATGGATCTTGGTCAAAGAATTAGGAGTAGTACGTGGGAAGAAATGATGGCCATCAGGACGAGCTGGCACTTGATTTTAAGGGAGTGGGAAAATCAACTATATTTCCACCTTGACAACAGGCGACGGTCTCAGGCATAATGTGATGAGTCAGCATTTCTGTGGAGTTAACTGCCTTGCATTTACTCGATTTTTTATCACACAGGACGGACACACTCTGCGGCGGACCCATTCCTCAACGGTGTAGTAAGATTAACACTTGTTAACAGACGGTGTTTTATTCCTGGAACATATGAAGTACAGTACTCATGGTGTGGTGTAAAACAGTATTAAAAGGAAGGTAGTAGGTGTGCTAGTATAAGCCACATAGTATATCGCTCTGTTTCTAGTGAATCACTGACGAAAACTTTACACTTACGAAGAATGACAGGTTTAATGGATGTCTCCGGTGACATTAAGAGTCCTCCCTCTATCTGGTGGGGAAGGAAAGAGTGGCCATATCGTGACTGCGGTGCTGAATATCAAATCATCAACCACATAGTTTAAATTAGTTTTCTTTCCTCACAGACATTTGCGATGTGATTGCATACTGATCTCTCCACTGATGTGTGTCTGAAATTTTACTCTTCTTATTTCTTGGACGTTTACAGTCCCCCCCCCTTTTCTGTTCGTTGCACGTCTACGTGATTACGCTCGTATTCACAGTAATGTGTAAGACAGAGAATATTTGCCACCCATTTAAAGTCGTTTCCCATATCATAAGCATTAGCAACGTTTAAAGGTATACAAGCTGCAGCATGGAATTTTAAAAAGTGCAAGGCAATAAATGGATACTGAGTGAAGAATTAGAGGCAGTGTGTGAAAGCAAGAGAGGCCTATGAACAAAGGAGACAGCGTACAAAACTCATATTAATCTGAATTGCTGTTGTGTCGCAAGGGGGTTGGTTGACTTTTTTGACAAAGTACGGAAAAAAGGCTCTAAAATTGTGATTGCTTGCCACAGTTCTTACGAAAGCATATCATAATTGATAGATCGATTGGTGCTGGTCCAGGCAGATGACGTAGGTTTGAACTTATTGGTAAAATTGCAGCACCCACCTTTATTTAGGAGTGTGATTAAATATTTCATACCAATGATAGGAGAGGCAGGATTAGAGATGATTATACGAATTCTTTCTCCCCACGTTCTATTCGACCAGTTTCGCCATGGTCAAATTGGAAACTAGTGAACAGAAAGGCTTTGTTAATCATATCACAAATATTTTCATGTGGGTTCTTGTCCAAAGACTGAGTCCGGAGGGTTGACAAATAGGCTTTAAAAAAATTACAGGCTAATTGGTTTGACATCAGTGGAAGGTATGCTGATGGAGATTTTGACATGTAATTACATCAGAAATGTCTGTGGGAAAAGAAAGTGGTTTTCAAATCGGTAACTTTGCTTTAGTTTAGAAGCTCTTAATTCATCGAGGTTATACAGACATCGATCAGGAAACCCCTTCAATGCTCCTTTGAGTTTAAAAATTGCATAGGTTATAGCCGTACACCTCGTCAGTTTTAGCTTCAGAAACAACCTTTTACATTCTACGGCAGTGTTTCCCAACCTTTTTTGGGTCATGTCCCACTTTTAACATTTTTTTGCCCCCCATACATAATTTTTGATAAAAAAATTATTTGTTATTAAAGAAACTCAAATAGGATGGTTTTTGAAAGAAAACACTTTAATATTGTCATAAAACACAGTAAGTAAAATTAAAAAAGATATAATGAAATACTAGAATTCAAATTCAAAAGATGTTTAATAAAGATTTATTATGGCAATTTAGTGTGATCCTTTTAAGAATTTGCTTTTTTGCTATATTTTGTACCTATATCTAGCATTGTATTTAAATAACCCGAAGAGAAAGCGGTAAAGTAGTATCAAGTCAATTTCTAAATTGCCCCCCTAAAAAAACCAAATTGCCCCCCTGTGGGGCGTGGGCCCCACGTTGGGAAATACTGTTCTACGGCATAATGCAATTATTGCCAAGTTACACTAGATTGCAAAAAGTATAAGGAAATTTGCACAAGTAACAAAGATAATCCATTGGAGTAAAATCTGAATGGTTCTCGCTTAATCAAATGCGAGTATATTTCAATAATCGTCTGTATCTGATTTTTTATTCAATTACAATAAATCAAGATAGTTTTGAACTTTTCGGCGTGGAAGCAAAAATTTTGATATTCGTTTTGAAAATATGTAATGTTGACTAGTTATTTGGATACATGAAGTTTCTCTGCCTACAAAATAAACATATGTAATAACTATATTCACATGATAATAAGTTCACCCTGCTTCAGTTTTTTATTATTCTTTCAGCGGCAGCGCTATGACGTCAGCTGAGCTCTGCATTCCACACCTCAGCTCCACGCTTTCGAAATAGAAAATGGCTTGAGATATTTCTACACGTTTTCGACACTGATAATGGCTTCACAAATATGGTCTGGAATACCTAAATATTTCTCCACTCTGCAAAGATTTGTAAATACCTGTCGAATGGAGAAAGCGCATATGTATTTCGGACACCAGGAAATATTTCTTAAAAGCTTGGCAAATATTTGTCGCAATTCGCAACTATGTACCTTGCGCATGTTGGGACACAATGAAACATGCGCTGCCACCTAGCGACAGCCACGTACTACGCGCTGAAATGTGCTGCCCGCTAGCGACAGTCACGCGGACTGCTTGTCGGCGCGCCTGAGCAAACACTTGATGTTGCTAGCGCGCAGAATACACATTTCGTAAAATTTAATGCTCTATCGTGAAAAGCCAGAGCAAACAGAGAAAAAGGCCTTGTCGCGCACACCTGTACAAACACGTGAACAGAAATAGCCCTGGGTTTTCCCCCTCGCGCGCGCGCGAGAGAGAGAGAGAGAGAATCGCGTGGCGGTGTGGAATGTCTGCGGAGATTGAGGTTTCTGCTCTATGTTGTTACCATCTAGCGGTGACCATGACCTCCGCGTCGTACAGTGCTGATCCCTGGCGACACTGACGTTTGCCGCCATTGGTCCATTCGAATTTCGCGCCATGCAAAAAATCTAAAACTGTGATGTCACGCGGTCGAGTAGAATATCTCTGAGGTTGTCAAAATAGCTTATCGGGCTTGTTCTCTCATTCCACCACTGCTCGTGATGAGAAACAGCATACCTCCAGAAGAGAGACTGCTCATTGCTTTAGGATAAGACGTAATCATTTGATTAATCCAGGTTACAACTATGGGAAGCTAAGGTTCCCCTTCCGCATGGCTGGTGAAGAGTGTCTGAATCTTTGCCACCTGGTTATGACAAGGGATGGTTGACATGGAAGTCTTTGAATAGGCTGAGATCAGGAGTGGGCAGATGCAAAGTGAACTTAGCAAGATGGGGCTATGCTGAGATCAATGATATCAAGTGCGACTGCGGCGAAGACCAGACTGTCCAGCACATGCTCCAGTGTCGACTGTATCCAGCATCCTGCTCGGCAGCTAAGCTGTATCAGGCCTCAGAAAATGCACTGGAGTGGCCAAGTTCTGGTCCAATATAATTTGATGTTGTGATTGTTTAACTGTATGTTTCTGATACGAAATAATAATAATAATTTGATTAATTATATCGCTCATACCACATACATACCGTCACAATTCTCGGAGTCAACCAGCCATTCAAATTGTATTTTAAGGTTCAAAACTATAGATAATAATGCGATTAAGATTAATTAGATAAAATTCATTGTTCGATCAATAGACAACTATTAAGTTTCAAAGGATATATACGGTAGTAAGGTAATATGAGATCAGGGAATTATAAGAAAAATAAAAAAGAGAATTAGTTAAATTTGAATTATTTATTTATTTAATATGGTTTTGTAGTCACTGTTTTATAATTAAAGAATAATTTCTGATTCATTTTCTCCAATAAAATTTTGACACATGCGGTGCTTCAGATTCGACAATGGATGGTGCAGGGGATTTAATGTTGACTGGGTATGTTGTTCCTGTTTTTGAAGTTTGTGTTTGTGGTTGAGAAAATTGAAATTGGGTTTCAGAGATCTGAGATTGGGGCTGAGAAAAATGAGGTTGAAATTGAGAGAAATGAGGGTTAGGTTGAGACGTCTGGGGCAGGGGTGGAGAAAAATGAGATTGGTATGAACTGAGTCCGAGAGAACTGAGTGAGATTGGTACTGGGATTGATACTGACTGAATAGACCTGCTGTCTCCTGCGCACTTTTTTGATGTAGGTAATAATTTATTTTTTATGATGACTTGTATTAACTCCATCCTTATTAATTTTAAGTGACTGGGAACATTTTTCAGTGATGGAGGAGAGAAAATTGAAAATAGTGGTCTTCATCGTCTGGTTTCTGTCCCTCTTCCCGTTTGGGCGCTATGTTCGATTCTGAATCAGTTATTATTTTGACCTCAACAGGATCCAACCTCCTCTTTTTCCCGAATGAATTATTGGTAGGAGAAGATGATTGTCCAGGCTTGAGTGAAATAGAAGTTGAAGTCACTGCTTTCATTTGTTTCGGCATCTTCAACTCGTTCCGTGTTGCTGCTAATTACTACAGTTTTCTATTATTTTATTTATTTATTTTTCCATATACAACATAGCCCAGCACCAAGTATTTAATCTGGGCCCTTATTTCCATCATTTTACATGTATATCTTATATATCTAACGCAATCACTTTATAAACAACGAAGGATAGAAAATTTTGATTCTAGTTCCAGTATCTCTATTACTTCTACCTTCTAGTCACTAGAATCTAGTGGGTACCACCAACTCTACTATATCTACTACTACCGCTGTTGTTCCTAACAATACTATTAACATTGCTATTAAGCTATTACTAATACCACTGTTACTACTATTACCACCACCCATTGTCCAGCCACACTTCAGTTCCACTAATGTTCATTTTTTCTTGGTATTGTTGATTGTGCTCCAAAGGTAGAGTCTCCCGGAGCCGGCAGCGAAATCAGCCGCCCAGGTAATCAAGAATTGAACTCCTAGAATACCAAGACGGTCACAGCTGTCGGTCAGAAGATGGCCTCTCTAGAGCACCCTGAAGTTCCTCCGACAATTGATATTGCTCATTGTCGTAGGATATCTTCCGTCAATGCGATGTTGTGAAAGCCAGACTTCCAGCATTATTGTTCCCTCTGCAGTTGTTTCTGTAGTTAGCTTCCACTATTCCACGAGTTGTAATTCTGTTCTCCCCTTCTTCTATCTGTGGCATTGGATTTCCCTCGGCATTTTTCCTTTCTATAAATTTCTCCTTCCAAAATTTTGTGGCTAGATCAGCTGCCTCGTCCAGCAAATGCCACAAACTTTCGTCGCATAGTATGTCGAATATTCTCCTCACTTGCAACCGAGCTTGTTGGTGCTCTCTCAAACTGACTGTTATTTCACATTCCGATAACACCTTCTCCGGCGTACTCTCTTCACCACATTCGCACTTGCTTGAATCCACAATG
Organism: Vandiemenella viatica; assembly: GCA_031002005.1. NCBI lineage: Eukaryota > Metazoa > Arthropoda > Insecta > Orthoptera > Morabidae > Vandiemenella > Vandiemenella viatica. The sequence goes on from JARYHS010013630.1 coordinate 266,398,567, forward strand.
TTTTGATTTCGGATCCAGCTAGTGAATGGCCCATGACTTGTAATGTAGTATATCAATCCGGGAGAGGGTTGAAGGTACTTCAACTTTAACCTCTCCATTACGGATGGAAACATATCATATGTTCTTCTGATTGTGCATCTCTGATGTTGCTTCACTGTATACAATTTCTGCTACCTTAACTTGTTTCCCTTTTCTGAGCCAGTTTACGGCACCCCGTTTTCTTACTTCAAGGGCCAGTGGCCATACACCAGTGGCAACATTTAATGAATTTTTTTGTCACGGTTCGGTATGCTCCAGTAAATCTTAAAAGTATTCCTCGTTAGACACGTCTGGCTCGCTGTTCTGGTTTTACTTTTCTCAGATCCTTTGCCCATACACTTGCTGAATAGCCCACTAAAGAGGATAAAATTACGTCATGGTATAGTACTATTGTTCGTACTGGAACAGTGAATTTTCGTTGGCCGATATTAATGATTTGATTCATGACCGCCACTGTTCGTGCTATTGTCTTCTCTAAGTGGGTTTCGAAATTTAAAAGTTCATCCAACTGAATGCCTATGTACCTGCACACTGGGTTTCTACGAATTGATTTACCGACGACTCTTACTGAAGGTTTTCGAGTCAGCTTGCCCTAGAAAAACACAAATGCTGTTTTATGTGGTGCCAAACTCAGCTTGACTTTACAGCACCAATGGCTGAGGCAATTAAGTACTAGATTACTATTGTGCTCAATTTCTCCTCCTGTTGCTCTTTCCACAAGTAATCAGCAAAAGCAATTAGACCTAGAAGTTCAGGTAATCTCTATAATAGTTCGATCACTGGTTCCATCCCTATATCGCAGAATATTGGACGCAAACCGAACCTTGCGGGCATCCTTTAGTAAGGTTCTTCGTGATGATCGAGTTCTGGCATCTAAAGGAAGCAGTTCTATATCTGCAATAGTCCCCGAAAGTGTAGAGTAATCTTCTTGGCCAACCAGTCTCCCTCAGCCTTTCAAACGGGGCGGGCCACCATAAATTGTCGAATGCTCCCGATATGTCCACAAATATGGCCACTATAGCTGTAAAAGTAACGAGAAATTCTGTATCTATATGTATTCGTTACTAAACCAATCAGTACCCGTTACTTTCTAATTGTTACTCGTTACTTTTGATACAATCGATCACTAGCATGAAGCAAGCATCGAATTGCGTCGCGTACGAGATAACTTGGTTACTATCATATTGTTTCGTTACTCGTTACTTTTTATACAATCGACCACTAGCATGAAGCATCGCATTTTCATCGAGTCGCGTCGCATACAGGACGACTTCGTTCATACTTGGTAAAGTTTAACTAAATTGTTTATTTAGTGAAAAAAAGTTTTGGTAAGTTGTTCGTTTGGATAAAGCTTAAAGTCAAGTAATTTAGTAATTAGCACATGGATCTTAATAAAATATCTGAATGTACTCTTGATTCACTGTAATGAATATTATATACGAAAGAATAATATAATTTCAAAACAAACACCTCTTAGCATACAAAAAAAGACGACACTTCACCTGACTGTGACATATCTAGTGACAATAACTAATGACGGTTATTTTTTAAAGTAGCCTACTCAAAACCCTGTATACAAGACTAATATGATAATGGGACATACATTTAACAAATATTATAATGTTATCAAAGTATTTCGTGTTTAAATAGTTTGTTGCACCACTGTCTTCCGTTACTGTTTTCATTTATATTTGTAAATTCCTCATCATTTTGTGATAGATTTCTTAAAATAAATGTGGAAATACTATCAAATCGGGCCTGCAGGCAGACCTTTGACTAGGCAGCTTTATCTGTTGCTGAATTGTTTCAGTTTCCACAGTACAGTCATAACTTGAGGTTATTTTATTCGTTAGAAAATTTGAAATGGAACTGTAATACACAGAATAGATGAGAATGAGTAGGTAGGTACTTATCTATTCCATTCACGTTTTGCGTAACTGATTTAATTTAATTGCAATGGAGCACAGGCTCCGGTGGCAATTTCCCTACACCCCCATCTTCCCACTATCCTGCACCCACCTATATTTGCCCTCTACAAATTTTTTCTTTAAATTCCTTCAACGTTTTCGGTAAATTATTCATCATTTCTCTTGGTAACTCATTCCAACCCCTGACACCCTTACCTAAAAAAGAGAACCTTCCCACACCCTTCTGCCTGAAATCGAGCGCCAGCTTGTGGTCATGGTCATCTTTTCCCTTGCATGCACTACTTTTCATATCTATTGCAATATCTTTCCATGCCTCATTGCTAGTATATGCCCTGTACGCTCCCATGACCCTCCTCATCCTCCTCCTGTCTTGCAATGAATCCCATTCCAGCTCCTTTATCATATCCGTCACTGATTGCATTCTGCGATAGTTTCCAGAAACAAATCTAGTAGCCCTTTTTTGAACTCTCTCAAACTTCTGTACGTAAAATGAGGGCCCCATACTACACTATCATATTCGAGCGATGTTCTGTCCAAAGTTTTGTAGCCCACTTCCTTTACTTCTCTCGTACATCCCCTCATCACTATCTCCAACAAGTGCAGAATTATGAAACCTTTTTCTACCACCTGTCCAATGTGTTCTGCCCAGTTAAGCTTGTTATCAAATGTAAAGCCAAGATATTTACATTTCAAGTCTTCAGCAAGCAATTCTTTCCCCACCTTATATTCATAATTAACCTTTTGTTTTTTATTTGTATATCTAATAAGCTAACTCTTCTTTGCATTTATCTTCATCCCATGTTTACCAACCCAACTAGATATACTGTCCATATCACCCTGCAACTGTTTACAATCCTCTATCGTTTTTTATTCTTTTATATGGCATTATACAGGGCGTTCGCCGGAAAACGCTACCCTCCCAGTCTGTTGCCGTCGGCAACTTGCTCGGTCAGTCGCGCCAGCAGTTTCCGCCACACGGCACCGTGAATCACCGCACTGTTAACACCTGCGCTGCCCCAACAGTGCTGTGACGCAGTGACCCTTACATTGTTAAGAACGGTTTATTTGCATTGTAGCTAGTTTGTGACTTCAGTCTCTTATTAATCAGTGTGGTGAATAAACGTTTCTTCGCGGTTTGGCTGGTTTGGGGCTTCATACTCTTACTAATCTGTACCGGTGTTTGAGTGTGAGTAAAATTATGGTACGTTACAGTTTGCAACAAAGAATATTTCTCTACGATACATATGTGAAGAAGAAGTCGTTTAAAAAGTGTCGCAGTAAATTTCGTCGCGAATTTCCTGGCGCTTTACTGCCAGCTAAATCAACAATTCTGCGTCTGGTTAAAAAAGTAAGAGAAACGGGTTCATTTTTTAACAAAAAGAGACTGTCGGTCAACCGTATTCTCACAGAGGAGAAAATTGACGATATCGCTTTTCGACTAGAACAGTCACCCAGTCGGGAAACATTTATAAGTAAACAACGCCGAGAAAGATTACATTCATTTATAATTTTAAAATTCATTGATTCCTAGAGAGCGTGCACAAAACCACTTGGCTAGGTCCAGGGGGGATGGGGGGGGAGGGGGTTGGGTGGAAGGCTACGCGGGGCTACGTGGGGGGAGGGGGAGTTCCGAACCAGGCCACGTAGCTTTCCTTTCATAACATTTTTCACAGTTAAAATGAGAACAGTACACACAACAGCATGTGAATATCTATTTCTCTCCGTTAATTATCTCGTTATATAATTTACAATCGTCTGACAAGAGAAAACAGTACAAAATGTCTTCTGGAATCAAAAAGGAAAAAAAGCTACGTTTGGGGGGGGGGGGGGTAGAGGCAAAAGCCACATGGGGCTACGTGGAGGGGGGGGGTTCACAGTAGGCCAAAATGGAGCTACGTGGTTTATGCACGCTCAACTATGTCACATTACTTCTGACACAATTGAGCACTAGCAGAATGACTTCGTTAGTACTTTGTAAAGTTCAAGTAAATTGTTCACTGAGTAAAGTAAATTTAGGTAAACTTTTCGTACATTTGATTTACTGCACTGAATATTACATACTTCAGAATAATACCTAATATCACAATCGCAGCACACTTAAACCACCTAATTCCAAAACAAACATCTGCTCATTCAATCGCTGGGATAACCGTTTCAGCTCCGCTGAGGTTCGTTTATCGAATCAAACTAACATCTATACGACAAATGCGAGTAACGAAATGAAATTGTGAGTAGGTACTTCAATTCAGGCGACGAACCCGTTACTCAGCAACGAATATATAGTTACTTCCACAGCTCTAATTCCCACTACGTAATTTTTTGTACTGCTACAAATTATTTCTATCGACCGATTTGTGGCATCCTCTGTCGACTTACCCCTTCTGAATCCATATTGACTAGGATGCAGTTCCCGGTGGTTTTGTAATTTTTTACATAGGATCTTCTCTTGAACTTTGGCAGGCACATTCAATAAACAAATCGGCCTGTAAGATTTCGGTAGAAGAGGATCCTTGTCGTCTCGTTTCATTAGAATTACCGCCTCACTGTTTTTTCCATAATCCCGGAACTTTACCATGATATAGGCATTCGTTCAGGAGTCTCTATAGGACGGTGGTTAATTTTATGATTAGCTCCTGGAGGACCTAAGCTGGAATTCCATCCGGACCGGGGGCCTTTCCTTTTTCATTTTGTTTATCGCTGTTCCTTCCTTCCTCTTCACTCCAGCAGAGCTGCCACATGTTCCTTCGTAATGTAGCTTGGTCTTCTGTTTGTACTTCCGAGTTGTCATCAGGAAGGAAATCTTTTAATAGCTTCTCCGCTGAGTCTCTACAATTCGTGGTTAGTGGTCCATCTGTTCTCTTTATTGTGGGAGGCCTGATTTTACCTGCAGCTATTTTGTAAGGATTACCCCATGGATTGTTCATAAGGTTTTCCCTTAAGAAGGCTTCCCAGTATTTTTGTTTTGTCTCTCACATCGCGTCTTTGAAAATCTGCCTCTTCTGCCAGTAGCATTTGAGGAGAATACTTCTGTCTGCTGCCACCATGTTTCGTTGATACGTTCTTCTCGCTTTTGTCATCTTCAGTCTGTCCATATTTTGTCATTGGTATCTACTTTTTTTTTTTTTTTTTAGTGGTATCGCCAGTTTCATGGCACTTGGGTAGGGGGAGATCAAGAGTGACGGCTCGTACCCTGGACCTAAAAGTGTAATCGATACCCCGTGGTGTAACTGATACCCCCTCCACCTTCCCTCCTTGTAATCGTAACCCCCTCTCACCTGCCTTCCCCACTAACCCCAGTTCCCCCTCCTTGTAATCGATAGCCTCAAGCAGGTGTTCCGGTGTATCCTGATACCCTCCCCTCCTGCCTTCCCCACTAACCCCAGTTCCCCCTCCTTGTAATCGATATCCTCGCGCAGGTTTTCCATTGTAACCTGATACCCCCTCCCACCCGCCTTTCCCACTAACCGCAGTACCCCTCCTTGTAATCGATACTCCACGCAGGTGTTCTGGAGTAACCTGATACCCCATGCAGGTGTTACGGTGTAAACTGATACCCTGCCGCTGACCTTTAAATCGATACCCATCACGTTGACCTTGAAATCAATTCCCCACGCAAGCAACCGGTTTGTACTTCACACCCCACGCAAGAAACCGATTCGTAATGGATATTTTCACGCAGGTATTCGGGTAACCAACCTAGCGTCATTCTGCAGTCATCCGTCATCCAGTACTGTTATTCATGTCTGTGTATCAGTTCAACGCTGGTGATTCAAAACGTTTGACGATAGGTTTATCGTCCAAGCACGAATTTGAACCTGTCGTAATGCTCGATAAAGTGGGGCACAACAAAGTTACACTAACGTATGAAGAATTAAACGTGCTGATCCAAGTATTGGAGGCAGCGTCTTATTTATTCAACGCGGGCAGTGTCAGACCGACGTACAACCCGGCGACCACATCGTCTAATGCCGAACGGTGGCCGAGATAAAATTAGAGAAATAAGGTGCCGGATTGATTCTTATATGAATTCTTTTTTCCCTTGGACCATTAGGGATTGGAATGCACAGCAAAGAGATTAGCTTTGGTGCTGAGCACCCTCTGCCACCCACAATTTTGTGAATTGCAGAGTATATATGTAGATGTAGATGTAGAAAACGATGTGTTTCTATGTTAATACCAATCCTCCCAGCGGCGTCTTCTTTGGAGAATTAACATGGCGAAACCTTATCGACGCGCAGCCCGCAGTGACCGGCGCCTTAGCCATCAAGAAGACGTGTTTCTCCCAAGTTGCAAGGTACCACAAGGGGTTTGTTGACATTTTGGCTAGTAAAGTACTACGTGACCATCATTTGGCTGCGGTTCAAAAACTGGTTGATGTGCATAATAATAATAATGTTTATGTGACTCAAGTGAAATACAATCCCAGGTCATCATTGGACTATGCGCTTTTAAGACATGAACTCTTTGCTTATAAAAATGTACTTGTCTTGGATCATGTTAGTAATATAGTAATTAAAAATTACGATCCTGGATATGATGTTTGTGGCCATTCTGGCTAGTAATGACTTACAGTTCATGAATTGAAGTTTGATGTTAATAAATAAATTTGGGTGTTTGTATGTGAAAAGTATAAATAAAAACACATTGTATTTAATTTCATACCTTTTTTATTTCACCCACCATTAGACAATTAAAAATACATTTTCAACAGCACATATTGCATTAAAAAATAAGTGTCGCTTACAAAATAATTTCAAATTATTTTTCTTGAGTTCTCGTAGGGGCGGACATCCTAATCTTTGTCTGGAAGCTTCCATGGTTCGGATTCAACGTTAAACTGTAGGTGCCCTTAAGTAAGGTAAGGATCAAAGAAACTGGTCATCCTACTTCCAATTCAAGGATAAATATATTTCATTCAGGAGAGTTCCAACTAGAACCTTAAACTACTCCAGTCTTTACCTATATGCTCCAAGGGTTGCAGATATAAAATTGGTAATTTAAGTCTGTCTATGCAAATCTTAAGACACTTACTTCCTGTTACTACAAACGGATCTCACATAATTACATATATTTTAGCGCTAGAGTGGCTCAGCTGTTAAGGCGCCTTACTTCAAAGTGAAAGGTTTTCTGTTCGAATTCCTGTATCGATGGTGAATGCTCATAGGCCTGTAACCAGAGTTTAACGTTGGACATAGCTAGCTGTAAAGTATTCGATGATTTGGATTCCACGTTAAACTACAGGTGCCCTCAAGTAAGATAAGGAAGAAAGGAATTAGCCACCCTATCTCCACTAAAAGTCTAAGTAAAGCTAAAGGCATTAAATTTAAAGTATTTTGATTTAGTGAATTATAAATGAAACATAATGCAAGAATTTGTTGCATCAACTAACAGGAAGCGCCATTTGTTTAACAGTAAATTAGAAGTGCATGTTAGTCTTGAAGATCAGATTATTGTTGAAATTCTTATAGGAGAAATCGCGAGATCTCGACAGGCTAGATAACAGCTTGTCGCCGAAATTCCGTCATCGGGGTTCAATATACAGCACAGTTTTACAGTCAAGTTATCTATCGTTTCCCAAAATACTCGAGGCGAGTACATGAATAAATCCAGTGCATTACACTCGTCACGTTTCAGAGTTAATTTGTGTATGCAGGTCTAAATATCAAGCCTGGTTGGTGAGTTTTTAATGTTCAGGACTGTCATACGGGAGATCGCGGGTTCTCTCTTCAGTGGATTTCATTCGTCCTCTTGTATGCCGATCTGAATATCTAGCATGGTGGTTGAGTTTTTAAACCAAAGTAATGAATAAGCAGTTGTTGGAGATATAGGTTATATTGAATACATAGAGACACTGGCTTATGACAAGATCGGCAAAGTCAGTTCTGAACAAGGGAGGTTCGAGTAATATCTCCTCCACCACAGTCTACAAACTTTACGAGACAAGGTTTCATATTCGTGTTGTATTATCTGTTAAGATAACTAGGAAAGGTTTTACACAGTTTTATTTCTAACAGTTTGAGTGTTAGCTATATAACGTTAAAGACAGTGACGATGTTATTATCATCGAAAACGTGCATCGGATGTCGAAACCTAAGAGGATCTTAGAGGATCATAGAGCATGGTGGGTGAGCAGTAACGTTGGGGTTTATCATTCGTGAGGATATGCAGCATGGCTTTACATTCCGGTTTTCTTTTGTTCCCTAAACATTACTCGAAGTGAGTGCTTGGATTATTCGTTTTCCTTTCAGAGTTATTTTTTATTTGCCGATCTAAATATCACCTGGTGGGTGACTTTTTAACGATTGTGACAGACATGCGGGAGGTGAAAGGTACGATTCCCGGCACGGCTGTTCATTAGTACTTAGACACAAATTGCCGTTTATCGCCTAGAGTAACTGCGAACACCTCGACAGTGAAAAACGCGTTTAGTGGAGTTTGTGCCGGTAGGAAGGGATGTGTTTTTATTTGTAGCCATTTGAGATAATTTTTTCTTGAACTTTTGGCCTGGAGTCTTCGAATAGCTAATCATATTCAAAAGTAACAGAGTTTAGGTTTGTCCCGCACTCCTGCATGTCGTGGCTAACAAGCCTACAGTATTGCGTTTCGGCGTGGGCAGAGAGGCCCTTAAATACTTTCGTTGTTGTAAATATGTGATCTAAACTTCACTCTTCAGCTAGCAGACTGTCAATCGTGTGAAAATTATCTCACTTTACACTGACTTCAAAATCCCTACGGTCGCAAAGCAGGAACTCACCGAAGATAGCGTCCACTAAGTTGTAGATGATGTTAGTGCTGGCGTACGAGTCTATTCCGATAGTCTGAAAGGATTTCGTGCACAACCCCCCAAGAGTCCATAGTGAACAACGCGAAGTGGGCTGCTCTTATCCCTATACAAGGTGGTACAGAGCACAGTTAGTAGGAAATGGAAGAATGCATACTTCTTGCAGAAAAAGCGGTTACAGATGCATATTGTCGGAAATTGGTACATATCTAAAGTTTTCATGAACTACGCTACTCAAGAAGAAGATAGAAAAGTCGTGTTCTATCTTTAGGACTTACATAAAATTGGTAACACGTACATATATACGCCACTGTCGAGGATCATAAAAAAAACGCGGCCTTCGACTGACATACCAACATTTCATGAGTCAGCGTTCAGGTCATCATTATATTCATATTGCCCATATTTTGACAAAGTGTGTAGTGAGCATTCGCCTCCGACTGATTTCAAGAAACTATGGGAAAAAAACTGAAATCTGGATGGTTGAACAGGGAACCGAAGCTACATCTTCCCGAATGCGAGGCCAGAACATTACCACTCACCCGCTATGCTCGGTACACTATCATCGTAAGTCCTCTATCCTCTGTCGCACACTATGGCCGCGGAACTAGATGCCGCATAATCAGCAATTCCGTGATAGAAAGATACCACCTTCTGAAGAACCAATCTGTTGTATACATCTTACACCACCACCACTCCTCCCACAGCACGTGGATGAATTGAGAGACAGATCGTCTTGCATAGACATGATTAAAACTGTTTATCACCCTACCATACCTTATATTCTTCCCAACCGGTCTGCTGGCGCCAGTCTTCAGTCATGGCCCATCAGATGCTCGTCTGTGTCAGCTGAACGTTGGTAATTCAAAACGTTTTACTATAGCGTTGTCGTCTAAGCATGATTGTAGTGGTGCTCGAAAAAGTGGGACACAGCACCAAAGTTACACTGACTTATGAAGAATGGAACGTGCTAATCCAAGTTTTGACATAGTGTCTGACTTATTCAACACCGCATGCGCCCAGAACGAAGTTCCACGCAGCAAACACACTGTTGCCGGGGTGAAAATAGTATGTTTTTACAGCACACCGTCTCCTGCCGAACGGTTTGCTGGGGTGAAAATAGTATGTTTTTACCCGAACACTGATCCTAGCAACGGTGTCTTCTTAGGCGATTTGCCTTGGAGGAACACAGCCCGCAGTGACCGGCGCCTTGGCCATCAAGACATTTTAGCTAATAAAGTGCTATGTGACTATCATAATGCTACAGTGCAAAAACTGATTGATATATATATTAATAATGTTCGTGTAGCTCAATGGACACCCAGTTCATCGTTGGATTACACGCTTCTGAGACAAGAACTTATTGCGTATAAAAATTTACTAGTATGTGATGATGTTAATAGTAATTAAAAATTTGGATATTGATGGTACTACTTGTATGTAAAAAGTATAAATAGAAACATATTGTATTTAATTCGTTTTTGTTTTATTTCACCAACCACACATTACAAAATAAATATATTTTATTGTGTTTTTCGTAAGTTCATGTTTTTCGAAAACCGGAACTTGTATGAATCAACTGTTTGGGCTTGCAAGGGAGTCTCTAGAATAACCCACAGAGCAATCACACACTTTACCATCACGGTAGACCAGTCAGAGGACGTCAGATACATATGTATGCATCATAGAGCTCAGTGTTATTGATCGAAACATATGACAGAACGTATACCGACACATAAGCTGACTTCGACACGGAAGGCATTCTGCTTTTAAAGAAGATATATGACACACTCAGACACCATATATGTATGCAGTAATTGGTAGAGACAAAAAAATACATACAGGCACTAGTCAGAGACATAGACTCAAGTATCGAGTATTACAGGGAGGAAGAGAGAAGCATATTATTGTGAAAAAATACACACTTTTAGAAAGAAGCATGAAAATCCTAAAAATTCGCGAAATTCCATGACAATCGGTAAAAAAAAATGATTAAATACGTAAAATATTGCCAAAATTACGTAATTTTCCTCCAAAAAAGACGTCGTCGGTTGACATGACGATTATAGCTACGTGCATCAAAGAGTACAGTGCCCCAACCATATGATGTGTTTTCATTACCACAACGGGCTACAGAAAAGTGTCATATATGCACAAAAATGTATGTATCGGCTGTCGTGACAGTTCCCAGAGAAACCTGCATCACGTTACCGTCATGATAGTCGAGTTACAGAGAGTGCAAAGGATGAAAACATGGAATGTTATCGATCAGAGGGGCAGGCAGTACGTATATTTACATAGAAGCCTACATTAACATAATGAGCTGTAACTAAAATTACCACCATCGGTATACATACGAGCCATCATAACTTACATTAAACTCTGGTTAATGAAGGATGTCACATTATGTTAGGAAATCCATGCGATGCGTGTTCACCGCACATACAACCTTACCATCAAAATAGGGTGTGCAAAGGATAGAAACAACAGATATGTGCATCATGGAACTCAATGTATTCAATCAAAGGTGCTGATAGAATGTATCAGACATATTAACGCACACACAGGTCATAGCCAAAAACACTACAGTAGATTTACGACACATCATAACTTACATTCAACTCAGGTTACTGTAGAATGTTAAACTTTGTGTCATATTGGATTAAGATACGTTAGAGGAAGTTTAGGTTAGCCCAAGTTAGGTGAGTCCACCACATTGAGTAAGACTAAGTTAAATTTCAATCGGGGTGTTACTGTTAAGTGCGACGTTTACTCAAAATGTTTACGCTCCTCACATGATGTTACTATGCCTCTGAAAGCCAAATTTTCGTATGCTTGCCGTCGTGGTGTGGGCCCCACAATATCCGGTTGTAGCGTGCCGCATTTATAAACGCGTTTATTCCGCGGCAAAAATCCGGAAAAGCCACGCACAGTTATCGGATTACGGCGTTCGAGGTAGGGCCCAAGCCACGACGCAAGCTGACGAAAATATCGCTTTCATAGGCATAGTGACAGCACAAACATATTGAGTAAACGTCGCACTTAACTGTAAATATCTTAGAACTAATTCTTTGATGGAGAAATTGTCAATTAAATAATTTTTCTGAATTTAATTTTATTATCTTCTAGACATTTAAGATGTGTTGGGAGCTAACTGAAGATAATATCGGAACCGTTAGCAGTAGTCGCCAACTTTTGCATATGATTTACAGTGTGGTAGATAACCTTCATTTTTATCTCTGAATATTTCCTGTCTAGGTAGTGAATCATCCAGTTGAGCTGCCACAGCCGTTAGCAGCAGTTACCGACTTTTGCGTTTAATATATTTGTAGCACTGTTTTTGGCAGTGTCAGATAACATGGCTTGTGCAATGTGTTCCAGGAGGCATCTGGCTCTTGAAGAGATTTTAACTATTGTGGCATCTCTTCAAGCACAGGTGCAGAACATCCTAGATGAAGAGCAGAAGTGTGTCGGAGAAATTCCCGAGGCTAGTGAAATAGAACTGGCAGCATTTGATAGTGTGGATTGTCAAGTACCTGTTTCAGAAAATGTCTGGCATCATGTGGATCATAGAAAGGCATCGAAGTTCCAAATTAACTGACAGAATAATTATATTTTGGCATTAAGTAAGGCATTTTCAATTTTGCAGGAGGCTAAAGATTTAATTGTGAATGCCTCAGAAGTGCAGCAAGGAAGAAACGTTTACAAACGTCAGGAAAAAGTTTACTGAGCATTGGCAGCTCTAATATCTGACGACGTCTGGAGAAACCACTACGAGAACTTGTTACGAAGAATGTGCAGATCCTCATTCTAGGGTTCATTCTGTTTGTGTTCCAGGAACAACAGTTCCAAGTGTCAAGGAGAGCATTCCAAAAGCGATTAGGGATACAAACTGCGATCAGTTAAGGGTAGTTGCGCACGTCGGTACTAATGACTCGTTTCGTAAATTCTGTTGCAGATATAGCTAAATCCATGGACAAGTTGGGCCGGAAAGCGTATAAAGCAGCAATGGAAAATTCAGTATCATTGTAGTTCTCCATTTGTAGTGTCGTGCCGCACATCGATTGTGGGGAGGCCATATGGTGGAAGATTTTTAATCTGAATTGTAGCTTGCAAGAGCTGAGTCACAGAAACAAGTGGGGCTTCGTCGACCTTTGACGATGATAGCCACCAGCTGGGATGTATTTGACGGGATACGAATTATTTTTTACGAACATCGTAAGGCCCGAGGTTCCTTCAGTTCAGCGAAGAGAATGTACCGATAACCAAGATCTTTGTCCTGGCAGTGACGGAGTCAGAAAATTGATTATTGCAGCTCTAATTACCTCACCCTCTTCACTTTGGAATGCATATTCGGATTTTACACTCCGGAAATAATGATCCAAAATGCTTGAGGAGAATGGTCTTAAACTGCCAGAGTAATAGAGGGAAAGCAGCCGATTTCCACACTGCAGAGGTGACTAATGATGTCGATATAATACTAGGGACTGAAAGATGGTTGACGCCAGAGGGGAATCTAGCGAAGTATTTGGCCCTGATTTCAATGTTTTTTTGGAAAGACAGAACTGTCTCAATGGGTGCGGGTGTGTTAGTGGTTGTTAATAAAACTGTTAATTGCTCTGTCGTAACTGAAACGGAAAATTGTTGCAAGTTAATATGGGTGAAGGTAAAAATTGGTAGAAATTTAAGGTTCATAATTTTATTGACCTCCGGATTCTGGTTTGGCTAACATGGAATATTTCAGAGGATCAATTAATAATATTTCTAAAAAATTTCAGGGACATATATCGATCGGGTGTGGTTACTTTAATCTACCGTCAGTTAACTGTGACATTTGTACATTCAGGTCAGGTGGAAGAGATAGATTAATAACCGAAACATTCCTAGAATCATTCGCGTAAAGATGTCTTGAACAGATGGTCGAAGAGAAAACGCGGTGCGATAAAGTTATCTTATCCATTTTTGGATCTTTTTCTTATAAGCAATTCAGATATTATGGATACAGGTTGTCTAGAAGACGGTACAAGTGATCAAAAGGCTGTTGTGGTAACTTCATGATAAACTCGTATATTGCTTCGATAAGGAAAACGATGCGGATACGGTTGATCACAAAATTTTTTGAAAAACACGCGAAGTACAAATGTTGAGGAACTTTGGTGTGAAATAAAATAAATAATATGCACCAGTTTAAATAAACTTGCTCCTAAGAAGTTTATCAAGGTTAGTAAGAACTATCTGTGGTTAAATAAGGAAGTGAAACGTTTGCTCAGGAGGCAAAGATGCTTACATGCCACGGTGAAGAAATCGGAGGACTCGTCTAATCATATATATTATTTCTATAAGGTATTTTTTTGTCACAAGCCTATATCTTCCTTCATACTTAACCGAAATCAATGAATGAGGTATCATTTTAAAGCTTATGGTCTCCACTTTGGTTAAATCGTATTTTAAGCAAGAAGTTTTCGGAATTCGACCCTTAAGGGCAAAAATGTAAATTTTTCTAAAATGCTGTTTTCTGTGTTACGAGTCAGTTATCTCCCTGGATACCTATCTGAAACCGTTTTATGAAGCATCGTTTTAAAGATTAAGATCTCCGCTTTACTGACGTCATATATTAAGCCAGAAATTTTTCGGAATTCGACCCTTAAAGGGCAAAAGTATCAATATTTTTGCAATGCGTTTTTGTGTCACGAGCGATTTATCTCCCTTAATATCTAACCGATATAGATAAATGAGGTATCATATTAAAGAATAAGGTCTCCGCCATGGTAACATTATATTTTTAGACAGGAATTTTTCGTAATTCGACCTTTATAGGGCAAAAATGTCACTTTTTCTAAAATGCGTTTTTTGTATCTCGAGACATTTATCTCCCTGGATATCTAACCAAAATCGATAAATGAGGTAGGATTATGAGGAGTAATGTCTCAGCTTTGTGACATCATATTTTAAGAAAGAATGTATTTAGAATTCAACCCTTAAAGGGAAAAAGTATAAATTTTTCTATAACGCATTTTTGTGTCACAAGCGATTTATCTCCCTTAATATCTAACCGATATAGATAAATGAGGTATCATATTAAATAATAAGGTCTCCGCCATGGTAACATTATATTTTAAGAAACAAATTTTTCGTAATTCGACCCTTATAGGGCAAAAAAGTCACTTTTTCTAAAATGCGTGTTTTTTATCTCGAACCATTTATCTCCCTCGATATCTAACCAAAATCGATAAATGAGGTAGGAATGTGAGGAGTAATGTCTCAGCTTTGTGAAATCATATTTTCAGAAATAATTGTTTTGGAATTCAACCATTAAAGGGAAAAAGTATAAATTTTCCTATAACGCATTTTTGTGTCACGAGCGATTTATCTCCCTTAATATCTAACCGATATAGGTAAATGAGGTATCATATTAAATAATAAGGTCTCCGCCATGGTAACATTATATTTTAAGAAAGGAATTTTTCGTAATTCGACCCTTATAGGGCAAAAATGTCACTTTTTCTAAAATGCGGGTTTTTTGTCTCGAGCCATTTATCTCCCTCGATATCTAACCAAAATCGATAAATGAGGTAGGAATATGAGGAGTAATGTCTCAGTTTTGTGATATCATATTTTAAGAAATAATTGTTTTGGAATTCAACCATTAAAGGGAAAAAGTATAAATTTTTCTATAACGCATTTTTGTGTCACGAGCGATTTATCTCCCTTATTATCTAACCGATATAGATAAATGAGGTATCATATTAAATAATAAGGGCTCCGCCATGGTAACATTATATTTTAAGAAAGGAGTTTTTCGTAATTCGACCCTTAAAGGGCAAAAATGTTAATTTTCTAAAATTCATTTTTTGTGTCTTAAGCAATTTATCTCATTGGATATCTAACCAAAATCGAAAAATCAAGTAAGTTTATGAGGAGTAATGTCTCAGATTTGGTGACATCATATTTTAAGAAAGAATGTTTTTGGAATTCAACCCTTAAATGGAAAAAGTATAAATGCTTCTATAACGCATTTTTGTGTCACGTGCCATTTATCTCACTTGATATCCAACCGATATAGATAAATGCGGTATCATACTAAAGATTAAGGTCTCCGCCGTGGTACATTATAATTTAAGATATGAATTTTTCGTAATTCGACCATTAAAGGGCAAAAATGACAATTTTACTAAAATCTGTTTTTTGTGACTCTACCCATTTATCTCCCTGTATATACAACCAAAATCGATAAATGAAGTAGGAGTATGAAGAGTAATGACTCAGCTTTAGTGACATCATATTCAACCTCACTTTTCACCGATTTTTTTTTCGCGAAATTTTCGCATGGGTCGTCTAGTCATATATATTATTTCTATAAGGTATTTTTTTGTCACAAGCCTATATCTTCCTTCATACTTAACCGAAATCAATGAATGAGATGTCATTTTAAAGCTTATGGTCTCCACTTTGGTTAAATCGTATTTTAAGCAAGGAAGTTTTCAGAATTCGACCCTTAAAGGGCAAAAATGTAAATTTTTCTAAAATGCTGTTTTCTGTGTTACGAGTCAGTTATCTCCCTGGATACCTATCTGAAACCGTTTTATGAAGTATCGTTTTAAAGATTAAGATCTCCGCTTTAATGACGTCATATATTAAGCCAGAAAGTTTTCGGAATTCGACATTTAAAGGGCAAAAGTATCAATATTTTTTGCAATGCAATTTTGTGTCACGAGCGATTTATCTCCCTTAATATCTAACCGATTTAGATAAATGAGGTATCATATTAAAGAATAAGGTCTCCGCCATGGTAACATTATATTTTAAGAAAGGAATTTTTCGTAATTCGACCCTTATAGGGCAAAAATAGTCACTTTTTCTAAAATGCGTTTTTTGTATCTCGAGCCATTTATCTCCCTGGATATCTAACCAAAATCGATAAATGAGGTAGGATTATGAGGAGTAATATTCTCAGCTTTGTGACATCATATTGTAAGAAAGAATGTGTTTGAATTCAACCCTTAAAGGGAAAAAGTATAAATTTTCTATAACGCATTTTTGTGTCACGAGCGATTTACCTCCCTTAATATCTAACCAATTTAGATAAATGAGGCATCATATTAATGAATAAGGTCTCCGTCATGGTAACATTATATTTTAAGAAAGGAATTTTTCGTAATTCGACCCTTATAGGGCAAAAATATCACTTTTTTAAAATGCGTTTTTTTGTATCTCGAGCCATTTATCTCCCTTGGATATCTAACCAAAATCGATAAATGAGGTAGGATTATGAGGAGTAATTTCTCAGCTTTGTGACATCATTTTTTAAGAAAGAATGTTTTTGGAATTCAACCCTTAAAGGAAAAAAGTATAAATTTTCTATAATCGATTTTTGTGTCACGAGCGATTTATCTCCCTTAATATCTAACCAATATAGATAAATGAGGCATCATATTAATGAATAAGGTCTCCGTCATGGTAACATTATATTTTAAGAAAGGAATTTTTTCGTAATTCGACCTTATAGGGCAAAAATATCACTTTTTCTAAAAGGCGTTTTTTGTATCTCGAGCCATTTATCTCCCTGGATATCTAACCAAAATCGATAAATGAGGTACGATTATGAGGAGTAATGTCTCAGCTTTGTGAAATCATATTTTAAGAAAGAATGTTTTTGGAATTCAACCCTTAAAGGAAAAAAGTATAAATTTTTCTATTACCGATTTTTGTGTCACGAGCGATTTATCTCCCTTAATATCCAACCGATATAGATAAATGTGGTATCATATTAAAGAATAAGGTCCTCCGCAGTGGTAACATTACATTTTAACAAAGGAATTTTTCGTAATTCGACCCTTATAGGGCAAAAATGTCAATTTTTAAAATGCGTTTTTTGTATCTCGAGCCATTTATCTCCCTGGATATCTAACCAAAATCGATAAATGAGGTAGGAATATAAGGAGTAATGTATCAGCTTTGTGAAATCATATTTTAAGAAAGAATGTTTTTGGAATTCAACCGTTAAAGGAAAAAAGTATAAATTTTTCTATAACCGATTTTTGTGTCATGCGCGATTATCTCCCTTAATATCTAACCGATATAGATAAATGAGGTATCATATTAAAGAATAAGGTCTCCGCCATGGTAACATTATGTTTTAAGAAAGAATTTTTCGTAATTCGACCCTTATAGGGCAAAAATGCGTTTTTTTGTGTCTCGAGCCACTTATCTCCCTTGATATCTATCCAAAATCAATAAATCAAGTACGATTGTGAGGAATAATGTCTCAGCTTTGCTGACATCATATTTTAAGAAAGAAGTGTTTATAATTCAACTATTAAAGGGAAAAAGTATAAATTGTTCTACAACGTATTTTTGTGTCACGAGCCTTATATTTCCCTTGATATCTAATCGATATAGATAAATGACATATCGTATTAAAGACTAAGGTTTCCGCCGTGGTAACATTATATTCTAAGAAGGAATTTTCATAATTCGACCCATAAAGCGCATAAATGTCAATATTTCTAAAATACGTTTTTTGTGTTTCGAGCCATTTATCTCCCCGGATTTCTAACCAAAATCGATAAATGAAGTAGGAGTATGAAGAGTAATGACTGAACTTGGTGAAATTATATTCAACCTCACTATTCATCGGATTTTATTCGCGAAATTTTTCGCACGGGTCGTCTAGTCATATATATTATTTCTATAAGGTATTTTTTTGTCACAAGCCTGTATCTTCCTTCATACTTAACCGAAATCAATGAATGAGGTGTCATTTTAAAGCTTATGGTCCCCACTTTGGGCACATCACATTATAAGAAAGGAATTTTCGGAATTCGACCCTTAAAGGGCAAAAATGTCAATATTTCTAAAATTCTGTTTCCTGTGTTACAAGTCATTTATCTCCCTGGATATCGATCTGAAAACGTTTAGTGAAGTATCATTTTAAAGATTAAGATTTCCGCTTTAGTGGCGTCATATATTAAGACAGGAAATTTTTCAGAATTCGACCCTTAAAGGGCGAAAGGATCAATATTTTTTCAATTCGTTATTGTGTCACGAGCGATTTATCTCCCTTAATATCTAACCGATATAGATAAATGAGGCATCATATTAAAGACTAAGGTCTCCGCCGTGGTAACACTATATTTTAAGAAAGGAATTTTTCGTAATTCGACCCTTAAAGGGCAAAAATGTTAATTTTTCTAAAGTGCGTTTTTGTATCTCGAGCGATTATCTCCCTGGATATCTAACCAAAATCTATAAATGAAGTAGGATTATAAGGAGTAATGTCTCAGCTTTGTGAAATCATGTTTTAAGAAAGAATGTATTTGGAATTCGGCCCTTAAAGGGAAAAAAGTATAAATTTTTCTAAAACGCATTTTTGTGTCACGAGCGATTTATCGCCTTAATATCTAACCGATACTAGATAAATGAGTATCATATAAATAATAGGTTTCCGCCATTGGTAACATTATATTTCAAGAGAGGAATGTTTCGTAATTCGACCCTAAAGGGCAAAAATGTTAATTTTTCTAAAATTCGTTTATTTTGTATCTCGAGCCATTTATCTCCGTGGACATCTAACAAAAATCTATAAATGAAGTAGGATTATAAGGAGTAATGTCTCAGCTTTTGTGAACATCATATTTAAGAAATAATTTGTTTTGGAATTCAACCATTAAAGGAAAAAAGTATAAATTTTTCTATAACGCATTTTGTGTCACCAGCGATTTATCTCCCTTATTGTCTAACCGATATAGATAAATGAGGTATCATATTAATAATATGGTCTCCACCATGGTAACATTATATTTTAAGAAAGGAGTTTTTCGTAATTCCACCATTAAAGGGCAAAAATGTTAATTTTTCTAAAATTCTTTTTTTGTGTCTTAAGCAATTTATCTCATTGGATATCTAACCAAAATCGAAAAATCAAATAACATTATGTGGAGTAATGTCTCAGATTTGGTGACATTATATTTCAAGAAAGAATGTTTTTGGAATTCAACCCTTAAATGGAAAAAGTATAAATGCTTCTAATAACGCATTTTTGTGTCACGTGCCATTTATCTCACTTGATATCCAACCGATATAGATAATGAGGTATCATACTAAAGATTAAGGTCTCCGCCGTGGTAACATTATAATTTAAGATAGGAATTTTTCGTAATTCGACCCTTAAAGGGCAAAAATGACAATTTTTCTAAAATGTGTTTTTTTGTGCCTCTATCCATTTTTCTCCCTGGATATACAACCAAAATCGATAAATGAAGTAGGAGTGTGAAGAGTAATGACTCAGCTTTGGTGACATCATATTCAACCTCACTTTTCACCGAATTTTTTTTTCGCGAAAGTTTCGCATGGGTCGTCTAGTCGGGTTAAATTAGTCCAGTTGCGAGCAGAAGTCGTTCGGCAATGCGTGATGTGTTTAAGGAACTCCAAGTCAGGAATTTATCCGAAGATCTGATTACTAATCGAAAAAAGTTCTGGTTGTATTTCAAAGAATAAGAGGAGGCTCTCGTAAGGTTATGCCATCACTAATGAAGGAAAATTGGGAATCATCAGAAACTAGCATGGAGAAAGCAAAAATTTTGAATAATATATTTAAAAAACCTTTCGCAACAGAAACGTAGAGGAGATTCTGGTATTTAACAATCATACCAGTAAAATTATGAAAGATTTCGTTCTTGATGCTTATGAACATAAAAACCAATAAGGCTCCCGGATCAGGGCGGTATTCCTACAGGATTCTATTCTAGTTATCCAAAGGAAATTGCGTCGCATTTGATGAAATTATATACCGCCACCTTGGATCAAGGAAAAATACCAGCTAAATGGACCGCCATCGTAAGTGCAGTGTTTAAAAATGGGAATTTTAATGATCGTCAAAATTATAGGCCAATCTCATTAACCTTAATTTAGTGCAGGATTTTAGAACATCATATCTATTCAAATGTTTTGGATGATGGGGAGATTTTAAACCAAAATAAAAATTGATTCAGAAAAGGGGGCATCCATAAATTACGTGAGGTGAAATAGGGGAGGGGGGGGTCCGGCGAAATCTCACCAGATCTCACCAAGGGGGAGGGGGGTCTACGGAAATCTCACGTGAGATTTTGCGAAAAATTTGGGGCAAAGTCGATTTTCGGAGGGTATTTCGTCAAAATAGTTAGGGTGTGACCTAAAAAAAAAAGTTTCCAGGGCGATTTCTAGGGGGGGTTCTCACGGACCAGATGTCACCAGAGAGGGGGGGGTCCGGCCAGATCTCACGAAATCTCACCAGGGGCGAGGGGGGGGTCCAGAAATCCGGAAAAACACCTCACGTAATTTATGGATGCCCCCAACGGCTGATACTACGAAACACAATTTGCACGTTTAATTCACAACTTGTGCCATATTATAGATGAGCAATCCCAGGTTGACTTAGTTTTAATAGATTTTTTTAAACTTTCGACGGGGTGTAAAGGTTTGGGAGAGACTATACTAGTCTTTTCCAACCAAATGTCAACCTCTCCTTCACGTGGTGCACCCTGTTTGCACGGACGAGGCTCTGGCGACTGAAAGATTCCCGGTATAAGGAGTCACC
The DNA here is from genome assembly GCA_031002005.1 of Vandiemenella viatica. Classification (NCBI taxonomy): domain Eukaryota; kingdom Metazoa; phylum Arthropoda; class Insecta; order Orthoptera; family Morabidae; genus Vandiemenella; species Vandiemenella viatica. The sequence goes on from JARYHS010013630.1 coordinate 266,419,889, forward strand.
CACTGCTTGCCAACGGCCTCCAAAAGGAGGGCGGAAGAGCGGGGAGTGATTCAGGGCACGCTCTTGTCCCTTGGGGTTGGAAACGGCCCCTAAAGGCGGATGAATCAGAAATGATCAACGGCATGGGGATGCAGAAGGCAACGGGAAACCACTGCATTAAAGACCCAAAGGGTATCCCGAGGACATGTAATCCTTTCAAATTACATATATCATGATGGCTTCTTCCTGGGTAAAATATTCCGGAGGTAAAATAGTCCCCCAATCGGATCTCCGGGTGGGGACTGCTCAGGGAGGAGTCATCATAATGGATAGAAACATTCTACGAGTCGGAGCGTGGAATGTTAGAAGTCTAAATAGGGCAGGTAGGTTAGAAAACTTAAAAAGGGAGATGGAACAACTTAAGTTAGATGTTGATGGGATTAGTGAGATTAAATGGAAGGACGCACAGGATTTCTGGTCTGGGGAACACAGGATAATTAGCACACAAGCTGTCAATGGAGTAACTGGTGTAGGATTTGTAATGAACAAGAAAGTAGAGAAACGGGTGATTTATTATGAACAGTTTAGTGACAGGGTTATCTTGATGAGGTTAGAAACTAAGCCCGTCCCAACCACATTAGTACAAGTATATATGCCAACGTCACAGGAAGATGACGAAGAAATAGAAAAAATATACACTGAAATTGAAGAATTAATCCAATATGTGAAAGGGGAGGAAAATCTAATAATCATGGGTGATTGGAATGCAATAGTGGGATAAGGAAAAGAGGGGAATACTGTAGGAAGTTTTGGTCTAGGAGAAAGAAATGAGCGAGGAAGCAGGTTGTAGTGATTTATTCTTGGTTACTTATATTTGTAGTTACCACTTTTCACCTTTATCTTATATTTTCATATAGCTAGCATCTAAATACGAACCGATGCATAAGTCATTTATTGTTCTGGTAAAACTTTTATTTATTCAGTTAATGGATTAACATTTCCACCAACACCAGTTGTAAATATGACCGTTAATCTTTAAATCGGACTTCTCATATTAATATTTCACAATCAACATATCCAACTTGCGAACTTAATATGTCGCCTCTACCATATAGGCTTTAAAAAAATGTCGCTTCTGGCAACCAACAACTCAAAACAAAAGGAACACGAAAAGGAACAGAATCTCAAAGAGTAAACATATTAATATACTTGCATACTACATAATTGTCCATAATATAACCATATGATCATCACAACCCCCTCCAGTTTACCGCTATTTTTTGGATGTTGTATGACTTCAAACTCTACCAATATGTTTGATCATATTATAAACTCATACATAATTCTTACATACTGACTTACATCAAATAAGTATGTTTCATACTACATCACTGACTTACATCAAAAAAATATGATTCTTATACATCATGACTGACTTACATAATAAAATATGATTTTTATACATCATGACTGGTGTTGGGGTATTTTACAAGTGGTGATAAGATATTATATCATTTTTGTTTTAAATACATATAATAGGTACACTTAATTATTATTATAAAAAAACACCACGTAAAATTTCAATCTTTTGGAGACATGTGTTTGATGCCTCTCATAAAAGACTATTCTTTTCTGATGAACCAAAGTATAGGATTTGTTCCCCAACTTTGTACCCAGCATACTTTTCAATTTACTGTTAATTCATTACTTTCCCCCACCAAAAATCGCGTGGGGAAAGAGGTGACTCTATCGCTCCTCCACGCCACAAGCTATTTTTTTTCTATATTTCAATTAATAAAGGGTCTCAGTTCAATGACATTATAATTACCCTTGACTCTTTTATTGTGCGGATGTGCCAAAGTATAGCAGTTTCCCTGACTTCAGCTACAATTTCATATGGCCCCTCATATAAAGGTTTGAACTTCTTTATTTCATTTTCAATGGCAGAGGACTTATAATGTGTTCGTAAAAGAACCAAGTCCCCTACATTGTAACTTACTGGGAGGATCCCTTGGTCATGCTTAGCCTTCCTTGATATGGCACATTTTTTTTACTGTTCTAAAGCAGTTTTTATCATATCTTCTCGTTTATTTGTTTCTTTATTGGGAAATGTTACAAATTCCAAAACAATCCTGGGTGGTTTAACACCGAACATTAACTCATATGGAGTTACCGATTTGGAACTATGGGGTATAGAATTTATGACATCTTCTATATTTGGTACTTCTAAAATCCATCTTTTATGGTTTTCTTTGCAATATGTGCGGAACCATCTACCTAATTCTTTCATTACTCGTTCCGCAGCATTGCTATGTGGGAGGTAAAAAGATGTTTTTACTGTTTCGATTCCTGATGTCTGAAAACATCTATTCCATATCTTGCCAGAGAACTGAGGAGCGTTATCTGTCAGAATTTTTTATGGTTTTCCCAAATGGGGGATGTAGTCATACATCACTTTAGAACAAATAACATTGGCTGTTGCCCGTTTAATCAGATACAATTTCACATACTTAGAAAAAACGTCAATTATCACACAAATCTGTCTTACTCCTCCTCGTGACATTGGTAATGGTCCATAGATATCTAAAGCAATAATTCATGTGGGTGTTCTGATATTATACTTTGCATTTCACCTTCCCTTCTGACATTGTCTACCTTGTTCTTTTGACATACCTCACAAGAACGTATAAAATCACAAACCCTTTTTGACATATTTGGGAAGTAAACAGTTTCTTGAAGAATCTCGTAACACTTCGTTGCTCCAAAATGTCCATAGCTTAAATGGTGTTGTCTAATAAAATGGTCAACAAAATGTTCTGGGATCCAGAGTTTCCAATCTTCACAGTTTTCATGGTTCCTTTTAAATAAGATACCTCCTTCTTCACAATAACATTTTGTTAATGATGAATGATCATCATTATTTCCTAATGTTTTCAAAACTTCAGTAATAGCTGTATCCTTATTTTGCTCCTCTTTCATCAAGCATCGCTTTACATCTTTTTCACCTATCGTCCCTTTGATGTACATTAATTTTGGCGTATTTGTACATGCCACAACCGACTTTTCCGCAGATGTTCCCAGAGGTAACCGCGATAAGGCATCCTCAACGATATTCTCCTTTCCTGAGGTATACCGTAATTCAAAATTTAGCTCTTGTAATAACAGTGTCAACCTCGCCAATCTCCCATGGACTAGTTTATACTTTGTCAAGAAGGACAACGCTTTATGGTCAGTAAAAACAATAGTTTTCCTTCCCAGTAGCAAGTAGCGGAATTTCTGGAAAGCCCACACAACTGCAAGAGCTTCTTTTTGTGTGATACAATAATTTCGTTCTGCCTTGGTCATGACCCTGCTAGCAAAGGCAATCGTTCTCTTAATCTGTGTTCCATCGTCGCAGGTCTGTTGAAACACTTCAACTCCCAATCCATAGTCAGAACTATCTGTGGATAAACAGAAATCCAAGTTCCAATCTGGTGCACTCAAGACTATCTGATTAAGAAGAGCTTCTTCTATGGATATGAAATCATTTTCACAATCGTCTGTCCAAATCCAATGCGTATTCTTTCTTTTTAACTTCTCTAAATGCGGACTATTTAAGATTTGACCTTTTACAAACTTGCGGTAGTATCCGCATAGTCCTAAGAAGCTTAGCAACTGTTGCTTATTGGTCGGTCGTGGAAAACCTTTTATGGCTTCCAATTTGTCATCATTTGGTTTAATACCCTTTGGTGAAATGGTGTGCCCAAGAAAGGTTATTTGGGATTTCAGGAATATACATTTTTTTAATCGAATGGTCATCCCTCCTTCTTTCAGAGCCGATAAGACTCTTTGCAATGTGTCCCAATGCTCTTCAATTGTGTTGCTGCAATAAGTATGTCATCTACATACACTGTTACCTGAGACAACAGTTCTCGCCCTAGTACAGTGTATAATGCTCGTATAAAATTCGCAACTGCATTATTTAGGCCGAAAGGTAATACAGTAAATCGATAGCTTCTACCTTTGTACAGAAATGCAGTATATTTTCGAGATTCCTGTGCTATTGGAATTTGCCAGTAGGAAGACGTTAAATCCAAAGAGGTTAAAAACTTTTTCCCCTGGAAGTTATGGAGTAATTCGTCTATCGGTGGCGGATGATCACGTGCAGTAATTAAAATTTCATTTAGTCTATTGGCATCCAACACCAATCGTTCTGACTGATCGGCCTTTGGTACTACCACTAACGGGTTATTGTATGGGCTGTTTGACCTCTCTATAATATTCCAGTCAAGCATTCGATGTATTTCCATGTCAACTTGGTTACGCTTTGCTAAAGGTATGACATATGGTTTTACAAAAAAAAGGTGTATGACATGTGACTGAGAAGTGACATTCATAATTTGATACTCTTCCCAGTCGGTCAGAAAAGACATCATTATATTTCTGTATTATACTTTTCAGTTGATCGTGGTATTGCCATTCAACCATTTCTAGAAAAGACCAATCTTCTCCTCTTATGTTTTGTTTATCATATTCAAAATTACGTTTGGGTGTCTGGAAAGCGTTATTAATTTCCATCCCCCCTTATATTTTTACTAGTGCATCGCATGGCATAAATGTTCTAACCTGTCTGCGAAACAATAATCTTTGCAGTTTCCTGCTGATGGCCCCCATGACGACACACGTATTTTGCATACTGGGGTACCCTCCCATAAAGTATCTATTTCTGTTCTAACTCTTTTTCCTTCTATTTGAAACTCCAGAAATTCCTCTTCATAATTCAGGATTGCTTTAAAAGCACTCATCCAATCTACTCCAAAAATACACTCTGTCGTAAGATCCGGTACTACAAATACTGGTACCTCTATATAATGTGTTTTAATTGTACCTTCTAGTAACATCTGCAATCTTATTTGTTTGCTCCGTTTACCTGTAGCTGTAGTAACCGTCATGCCCTCTACTGGCAGTGAACAAACTGTCACTACTTGACTAAACAATATATAACACGCTTCAGACACACAGGAAATCTCTGCCCCAGAATCCATCAAAACATTTATAGTCTTTCCAAATGCAGATAAACGAATCATCGGTACTCTAACACATCTTTCCTGTAACTCAAATTCTTCATCCCATAAATCATCAGTGGGGTTGTTATAGCACAGTCTCACCACCCTATTTAATAAACGAGGGTTTGGTCCGATTTTGAAATTTGCTTTCGTCTGGACCACAACGTTAGCAGGTATTAGTTTTTTTGGTCTATGTTACGCTGGAATTGTTGTGAGGTTCCCGGATTCCCTCCTGTTTCTTCTTGTTTCTTAAAACCATTGTGAAATCCTTTCCCCCTCTGGAATCCCCTCACATTTGCTTTACCTCTTTGGTATGTCCATCCTCCACCATTTCTAGTAAAGTTTGTATTTTCTTTCGACCCATTACTTTGGTCATTTTCCTTGATTGCCTGATTCCTAAAATAGTGTTTATTCCAATTTTCTTCCTGATGATTCCAGTTTCTGTGTTAATTATCTAGCCTTGCTAGGAGTTCCCCCGCTTCGTCTATAGTCTTGATATTATGTGTTATCAGTAAGAGTTGAATGTCACGGGGCATCCTATAAGCAACGTCGTTTACGACTCCTCCTCTGGAGGTGGCATTTCCAGATAGTAGCTTTTTGATGCTTCTTTTAAAAAGAAATCATCTAATGATTCCTGATTGCTATGGTAGGGTCTACCGCACCATAAATCCCTACGCACGTCCCTCTGTTTTTCCTGTGACCAAAAATGAGCTAGAAATTTTTTTACAAATTCTTGGTATGTGTCACAAGTTTGTACTTGCCTTTCAGCCCATACGCGTGCTGTTTTTTTCATATTTTTGAAAACACAATTGATTTTTTCACTATCATTGTATAGATTAAATGTTCTGAATTTATCAAAACTATTTATGAAACTAACCGGGTGTATGCCACCCTGACCCGTAAAGTTGTCTATTTCAAAATTCTCGCTTACACTGATGGGTAAATGTGGACTACTTATTGCACCTTCAAATGTATGTCTCCCAGCTGTTGATGTACTCTATTATAGTTATCTTTAATTTCTCCCAAGTTCTTGTTTATTTCGTTGTTGGATGATTCTATTATTGATATTCTTTTCTCTGTTGTATTATGTCTGTCCGCTAGCTTACCATGAAACGTATGTAAGTGTCCCTCCATCGCTTGAAATTGTTCTGTAATTTGTTTTTGAACTTCGACATAGAGAGATGATGAAGTTTCTTTTATTTTGTCAGAGAGTGTGCTGTGTAAAATTTGACTGGTAGCTAAACATTTTGATTCACATTCTACAACTTTGTTGTCCAAACTGTGAAGTTTTTCGTGTATGTTTCTTACTTCCGCATGGAAAATTATTGACTGTTTCTCCGTCGCTACAGTGTGTTGTTCTAATTTATTCGCTTGTACTTCTATTTGATCTTTAAGTGATTGGACTTCACATGACTGTTGATCAAATAGTGTTTTCATTTCAGTACCTTGTAATTCAAGTTTGGATTCAAGGTCACTGAGTTGTGATTCAAGTTTTAATTCCAGGTTACTGAATTGTGATTTCATTTCAGTTGCTTGTGATTCTAGTTTTGATTCAAGGTCACCGAATTGTGATTTCACTTCAGTTGCTTGTGATTCAAATTTTGACTCAAGGTTACTGAATTTTGAGTACAATCCTAATATAAGGGATTTCAGCTCAAGTTCACTACTTAGTGGGTAACCTAGAGGCTGTAGGTAAATTATTTTGATTTAGAGGTGAGAAACCTAAAAATGGAGGTGAGTATTGCTGCATGTGTGGTGGAGTACTACTTTCATCTAAAACATGTCCAGTCGCTTCTGGTGACATTACATTCGTTTCTGCCACCTGAACTAAATTGTTAGAAGCAGTGCCTGCCAAACCGTTATTAATATTATCAGCCATGATCTTATATCAAGAAATAATATTTTTTGTTTACTAATATTCTTTACGTAAAGGATTGTAAATATTAATATATTTCCACATACGTCACTGTACCAACTTGATACATTTTTTTATCCTTGATTAAATATATTTTAGATAGTGGCGAACATGAAATTTCGTACTATGTGGAAATATACATACGAAAAACTAAATTAATATGAAAATCAAAGAACGTATACTTTGGTTCACCTTTGTTACAATTTTTTTTTTAAGACAAAACTTAAATTAACTGGCGGCGAAATTCCCCAAACTATGCGTCTTGAAAAGGTCGACTTAGCTTGTTCTCTCGTCAACGTTGGCAGCCGTGGAATTCTGCGATGTTATTTCGCTTGTTCAGTCCATGGAGGAAGGAATTATATGGAGGAGAAGTGACGTTAAAATCGGTGAAGCAAGCACTAAACTCTCCCGCATGGTGGCAGCACCGGCAGCGACCATATGGCGCTTCCCAACAATTAAGGTGTTCACATTGTGGTAGATGCAGTGATTATTTCATTTAGTATTGTGTATAAGTGTTTAAAAATGCCAGCTTGTGTTGCGTATGGTTGCACAAATAGGCCAGACAGGAAAGAACCTGGAATATCATTTCGTAAGTAAGTTGAATTGTAATTATCGTTGTTGAAGTGAGCGGTAGACACCGCAAACTTTGCAGCACGTCTATAAATATTTAGTCATAGCTCTCAATGGGATGACTTTGTTCTCAAATTTTTCTTGGTGTAGTGTAGAAAATCAGCAAACTTGCTATTTTGCACATAATAGACTAGCATTATTTTTTAACGAGTGTTTAAAATGAGATTTAAAGGGGCGTGTTTTACTTCGCGATTCAGTGAATTTACTATTACGATTTCTTTCGTCACGTTGCTGATTATACTGACAATGGATGATGAAATTAACTGTTATGTGAGAAGCTGTGAGTTTTATTAATTTTTTAAATAGCTATTTCAGGCCATTGACTTAGGTTATTTTTAAAGCTTCATATAAGACTTGTTTCTGTTTGTAAATACGTCTATACCGTACCTATTTTTACCGATTTTGAAATCTTTCTCATCTATTTATGTCGAAACAGGTTCATGCAGAAATAAAAATTGGCTTCATAAATAAAGAAATTATTGGCCTTTGAACAAAATCAATTTGGGGAATGTGTTTCTAATTTAGTCTCTTTTTTTTGTACAACATTCTCCCCCCCCCCCTCCCCCGTATCTAAATCTAACTGAGAGATTATTTTTTACAATTGTCCTAATAAGTAGGGCTGTGAAATTAGACAACACATCTTGATCAAGAGAATGTTCATTAAGGTGACTGAATAAACATTTTATTTCTGGTACCAGCCTACAAAATGTCTGGGTTGCTCATCCCTAGAGTGGGTCCTCTTACTTTTTTTCTGGTCTAGGACACATTTCAGACTAACTACAAGTGGAAGTAATAAAACTGAAATATCCATTCTGCATGTCAACCATGTAATCATTGTGGCTTTGACAGAATTAATTTTTGGTCCAGCCTGCATCCAAACCTAAACCCCTCAATTTGGATGTTGTATATCCCCCAAACTAAGCAAGATATCGAAAACATTTATTCCTTATTATCGAGTTTTTTCGTCGTGTTACATAAGAATCCATCATTAAATTTGACTTTTGCGAAATTTTTTTCTGCATTTCAACTCAAGACACCTCACTTTTGAGACAGTATATCTCGAGAACTAGGTGAAATATCGAAAAATTTTACTCTTTATTTTTTATTTGTCTCATCTTTTTAAATAAAAATTCGTCATAAAATTTGACTTTGAATAATTTTTTCTTCTGAATTTCAACCAAAACCATTTCACATTTGAGACAGAATATCTCGAAAACTAAGCAGGATATCAAAAAATTTTATTCTTCATTTTTTATTTGTCTCATCGAGTTACATAATAATCCATCACCAGATTGCGGCGTCACGTTTATCCTAGAGTCCCCTTGAGGTGTTTGTACATATTCCCCGTGTTTGTTGGGAAGCGGTCAAGCCCCCACCACTCCGGCCATGCCCCCCCACTCCTCCGCCGGTCTGCTTCACTCCCATGCGTGGTAAAGGTCTCTTGCGTCGTCTCCATATTATTCCTTCCTCCATGGTTCAGTCCATGGAGGAAGGAAATTATATGGAGACGACGCAAGAGACCTTCACCACACATTGAAGTGAAGCAGGGCGGAGGAGGAGTGGGGGGCATGACCGGAGTGGAGGGGGCATGGCCGCTTCCATACAGACACGGGGAATATGTACAAAAACCTCAAGGGGACTCTAGGATAAAGGTGACGCCGATATCTGGTGATGGATTATTATGTAACTCGATATGACAAATAAAAAATGAAGAATAAAATTTTTTGATATTCTGCTTAGTTTTCGAGATATTCTGTCCCAAATGTGAAATGGTTTTGGTTGAAATTCAGAAGAAAAAATTGGTTAAAGTCAAATTTGATGATGGATTCTTATTTAAAAAGACGAGACAAATGAAAAATAAAGAATAAAATTTTTCGATATCTCACCTAGTTCTAGAGATATACTGTATCAAAAGTGAGGTTGAAATGGAGAAGAAACATTTCGCAAAAGTCAAATTTAATGATCGATTCTTATGTAACACGACGAGACAAATCGAAAATAAAGAATAAAATTTTTCGATATCTTGCTTAGTTTTCGGGATATACTGGGAACATCGCAATGTTTGGAAGCGCAATACCGCTGCTGCCGCCATGCGGGAGAGTTTAGAGCCTGCTTCACCGATTTAACGTCATTTCTCCTCCATATATTTCCTTCCTCCATGGTTCAGTCTGATAACCTCCAAAGTTCAGTCGGCGTCAATCAGCATTTTCAGGTTCTTTTTCGTCACTATTTTGCTTCTTTACTTCCATGCATATGCATGTTGTAGAGCAAAACTGTCTCGAGTTGCCATGTAGTGATTTATTCTTGGTTCCTTATGTTTGTAGTCACCACTTTTCACCTTTATCTTATACTTTCATATAGCTAGCATCTAAATATGAACCGATGCATAAGTCATTTATTGTTCTGGTAAAACTTTTATTTATTCAGTTAATGGATTAACAATTTCCACCAACACCAGTTGTAAATATGACCGTTAATCTTTAAATCGGACTTCTCGTATTAATATTTCTCAATCAACATATCCAACTTGCGAACTTAATATGTCGCCTCTAACATATAGGCTTTAAAAAAATGTCGCTCCTGGCAACCAACAACTCAAAACAAAAGGAACACGAATGTAACCCAATCTCAATGAGTAAACATATTAATATACTTGGATACTACATAATAGTCCATAATATAACCATATGATCATCACAAGGTTGTTAGAATTTTGTGAAAGATATAAGCTAGTTGTGGCGAACACACTGTTTAAGAACCATGCAAGAAGAATATACACCTGGAAACGTCCTGGGGATACAGGCAGATATCAGCTGGATTATATCATGGTCAAACAGAGATTCAGGAATCAAGTTCTAGACTGTAAAGCGTACCCAGGAGCCGACATAGACTCGGACCATAATTTGATAGTAATGAAGTGCAGGCTGAAATTCAAGCGAATAAGGAAGCAGCATAAGCAGAACAGACTGGAAGTGAATAAACTGAAACAATCTAGCACAAGAGAAAAATTTGCAGAAATGGTAGACTTAGGTCTAAGAAGTAACTTTGAAAGGAGCTCAACTGAGGACGAATGGAATTAATTAAAGACCGAAATAATGAAAGCTGGCAAAGAAACATTAGGCTTTAGGGAACAAGCTGCCCGAAAACCTTGGATCACAGAAGAAATTTTGGAGCTGATGGATCAGAGGAGAAGGTACAAAAATGCTCAGGATGAAGCCGGAAGAGAGCAGTACAGGCAATTTAGAAATCAAATAAATAGGAAATGCAAAATAGCAAAAGAAAAATGGCTACAAGAAAAGTGTGAAGAAGTAGAAAAGAAAATGGTAGTAGGAAAAGTAGATGTTGCATATAGAAAGATCAAACAGAATTGTGGAGAAATGAAGAAAAGAGGTATGAACATTAAAGCTGCCAATGGGAAACCTCTTTTAAGCTCAGAAGATAGAGCTAACCGATGGAAGGAATACATTGAGAAACTGTATGATGGGGAAAAACTTGAACAATAGTGCACTGGAAAAGGAAGGCGATGTTGACATTGATGACTTAGGAGATCCTGTTTTGAGAATAGAATTTAATAAAGCTCTGAATGACTTGAAAGCAAATAAGGCAGTTGGAATTGATGAGATCCCTGCAGAACTTCTTAAATCTCTAGGAGAGGAAGGAATCGAAAGATTATTCAAGCTGATATCAAAAAGTTATGAAACTGGAGATATTCCAACTGATTTTAATAAAAATATCATCTTCACACTTCCAAAGGAAGCACAAGCCGACAAATGTGAGAATTATCGCAGCATTAGTCTAACATCACATGCTTCAAAATTACCGACCAGAATAATATACAGAAGGATGGAAAGGGTAGTAGAAGAGATAGTAGGTGAAGATCAGTTTGGGTTTAGGAAACATCGCGGTACAAGGGAAGCAATTCTGTCTGTAAGATTAATACTTGAAGGGCGGATCAAGAAAAACAAAGATACTTTTATGGCATTTGTTGATTTAGAAAAAGCTTTTGATAATGTTAGGTGGGACAAGATGTTCAAAATTTTAAAGAAGTCAGGTCTAAAGTATCGAGATAGAAGAATACTCTATAAACTATATCTGTAAATATAGGTGTCCCACAGGGAAGTATTCTAGGCCCCATATTATTTCTAATTTATGTAAATGATTTTATATCCAGTATCAGTCACGGGGATAAAATTTTATTTGCGGATGACAGTAACATCATCATCAGTGATCCCTCAGTCAATGAACTTCAGGCTAAAGGAAACGCAGCTCTTATAGAAGTCTTAAACTGGTCCCAAAATAATAAATTGACCCTCAATATAAATAAGACAAGCAGCATCAAATTCAGTTCACTTAGCAGTGTTCAACAGATAGACTTAAAACTGAACAATGAACACATTGTGTGTGTTGCAAATACAAAGTTTCTGGGAATGACCATTGATCACAAATTAAAGTGGAATGAACATGTACAAATTTTGGGAAAGAAAATATCCACAACCTGTTTTGCACTTAGAATTCTAGCTCCTGTATGCAATGATGATTGCCTCAAAATAATATACTTTGCAAACATTCATTCCATAATATCCTATGGAATCATTTTCTGGGCTTCAAGCAAACAAAATGTAAATACTATTTTGAAATTGCAAAAATGGTCTGTCAGGATAATAGCAAAAACTTCAAGGAGAACCCACTGTAAGGACATATTCCATCCTGTTATATCTTCAATTCTATAATGTATATAAAAAATAACTTACAAGACTTCACCACAAACAGTTCCATCCATACATATTCCACAAGGTCAAAAAATGATCTACACATAGAGAGGAAATTATAAAGTAAAACTCTAACTTGAGAAGCAAAATTACAACCGATGGCCGAAGCAGGAATGATGTTAAAAGCAGAATAGCACTAGCAAAAAGAGGCTTCATGAAAAAGAGAAACCTTTTAGTTTCCAATAATGATCTAGGAATTAGAAAGAACTTTTTAAAACTCTATGTGTGGAGCACAGCACTTTACGGTAGTGAAACATGGACTTTAGGAATACCGGAAAGAAAGAAACTTGAAGCATTTGAAATGTGGTGCTACAGAAGAATGCTAAAAATTAGTTGGACAGACAAAGTAAGAAATGAACGAGTTTTGGAAATGATGGGTGAGAAAAGAAGTTTATGGAAGAAGCTTACAGGAAGAAGAGACAGGCTTTTAGGTCAGAGATTAGAATATATGAAGCAGATAATTGAGGACGTGGGTTGTAAGGGGTATGTAGAAATGAAGAGGTTAGCACAGGATAGGAAGGGATGGAGGATTGCATCAAACCAGTCTAAAGACTGACGACAGCAAAAAAAAAAAAAAAACTTTCGACACTGTGCCTCACATTAGTTTGCTTATGAAACTTCGTGGTTATGGCATATCTAGACAAATATGTGTCTGGGTTGGAGAGTTTCGGAAGGGCAGAACATAGTGTGTAGATCTCGTTGGTGAGGGTTCTTCACTTACCGAAGTGAGGTTCGAGGATCCGCAGGGACGTGTGTTACGGCCTCTGTTGTTTCTCATATACATTAATGATTTGTGTGACGTAATAAGGGGACAGGAAAGACTATTTTCCGATGATGCTATTATGAAATTAAAACCCAGGACGACTGCACTTTGTTACAAGATGATATTAGGAAAATATTTGCATGGTGTAAAGACCGGAAGTTTTGAGTTAAATGCTAAAAAGTTCGAAGTCATACGTATCATGTAAAAAGGTGGCCATATTTAGCTCTGAATATACAATTAATGACACTGTCCTTAGAACGGTAGATTCCGCTAAATACTCATTACTTCTTGAAAATGGTTTTAAATTGTTTAATGGTACACCTTATTCACCGAGTGAAGAGATTTTTTCACGAAAGTGCATTATTTTGCGTAAAATTGAAAGTTAAAATTTAAAGAATTTAAAAACCCGCCAAAAGGCTCCTTTGCTGCCTGGCGCGTGCAACGACAGTCGTGACGTCACACGTCTGTAAACACTGCAGCTGCGAATGGAGCGTTTCCTATTACCCAAGTGTTCAACTATTTTTATTGTTTGTTGTTGGTTATTTCTTGTTCTTAATGAAAGTTCGTTTTGAATATAAAATGGGAAATAATTTGTAAAAGCCTACAGCGGAAAATATTGAAAGTACACGCCTTGTTTGTGGGGCTAGCTATAGAAACAACCACTGAGTTTTATTCTATGGAGCTTAAAAATGTAACTACTTCAATTTGATATTGCTACAAGGTCACATACGATTTTCTGTGGCGCTCATTTACACCGCAATTTCGTATAGTTAAATGAAATACGTTGTTTAAAGCGAGAATAATTAGGATGACGGTCCTAAGGTTCGATCCTCGTTTCGGAATATGTTCAATTTGTTTTCTTTTGTCATTTTCTTTGGCTACTAGTTGCTGTTAGTTGCATCACATAGTCATAAATTTCCCGAAAATCCACCAAAACATCACTTTAATTTTTCTTTTTTCAAAAGGCTTCACAACTATTTGGATAACAAGCGAATTACAACCAAAGAAGAAAGGAAATTGGACGTTACTTGCACACCGAAAAACAGGTTTCTTTCTTTTTTTTTAAATAAAAAAATTACTTGCACATTAAAAGTAAATACCGCCTAATAGACGCAGTTATGTCAGGAAGGTAATCTGCAGTTGTATCGTAACGTAAAAATTTCAACGAAAAGGACACAAAACGTTCCGGAACTGTTGCATGATTTGCATGAAATTTCTACAAGTGATGTCACTTCTAAAATAAATTCAATTATTCAACGCCGTGCACATGATATTTTCTCTCTGGTAAGTTTAAAATTTTCATGTATGTTAGCAATTTGTTTCAAACGCTTGCATGACGCTTAGCAACTATTATGAATTCTTCGAATAAAAACATGGTAGTGCAAAACACAGCAAACAAAAAACGGAATAAATGCACGCAAAAAAATATTATCCCAACCAAGATTCGAACGTAGGGCGTTCTGAATTCCATTACCACTCTTCAAACACGCTTCTTAATTGCTTCTCTTTATGTGAATAGTAAACACTTTATAGTTTCTTCATGTGAGATGAAGTGAAACGAGGTAGGTAAATGAATAAACAAGCAAATTCAGTTTTGTCGACAAAAAAATATCATTTATCTATAATCTGCAATTAAGAAAAATGGCCCACAACATCCTATTGTTCCGAGCGTGATGAGTGAGGGGTTAACGCTCTGGCCTCGCATCCTGGAGGACGCCGCAGAGTGTGATATTTTCTAAATCTAGAGGGACAAAAGTCAGTTTTGATAATAGTCTACGCAGGCAAAACGTTATTTATATTCAAAGTAGATAAACCATATTACTCGGAACAAAGGTTTATTTTCACGAATTCACACCTAACAATAGAAAAAATAGTTTGAACAATAGGCTTCCTGTGATCCACCGATCAAGCGCTCCAGTCGGCCACACAATTCCACTGAGCTTGGTCGATGATTAGGTGTGTTTCTGTGTGTTAGTAGTGATTTGTGTGTTGCTGTTGCTTTTGGCGAGCCTCAAGCTATGTTTATGTATGGTTTTTCCGTGATACAATAGCATCATTAAAACAGAGCGAGATTATTTAAAAAAACTACTGAGCCAATTTCAGGTTGAGTTTTAGTTCATTATGCCGATCTCTTACTATGTTTATTTGAAAGAGCAGCTTATTAGCTACAAGAAATACCTTCACTTGTTTGGGCATAATTGCGACACCCATACAACTTTTCTTTATTTTCAGCATGACTGCACAAATTTCGCGTACAGAATTTTAAGACGTATGGATTGCTAACGCAAAACAATCAATCTTTAACTTTCAATTTAAATATAAACGAGTCTCAAATTGTAGTTGTTACATTTTTAAGTTCAGGGTTTTTTTCTATAGCCAGCCCCACAAACAAGGCGTCTATTTTCGATATTTTTCCGCTGTAGGCTTTTACATACTGTTCTCGATTTTGTATTCAAAATGAAATTTCATTAATAACAAGAAATGACCAGCAACAAACAATAAAAATAGTTGAAAACTTGGATAATAAGAAACGCTCCATTCCCAGCCGCAGCGTTTACAGACATGTGATGTCACTCAAGCGACCACCAATCCTAGAGCGTTTACTGTCACGTGACCAGAGGTAAGAAAAATATAATTTTTATTTCGCTTTTTATTAGAAATAATCCACTTTTCTTTTCAAAATTAGCTTCCTGAAGCATTAATCTACGAGAATGAGTTCAATTTATAATATTTTTTAAATAGCCTATTTGGAGAAATCAGAGCATATGATTTATATGCTCCGATTTCTGGGTCATAATTTAAAACAGTTCACACCGGAAGTTAAATCGATTGCATATATTGGACTAGAGCATCCTTACTTAGAATATTGTTGTTCTGTATGGGGTCCCCATTAAAAGGGGTTAAAGGAGGGATTGGAGAAGGTCCGATTTGTGCAGGTATATCTAGCTGGAGGGAAAGCATAAGTGCGATTTTGAAGCAGTTAGGTTAGGAAGACCTGAAACACTGAAGGTGTTGCTCTTGACAGAAGCTAACTGAAATATTCACGACTGACTTATTTCAGAATGAGAGCAAACATATATAACTACCTGCAGCATTCATATCTGGGAATGACCGTGAAAATAAGATAAGAGAAATCAGGAACAGAACTGATTCATTTTTTCCTTGAGTGTTTATGGGATGGAATAGGAAGGATTTACAGAACGAGTAAACATAATCCAACAGGAGTAGTTCTCGATAAATCACTTTGGCCATCCAGATCTGGGTTTTCTATGGTTTCTCCAGATCGCTCCAAGCGAATGTTGGGATGGTTCCTCAAAATACCCCATGGGCATTTCCTGCCATATCCCGTATATTCCTTCCAAACTATTATACTTTTGGATAGGTACAATGCACCCTCCACCACACACTTTTAGTGAATCATACAGTAACAATAATAAAGTAATAACCCCTTTCAAACAGATGAAAATGACATGTAATCCTTGTGTAGGTTATTTTTTCTTCTAGTACAATAATTGTGTATTTTATTATTTGTTTCAAATATTTTGTTATTTGTTTCAAATAGAATATAATTTGTGACTTAAAAGGACATTAATGTTTATGTATACTTGGCCACCAATGTTAAAATCCTTCTTGAACAACTCTCTGCATGAAGTTTAAGTGCTAGCCCCACACATATTTCGTATTGCTCACTTTTGGACTGTGAACACTTTGTCTCTATTAGTAGAATTGCCTCAGAATATAACTGCATATGACATAAAGGAGTGAAAATAAGCAAAATAAACTAGTAACTTCAATGGTGATCACCTATAGCTGAAATTGTGCAAATTGCAGATGTGGCTGCACCCAATTGCTTCAGTAATTCAGAGTTGTACCCTCTAATTTAAATCATGATCAGCGTATAAACCTAGAAATTTCACAGTCTCTGCCTCTCAATTGGTCTGACCTGCAAATTTTATGTCTGCATCTGGTGTTAATCTGTGTGCTTTACTGAATTCCATACATTGAGTTTTATCCAAATTTAAAGACAAAACGTTAAGCTGTAAACCATTTATTAATAAGGTCAAAGACATAATTTGAAATGTGTTCTGTGGATAAATCTCGAGTATTTTTAATTCCTACGTTTGTGTCATCTGCAAACTGGACAAATTTTGATTTTTTATATTCAACACAGGGTAGATCATATATATATATTTAAAAAAATATTGGCCCAACACAGAACCCTGAGATACTCTATATCTGATAAATTCTCACTCAGGAAACAGTGGACCTCATAAGGCAGCCTTAAAATTTTCCATTGAAACTTTTTCGAAGGTAAGAACTATGCCATTTATCAACAATGCCATCTAACCCATAATACTTTAATTTCTGTATCGTGACCAATACAGTCAAATGAAAAGTCACAAAAAATTCCAACAGGAATTAATTTTTCATTTATTCCTTCCAAAATATTGTCAGTGAATATAAATATAGCTTGTTCTGTTGAAAGACCCTTTTGAAAACCTAATTGTGATTTAGTAAGATTATTATTATTTTTAACGTGTTGGCAGACTCTATTGTACATTGGTTTCTCAAAAATTTTGGATATGGCTATTAGTAATGAAATAGGATGGTAATTCAATACAGCTGACTTATTCCCCTTTTTATAGAGTGGTTTAACTACAGCACACTTAAGCCTTTCTGGATACGTACCCTCATGTAAAGATATATTAAACAGATAACTTACTATATTACTTAATTCTGTGGAGCACAATTTAATTAATCTGCTGCAAATCTTATCACTTGAGTATTTATTCTTAAGAGACATGATAACTTTTCTCATTTCTTCTGGAGTAGCTAAATTTAAATTTCTCTTGGAAGCCTGTATTGATGAAATCAATACTACATTTCACTGAACTACTGGCAGGCAATTTGTTGGCAACAGATATATATATATATATATATATATATATATATATATAAAAAAAATGTTTACTAAATATAACAGTAATTGAGAAATTAGCTTCTACGCAATTTAATTTGATATAAATGTCATTACTGGCCTGATTATTTTTTCCCTATTTCATATTGTCATAATTTTATTTTCAGTCATGGATTCTATGTTTGTAGTAGATTCTTTGAAAACTTTTTTCAGTATTTTGCAGTACCGCTTGTAATGTGGTTTAATATTAGCATTGCGACATTCCTAGAGGCGATATATAACTTCCTTTTAAAAATGCATGATGTTCTAATCTCCACAGTTATCCATGATTTTTGTTCTTTTCGAGAAACATAGGAAAGCAACTTTCAAAGTAATTTAATACAATGATACTAAACATGTATTTTTCATTCATTCCTTGTGCACTGTAAACTTTTTACTAGTTTGTGGTAGGAAGGCACTTTCTAAAACAAATAACTGATTCATCATATTACTTGCTACAGCTAAAAAGCATTATTCATGGAGCTAGTTCCTATTAAAGTATCGATAGTTAATAACTGTGCAACATGATTCAAAAGTCCATTGATAGAATGCTTCATTGCATAACTTAATTTTGGAATATCTAGGAAAACATTGTTTAGAGCTGAGTACCTATTATTAATGATTATAGTGGGAAATTAACTACCCAAATTAGATGAATGAAATAACTAATGATTGTGACATGACTTTACAGGGTAAGTTATTTAAAAAATCTACATTTAAATCACCAGAGAAGACTATGTTAGTTAGTTTTCTGCTTAAAAATGCTGATAAGAATTCAAATTGATCCAGAGAAATAGTTTCCAGAGGGTGCTTGTATACAGTTACTATTATGAAATTTTCATTATTGAAATTTAGCTGAGTAGCACAGGCTCGAATTTGTCAATTAAGAAAATACTTGCTAATATTTATATCATCAGCACTATAACCATTTCTAAGTGACAACTCCTCTTTTCTCAAGTTTGTTTTGCAGCAATGAGAAGTTAAATTATTGCATTCACTGCCAATATTTTAGAAGGCATAAATGATAAATTAATTCAGAATATTCTGTGACTTATCTAAGGCATTCGTGTTGGTCATGAAATTCTGATACAGAAATTAAAGTATTACTAGACGACCAGTGTGAAAATTTCGCAATAAAATACAATGATTAGTGAGATTGAATGTTTGTAATTTAATGAAAAGTAGAACCGCACTTTGTAGTAAATATTTATTTGTTTAGTGTAACAGGCACGCATCAAAAGATATTACGAAAATGTTAGAGAAATTTAAAACACACTGTATGTACGAAAACTGTCATTGACCCTAACAGAACACAACCAACCTGAACAAAGCAAATCGACATCTCTGTGATATGTGCTGCTGTGTGAATAAAATATTTACACTGGAATTGTATAGCAAATCAAAAACGTTTCTGTAACAGAAAAAAATATCTGTAAAGCTACTTATTGTATAATAAAAAGGGTATTAACATCTCAGCGATACTGCTGCGGCAATCTGAGGACTTGGCTCTGAACTATTTGATACACGTGACCACTTTTAATCATCAAAATACCAAAAAAATTCTTTCTTAATTTATGATTTTACCTAATTGAAGACTATAATCTCTAAAATGATATGTCATTTATCGATTTTGGTTTGGTATCGAAGGAGATGAATGGCTCGTAATAAAAAAAAAAAATAGGCTTGTTATAGAAATAATATTGATACTTTTGCCCTTTAAGGGTCAAATTCCAAAAAAATCCTTTTATAAAATATGGTGTGACCAAAGCGGACACCTTGGCCTTTAAAATAATACCTCATTTACCAATTTTGAGGTAAAAAAAAAGTTTTAGAAATGAAAATATCTTTGCCCCTTAAGGGTTGAATTTAAAGAAAGTTCTTTCTTAAAATATGATCTATCCAAAGCGGATACTATAATATTTTAAATGATACCCCGTTTATCGATTTTGGTTCGATATCAATGGTGATGACTGATGAATGTTACGTGACGGAAAAATGCGTTGTAGAAATATTAATACTTTTGCCTTTTAAGGATCAAATTTAGAAATATTCCTTTCTTAAAATATGGTGTAACCAACTGAAGACCGTACGAAGACTGTCTTTAAAATGATACCTCGTTTATCAATTTTGTTTAATTATCATAAATGACTCGAGACACAAAAATGCATTTTAGAAATACTGATATTTTTGTCCTTTAAGAGTTAAATTCAGAAAATTTCATTCTTAAAACATGATTTGACCATAGCGGAGAACTTAATCTTTAGAATGATACCTCATTTATCTATTTTT
Organism: Vandiemenella viatica; assembly: GCA_031002005.1. Taxonomy (NCBI): domain Eukaryota; kingdom Metazoa; phylum Arthropoda; class Insecta; order Orthoptera; family Morabidae; genus Vandiemenella; species Vandiemenella viatica. The sequence goes on from JARYHS010013630.1 coordinate 266,440,236, forward strand.
GTTATATATTAATGGAGATAAATGGCTCGTGACTTAAAAATGCGTTGAAGAACCATTGATACTTTTTCCATTTAAGGGTTCAATTCAAAAAAAATTCTTTCTTAGTATATGATGTCACCAAAGCTGATACACTAATCTTCATAATCCTACTTCATTTATCGATTTCGGTTATATATCCAAGAAGATAAATAGCTCAAGACACAAAAAATGCATTTTAGAAATATCGACATTTTTGACCATTAAGGGTCGAATTACGAAAAATTAATTTCTTAAAATATAATGTTATCACGGCGAAGATCTTACTCTTTAATATGATACCTCATTTATCTTTATCGGTTAGATATGAAGGGAGATAAATGACTTGTGACACAAAAATTCGCTGATGAAACATTGATACTTTTTGCCTTTAAGGGTTCAATTCCAAAAAAAAATTCTTTCTTAGTATATGCTGTCACCAAAGCCGAGACACTACTCTTCATAATCCAACTTCATTTATCGATTTTGGTTAGGTATCCAGAGAGATAAATGGCTTGAGACACAAAATAGCATTTTACAAATATTGACATTTTTGCCCTTTTGAGGGTTGAATTACGAGAAATTAATTCCTTAAAATTTAATGTTATTATGGCGGAGACCTTACTCTTTAGTATGATACCTCATTTATCTATATCGGTTAGACATCAAGGGGGATATATGGCTTGTGACACAAAAACACATTGCAGAAATATTGATACTTTTGCCCTTTAAGGGTCGAATTTTCGAAAAATTCCTCTTCATATATGATGTCACCAAAGTGAAGATCTTAATCTTTCAAATGATACTTCATTAAACGATTTCAGATAGGTGTCCAGGGAGATATATGACTCATAACACACAAAAAAACAGCATTTTAGAAGTATTGACATTTTTGCCACTTAAGGGTCAAATTCTGAAACAATCCTTTCTTAAAATTTGATGTGACCAAGGTTGAGACCATAAGTTTTAATACGACACCTCATTCATTGATTTCGGTTAGGTATGAAGGGAGATAATGGCTTGTGACAAAAAAAAAAACAAAAAAAAAAAAAAAACCTTATAGAAATAATATAATGATGATGGTATAGCTGGCATTGTTAATAGATACAATCCTCTATCCCTTCTTATCTTACCCTAACCTCTTCGTCTCAGCATACCCCTTACAACCTACATCTTCAATTATCTGCTACATATATTTTAATCTTTGTCTATCTCTACAGTTCTTTCTTTTGACTGTTCCCTCCACTAACAACCATCCCGCATGTCTTAAAATGTGACCCATCTTCTCTCTTCTTTCTGTAAGACTTTCACAACGTTCTCTCCTCACCCATCATTTCCAAAACACTTTAATTTCATACTTTATCTCTCCATTTAATTTTCAGCATCCTTCTATAACACCATATTTCAAATGCTTCAATTTTCCTTCTTTCTGGTATTCCTAAAGTGCATGCTTCACTATCATGAAGTGCTGTGATCCATACAGTTTTAAATACTTCTTTCATTGCCTTAGATCAATATTCGAAACTAAAAGATTTCTGTTTTTTCATGAAAGCTTATTTTGATAGTGCTGTTCTGTTTTTAACATCATTCTTGCTTTGGCCATCAGTTGTAATTTTACTTCGTAAGTAGCAGAATTCATTTACTTCTCCTATCACTTCTAATCCTATTTTTATATTTAATCCACTATTATTACTATCATTTCTGCCACATTTCATAACTTTTTTGTTGCTTCGGTTTGTATGTATCTATCTTTATTAGGGCCAACTAGAACCATGTTAAGCCGTTGTTTAGCTTGAATTTGACTGTGGATGTGTACACATCATGTTACAACTAGGGTTATTAGCCCTAGAAGGGACCTACAGTTTAATGTGGAATCCAAACCATGGAACGTCATGGCGTTCTCACAATATTCTTTCACCTACTGGTATTCGAACACGGGACAAAGCAGTGAACGTTTTGAAAGCAAGCGCCTTAACCACTGTACTACCGGACCACTTTGGTTTATATTTGTCCAGAATCTTTCTTCAATATTTTATTCATAATTTCCAGTAACTTCCCAATATCCTCAGTCTGTTCTGCTAATGGAGCAATGTTATATGCAATTTGTAGCATGTTGATTTTTTTTTTTAACACTAACACTTTTCTTTTACTACCTCTACATACAAACTGAATATCAATACAGATAGAATACAACCTTGTCTCACACCTTTTATAACTGATGCAATATGTCTCTCACGATTCTCTGTTTTTATTATAGCCACTTGATTCTTATATAGATTATAAAGTATTCTTCTATCTCAATATTTTGCCCCTGACTTCTTTAAAATTTTGTTCCACCTAACATTATCAAAAGCTTTTTCTAGACAAATGCGATAAAAGTATACTTGTTTTTCTTGATTCACCATTCATCTATCAATCTTAGAGCCAGAATTGCTTCTCTTGTAATGTGGCTTTTCCTAAACCCAAACTGATCTTCACCTATTATCTCTTCTACCATCCTTTCCTTTCTATTCTTCTGTATATTATCCTGATCAGTAATTTCGAAGCATGTAATGTTAGCCTTTTATTTTTTGCTGGCATCAGTATTTAGACTGGTTTGATGCAATCCTCCATCCCTTTCTATCCTGTGCTAACGTTTTCGTTTCTACATACCCCTAACAACCCACGTCCTCGATTATCTGCTTCATATATTCTAATCTCTGTCTACCTCTACAGTTCTTACCTTCGACTGTTCCCTCCACTAACAAATTAACCAATTCAGCATGTCTCAAAATATGACCTAAAAGCCTGTCTCTTCTTCCTGTAAGCTTCTTCCATAAACTTCTTTTCTCACCCATCATTTCCAAAACTCGTTCATTTCTTACTTTGTCTGTCCACCTAATTTTTAGCATTCTTCTGTAGCACCACATTTCAAATGCTTCAAGTTTCTTTCTTTCCGGTATTCCTAAAGTCCATGTTTCGCTACCATAAAGTGCTGTGCTCCACACATAGAGTTTTAAAAAGTTCTTTCTAATTCCTAGATCAATATTTGAAACTAAAAGGTTTCTCTTTTTCATGAAGGCTCTTTTGCTAGTGCTATTCTGCTTTTAACATCATTCCTGCTTCGGCCATTGGTTGTAATTTTGCTTCCCAAGTAACAGAACTGACTCACTTCTCCTACAGCATCCGATCCTATTTTTATATTATGCTGCTAGTATTGGTATCATTTCTGCTACATTTCATCACTTTTGTCTTACTTTGATTTATATTCAGTCCAAAATCTTCCTTCAGTATTTTGTTCATTCCATTCAATAACTTCTCAATATCTTCAGCCCTTTCTGCTAACAAGACAATGTCATCAGCAAATCGTAGCATACTGATTTTTTCTCCCTGAAAACTTATGGCACATGGAAATTTTTCTTTGACTTTCTTCATTGCTTCTTCTACATACAAGTTGAATATTAACGGGGATAGACTACAACCTTGTCTCACACCCTTTTTAAAAGATGCATGTCTCTTGTGATTCTCTACTTTTATGACAGCCACTTGATTCTTATATAGTTTATAGAGTATTCTTCTATCTCGATACTTTAGGCCTGACTTCTTTAAAATTTTGAACATCTTGTCCCACCTAACATTATCAAAAGCTTTTTCTAAATCAACAAATGCCATAAAAGTATCTTTGTTTTTCTTGATCCGCCCTTCAAGTATTAATCTTAAAGACAGAATTGCTTCCCTTGTACCGCGATTATTCCTAAACCCAAACTGATCTTCATCTACTATCTCTTCTACTACCCTTTCCATCCTTCTGTATATTATTCTGGTCAGTAATTTTGAAGCATGTGATGTTAGACTAATGCTGCGATAATTCTCACATTTGTCGGCTTGTGCTTTCTTTGGAAGTGTGAAGATGATATTTTTATTAAAATCAGTTGGAATATCTCCAGTTTCATAACTTTTTGATATCAGCTTGAATAATCTTTCGATTCCTTCCTCTCCTAGAGATTTAAGAAGTTCTGCAGGGATCTCATCAATTCCAACTGCCTTATTTGCTTTCAAGTCATTCAGAGCTTTATTAAATTCTGTCCTCAAAACAGGAACTCCTAAGTCATCAATGTCGACATCGCCTTCCTTTTCCAATGCACTATTGTTCAAGTTGTCCCCATCATACAGTTTCTCAATGTATTCCTTCCATCGGTTAGCTCTATCTTCTGAGCTTAAAAGAGGTTTCCCATCGGCAGCTTTAATGTTCATACCTCTTTTCTTCATTTCTCCAAAATTCTGTTTGATCTTTCTATATGCAACATCTACTTTTCCTACGACCATTTTCTTTTCTACTTCTTCACACTTTTCTTGTAGCCATTTTTCTTTTGCTATTTTGCATTTCCTATTTATTTGATTTCTAAATTGCCTGTACTGCTCTCTTCCGGCTTCATCCTGAGCATTTTTGTACCTTCTCCTCTGATCCATCAGCTCCAAAATTTCTTCTGTGATCCAAGGTTTTCGGGCAGCTTGTTCCCTAAAGCCTAATGTTTCTTTGCCAGCTTTCATTATTTCGGTCTTTAATTAATTCCATTCGTCCTCAGTTGAGCTCCTTTCAATGTTACTTCTTAGACCTAAATCTACCATTTCTGCAAATTTTTCTCTTGTGCTAGATTGTTTCAGTTTATTCACTTCCAGTCTGTTCTGCTTATGCTGTTTCCTTATTCGCTTGAATTTCAGCCTGCACTTCATTGCTATCAAATTATGGTCCGAGTCTATGTCGGCTCCTGGGTACGCTTTACAGTCTAGAACTTGATTCCTGAATCTCTGTTTGACCATGATATAATCTAGCTGATATCTGCCTGTATCCCCAGGACGTTTCCAGGTGTATATTCTTCTTGCATGGTTCTTAAACAGTGTGTTTGCCACAACTAGCTTATATCTTTCACAAAATTCTAGCAACCTGCTTCCTCGCCTGCCTCCTAGACCAAAACTTCCTACAGTATTCCCCTCTTTCCTTCTCCCACTATTGCATTCCAATCACCCATGATTATTAGATTTTCCTCCCCTTTCACATATTGGATTAATTCTTCAATTTCAGCGTAAATTTTTTCTATTTTTCGTCATCTTCCTGTGACGTTGGCGTATATACTTGTACTAATGTGGTTGGGACGGGCTTAGTTTCTAACCTCATCAAAATAATCCTGTCACTAAACTGTTGATAATAACTCACCCGTTTCCCTACTTTCTTGTTCATTACAAATCCTACACCAGTTACTCCATTGACAGCTTGTGTGCTAATTATCCTGTCTTCCCCAGACCAGAAATCCTGTGCGTCCTTCCATTCAATCTCACTAATCCCAACAACGTCTAACTTAAGTTGTTCCATCTCCCTTTTTAAGTTTTCTAACCTACATGCCCTATTCAGACTTCTAACATTCCACACTCCGACTCGTAGAATGTTTCTATCCATTCTGATGACTCCTCCCTGAGCAGTCCCCACCCATAGATCCGATTGGGGGACTATTTTACCTCCGGAATATTTTACCCAGGAAGAAGCCATCATGATATATGTAATTTGAGAGGATTACATGTCCTCGGGATACCCTCTGGGTCTTTAATGCAGTGGTTTCCCGTTGCCTTCTGCATCCCCATGCCGTTGATCATTTCTGATTCATCCGCCTTTAGGGGCAGTTTACAACCCCAAGGGCAAGAGGATGCCCTGAACCACTCCCCGCTCTTCCGCCCTCCTTTCGGAGGCCATTGGCAAGCAGTGGGTGACTCCTTATACCGGGAATCTTTCAGTCGCCAGAGCCTCGTCTGTGCAAACAGGGTGCACCACGTGAAGGAGAGGTTGACATTTGGTTGGAAAAGACTAGTATTGTCTCTCCCAAACCCTTACACCCCATGTTAGCCTTATAGTGCGATAATTTTCAGATATGTTGGCTTGCGCTTGTGTGAAAATGATAATTTTTTAAATATCAGTTGGAATTTCTCCTGTTTAATAACATTGTGATATCGGTTTGAAAAATCTTTGTATTCTTTATTCTCCTAGGGTTTTCAGAAGTTCTGCAGGAATTTCATCAGTTCCAACTGCCTTATTTGATTTCAGATCTTCCGAAGCTCTGTCAAATTCTGTTCTTAAAATAGAATCTCATAAGAATTCAATGTCAACATTGTTCTCTTTTTCTAGTCCACTGTTGTTTAAATCATCCCAATCATTGTTTTCTCCATGTAGTACTTCCATTGGTTTGGTCTGTCTTCTGAGTTTAAAAGAGGTTTCCCATCAGCAGCTTTAATGTTTCTACATATTTTTCTCATTTCTCCAAAATCTTGTTTGGTCTTCCTATCGGCAACAGCTACTTTACCTACAACCATTTCCTTTTCTATTCCTTCACATTTTTCTAGTAGCCTCTTTCTTTTCCATTTTCTGTTTAATTGATTTCTAACACGTCTATACCACTCTCTTATGGCTTCATCCTGACCATTGTTGTGCCTTCTCCTCTCATCCATCAACTCCAAAATTTCTTCTGTGATCCAGAGTTTTTGGTCAGCTTGTTTCTTTACCAGCTTTAATTATTTCTCTCTTCACTACATTCCATTTGTCATCAGTTGAACTCAGAGTTATTTCTTTGGCTGTTGTCTATCATCTCTGCAAATTTTTTCAATTTGTTCAGTTCCAGTCTATTCTGCTTGTGTTGCTTCTTTATTCTCTTGAATTTCAGCCTGCTCTTCATAACTATCAGATTGTGGTTAGAGTCTATGTCAGCTCCTGGTTATGCTTTACCATCTAGAATATTATACCCGAATCTTTGTTTGACCATGATATAATCCAGCTGACATCTAACAGTAACCCCTGAACCTTTCCAGATATATATTCTCTGTGAATGAGTCTTAAACAGTGTGTTCGCCATAACTAGTTTATATTTTACACCAAATTCTAACAACCTACTTCATCACTAATTTCTTTCTCCTAAAGTTATTCTCTGCTTTACATTCCCCAACTATTGCATTCCAATCACCCATGATAATTAGATTTTCAGCCTCCTTCACATACTGGATTAATTCTTCAATTTTATCATATATTTTCACTATTGCATCATCATCTTCCTGTAATGTTGGCATATACGAGGGTTGCTATTTATATTTCTGGCCTTGGCAACAATAAGTGTTGCCAGGCGTGATCTGATGTTTCCATTGGAAACATCGTTGAACATAGTCTCAATCATAACAATGTGTCATTTGAGCACGATTTGTTGTTTACAGTAACTTTAAAAATTCTTCTCTAACGAAAAATGGTATTAACTCGTAAACATTTTCGTGCAAATATTTTTCACAACTTTCTATATGGATTATCAAGACAAGAGTGCATTGATGAATTAATTCTTTATATGACAAAAAGTACCATCATATAGCACTGTAAAAAACTGGTATAACGAATTCAGTCGTGGTCGAAGTTCGCTTCAAGACAAATTCCGTCAGAGTCATCCAAAATCGGTTGTTGAGCCAGAAGACATTGATGCTGTGCGTGAACTGATAAAGCAAGATCGTCATTGGATCCCGCATAATCTGAGAAACGCTCAAAAGGAAGCACGTGTCGATTGTTGCAAGGAAATGACAAAAAAATAAGTTGAAGGTGCATCAAAGGCTGTGTATAACAACTACACAGGTGACAAATCATGGATCTATGCATATGAGCCTGAAACAAAACAGCAATCGACTGTATGGGTCTTCCAAGACGAGCCAAATCCAACAAAAGTTGTTCGCGAAAGAAGCACATTCAAGCAAATGGTTGCCTGTTTCTTCGGCATTACCGGTCATGTGGCAACAGTGGCGTTAGAGCAACATGGGACGGACACCTCTGAATGGTACACAACCATTCATTTACTAGAAGTCTTGGGACAAATTTGGAAAAAGTCGAAGAAGAGGCGAATAATTCTGCGAGCTGTCACACATCGGCTCAAAGAAAGTCAAAACATCAAACTGATGGATCATCCACCATATAGCCCTGATTTGGCACCAAATGACTTCTTTTTATTCCCGCACATCAAAATCAAATTACGTGGCAATGATTTTCGACACCCGAAGAAGCGGTTGATGCATTCAAGACGCATGTTTTGGAGTTACCTCCGTTGGAGTGGAAAAAGTGCTTCGAAAATTGGTTCAAACGCATGCAAAAGTGTAATGATCTTCACGGAGAATATTTTGAGAAACAATAAAAACCAATTTCGATAATAAATATTCGGTTTTTTTTCATTACTAGGCCAGAAATATAACTAACGTGGTTAGAGCAGACTTCGTTTTTACCCTCATCAAAATTATCCTGCCACTAAACTGTTCATAATAACTCACCCATTTCCCTACCCCCGTTCATAATAAATCCTACACCGACAGCTCGTGTGCTCATTATCCTGTGTTTCCTACACCAGAAATCACTTTATTTTACTAATCCTAATGATATCTAACTCGAGTCATTTCACTTTACTTTTAAAGTTTTCTAATCTATCTGCCCTATTGAGACTTCTAACATTCCATACTTTGACTCGTATAATGTTTCTGTCTGTTCTGATGACTCCTATCTGAGCAGTCCCTGCCCAGAGATCGGATTGAGAGACTATTTTACCCAGGAAGAACACATCATTCTACATGTAATTTGAGAAGATTACATGTCCTTTGGGTCTTTAATGTAATGGATTCCGGATGCCTTCTGCTTCCCCATGCTGTTGATCATTTCTGATTCATCCGCCCTTAGGGTCAGTTTCCAACCCCAAGGGCAATAGGGTGCTCCTCACTCGTCTGCCCTCCTTATAGGAGGCTGCTGGCAAGAAGTGGGTGACTCCTTTATACCTGGAATCATTCAGTTACGAGAGCCTCATTTGTGCAAACTGGGTGCATCATGTGAAGGGAAGGTTGACATTTGGTTGAAAGAGGTTAATATAACTTCTCCAAAACCCTTACATATGATTATTTAGTTACAGTTAACTACATAACCCGTGTCAGTGGAGTCCTAAATAAAGGCTATTAGTAAAGATATGGCTGATTTATGAGCAGTTTCTATTGATATCGTGTTTCTTAATTGTGACTGCAAATCTTCATCAGTCATTTAACTCTGGGAATTGTGGCCCCATCACTGCATTACTAATAATACAGTCTGTGTGTTAGCTGCAAATGCGAACGACACATTGTATTTGTGAGTAACTTTGGTAGAATAAAAACTGAGCAAATGAGTGTCATGTGCAACATCTTAGAGAAAAATAAAGGCATTATGTGGTAATGGGAATGTGCCAAGAAAATGAGGGAACAGGAATACAAAATCTTGGCCAGTTCTTTCTTGTTGACCCCTTCCCCCCCCCCCCAAAAAGGGGTTTACAAATGACGCAAAATTCGACTTTAGGGCTAAGAACGACCTGGAAAATGACCTTAGGAGGGATATAACTGCCCTTGGAAGCATGAGGCCTAAAATAACAAGTCTAAAAAAGTTATGAGGTTGATTAGCATTGGAGGGGGGGGGGGAATTCTCTGTCAAAATCTCACATCATTTTAGAGGGGGGGAGGTCCGACCAGATCTCACCTGAGGGGAAAGAGGGAGGTCCGGAAAAACCCCTTAGGGGGATTAAATGAAGCAACATGACAAATTAATTGATTGGGAATCAGTGAAAGACAGGAGGTGAGCAAAGGAAGTTCTGGTTGTGTGTGAAGCATACATTGGTGATGGATACTGGTTGAAGAACTAGGGGTAGTTGGTGGCAGGAAGTAGGTGACTATGATCATAAACTATACCTTGATTGCAAGCTTAATCGAGTGGTAAAGAAACATCAAGTGACAGACAATCTTTTGTTTACATAAAGCATCCAGCCTATCATTTATTTCATTTGAACTCAATTTTTCCAAATTATGGGTCATACAACATTGCTGTAAGGCACCTTCAATGGTAATATATTACTGACCAGGCCCAAATCTGGGGGGGGAGGGAGGGGGGTTGCCCCGAGCAGCAAAATTGTGTTTGAAAGGTGGTGCTTTAAACTGAGGAGAGCATCTTTTTTTTTTTTAAGCTCTACTATCACCCTGGGCGATGACAACAATGTGGGGCAGTGATACTCGAATTCAGTATGTGGGAAAAAATGGAGGTGGCAAAATAATATTTGAAGCGATAGTTCTCACAGTTTTTGCCCCGGCTCGGAAAATTCCTAAATGCACCATGTTTTTAATAAACCTGTCATTTATATTTCATTCAATGTAATAAGACAGCTGTCACAAGAATTAATATACTCGAAATAAACTGAGATAAATATCAATTAAAATAACGTTTCAGGGAAAAAAAAAAAAAAAACCACAAGGATAAAACAAAAATAAAAAAATAACATTTATTATAAAAATGTAGAAGTAATTCAGAAAACATATAACATTAACTACACATTGGGACCAATTAGTGTTACAAAGTCACATAAATAAATATATTTATCAAAACTTAAACATTCTTTTTTTACAAATTTCTCCTGAGTTTCAAATAGTTTATACCGTTCAGTTCTATCAAATAACTGGCATACTGTATGAACTATACTATATACAGAGATTGTATAGATTACAACAATATATATTTTTTGTACTTCTTATCATATATGTTCAAACATGCTACTACAAAACAAGACTTACAGAATAGAACACAAAATATCACTTAAGGTCACTTAAAACTGGCACACAAATATAAAAACAAATTTATTATATTTCGTTACATTTCTTTTTCTTTTGAATGTACTTAGCTACTTTGATTGTTCTCACTGTCGTGGACAAACGTTAAAAAATGATCAACGTCAATTCTTTTGAGCAACTGTTTTTGTGGGAATTCTGTATGAGCCTTCTTCTCAACCTGAAAGTAATAAAATTAAGTTGGTTAGAATACAAATGATTATTTAGTTTTAAAAAGGTGGAGGAATCATCCTACAAAATTTATTCCTATTATCTTTTTCAGTTCATTAGCATATGAGATAACACATTAAACACTTTCTTTAAATGATAGAATGATGCATACTTTCTTTTGTAGAACCTATGTCGTGATTTAAAGTTCTATTTCAAAATACTAATCACATACTCTAAAGAAAACATTTTAAAGAATTAATACAGTCTTCTCGGGTGACTAGCTGAGTGAGCGGGGTGTTTTCACACCATATTTCGGAGATCGGAATCTCTGTTGCTATTTTCTGGTGAAGTGCCAGATGCGGCGGAGGCTGGGATCTTAATAGCCTCAGAGGTGGCCGAATGTGCTTGAGGTAAACGTGTATGCAGTTGATTGGCTGACTCGGCCGACACCTGGGAGGTCGCTTGGAGGGAGCACTGGTATGTGCCAGGCACGGGATCAGTTGGTTTGCGTCCGCCATGCCGCACATACCTCGTCACGCTGGCGACGTACTGCATCAATGATTGGGACCCAAGCTTCACTTAGTTGGTACCCGGAGTCCCAGTTGACAAGATTGGGCATGATGAGAGAAGACTGTATTAATTCTCAATGCCGAGAGAAAATTCGATCTTAGGTAAATTTTAAAGAAGTTTAATTGAATGGGATTAATGGATCAAAATATCAACCATCTTATAAATTATTTTATGCTTTAAAATGTCCCAGTGTGATTTAGTGCAAAGGAGGGCAAATTAAGTTGCCATCTGTTTGTAAATCATATAAGCTTTTGCATATTTTTTTGGTGTTGTTTGGTCTGTGTAAGATGTTATTTATTTAGTTAGGACTATAGAAAATCAGCTAAAACCATAGTCAGGATGGATAGTGTTATGGGGTAAATATTTAAGCCATGCAAGTTCAGCATGGCAGTTTAAAACTCACGGCCAAAATGTTTGTCATTAGAAAACAAACTACTAAACTGTTTGTAAGTATGTAACAAAAAAAAAAAAATGTTAATAATGAATCCTATTTAGTATTATCAAGTGTAGAAATAATCAGTGGAAAGAGCATTCTATTTCATGCTTCATAGCTTGCAAAACTGTCCCTCAATACTTTCAAAAAATTAAACGAACTATATAACCATCTGGTACTGTCAATGAAAAAAAACCTGTTCCTATGGAAAGCCAGAGTAAACATCAAACAATAATAGTGATGGTTATAAAAAATTATTAAAAAAAAAAAAACTGAGACATCACAGTGCTGCATAAAAGTTACCAACATGTTACATTTTCAGTAATATAGCAATTTCCACTTAGTATTCCATTCACGCCAAATTATTTAAGAGAAAATATGGATGTATTGGACTCTCCAACAGAAGGATGAGGCATTTAATGAAAACTATACTGCCGTGGCTTTTTTCAGTGGTTAATATTTCTTACATTATTTTTGTTTGATTAAATTTTCTTATAAACAACATGACTAAAAAGATGGAATCATATACACTCATATGCAACAATAAAACTTCTGTGGGTTACCAACTTTATGAATAACAAATGCTTCTGTAAATGGGTATCAGCACAAACTTATGTTTAAAATAAACCATTATTAAAGGCCTATATATGGTAGTATGCTGATGCAGTCTAATAAAAAACCTTCTTACTTTAGAAAATTATTTTATGTATTTATAAGAGAAGTAACTGGATTTAATTACAATCAAAGCTGAACCCTAAAATTTGTATCTCATGCATGTTTTTGTCTGTTTTGTATGTTCACACTCCACAACCATAATCCAAGTTAAATGATGGTTTATTTCCCTATCTTAATTTGTAATTCCTTTTCGCTACATAGTGCCTTTTATTTCGTGTGTATATATACATATATATATATATCAGACGGCGGTCTCTGTGTACACATCTGACTACGCCTGGTGTCTCACTTCTTCATGTACAAGGCTGTTGGCCCAAATATTGCGCTTCTCTTGTGTTTGTTTTTTTGTGTTCGTCGTCCCAGCCACCTTCATCTGTGGTAAGTGTTGGGTCATATCTCTCTATACTTCCTTAGTTTTATATATATATATTAAAAACTAATTATACAAGATAATTGTGAAGAAAACAAGATTAACTGTTTGTTTATATGTATATGCACCCCAAAGAGCTGCTGCTCTTCTTTTGAAGGAGACATAGTTCACTATCCACTATACTTCCACTATCTGTCTTTTGTATCAGTTTGTGATGAATGATTGTTAAATGTATTACACAGTGAATGTTATATCTGAAGATGATAAATGTAAAACCATCCAGCATCAGTAAAGTAACCAATCCTTGGTAAGAAGTAACTGGAGTGATCAAATGACAATATTTACACCATAATTATCATCAGCAGTATCATATGCAGTTAAGTATATATTATAATCAAGTCTTGAGTACATGAACTGCTGATTGAAAATTTCATTTCTCCTGCTGGGAAAGATCTATTTAGATATGATAATTATGCCTTCAGAATTGAATAACTTTGAATCATCTGGCCTATGATAAAACCGTAGGTGGGCACAGTTAATCGAAAAGTTGACTTCGCTAATCATTAATCCTCTACTTGAAAAGTTAACTTCGATAATCATTAAACCGTTACATTTTCACAAATTTAACACAAGTTCCAGTAGACAAATGAAACATTCAATAAATGTGAGAAAGTATTATCACTGAAAATTGTGGTACCAACACACATAAAAATAAAATGATGAATTATTATAATGAGTAACTGTAGAAGAAATACCACACAATAATTAGAAATAAAAAAAAATCAGACCAAACTTTTTATAAAACAAAGGAAGAGTTAGAAATCGAATAAAAACACTAAAGACATTATAAAACAGTTATCAAAACTGACATTATTCTGCAATGGATGGTCTAAGATTATTGGTGCAAAACAGATGATCCAAAAGTTTTTCTTACCATGTCCCACTTCCATCAAAGGAAAAATTGTACTTTTCTCCCATCACAATTTTATTAATAAAAAGTAAAAAGAAAGCAACTATGAAATGGAATACATTTATGGTTTATAAAATTACAAATTTTATGAAAAAAATTATAAAATTTTAATTTGATGAAAAGAAGTAACAAAGAAAGAAACAAACCAGTAGGAAGGTTAAGCTTGAATTTATTATTACAAGATTTCCTATTTGTCTTTGTAATACTTGACCCGAAAAAAGCAGATTTATTCATTTTCTTTTTATTAAAATCATATTTGGCAGCAGAATCATTATTTTTGCGGGTTCTCGCCGGATAGTATTATCGAAAGACAAGCTTTCGGCGTCTTGCTCTGCTGCCATCATAAGGTCCATTGTACGTGACAACTAGAACCCCACTGGAAGTCTCATGGATCCGTAGTGGGCATGGATCATATTTTTATTGCCAAAGCTTGCACTTGAAGTAATTACAGGGCTCTACCAATATTTTACATTTTTGGAGTTACAACTTTTAAGTGCTAATGCCAACTCAGAGGAAACTTGCTAATTACATGATGTTAGAATAACGGCTTTCATATGAAGAAGACAGTGCATGTCAAATGGTGTACAGCACAGGACCAAGAATCTACCTTGTATTCAGTGTGCCCCTTGATATGTCTGTGCACACCCTTAGGCTGTTATGCCTCTGGTTTTTGAAACTATGGTGGAAACTGTTTGCCTGTGACTGTTTATTGTAATGAACAGTTGATAGCTGGCGAGGCCTTAATATGATAAGGTGCAATGGAGGTCGAAGGGTCGACATACGAGATGTGTTGTTGTATAAGTGACATATCCAATAATCCCCTAATTTCCCCTATGATAGGATTTGAAGTTTTGTACGCCACATGTACACCAATGTACCTATATCAACACATCTGCCTCCAGTGCAGCAATTGCAGTAGCATGACAAACAAACACACTGAAAACTAAGCGGATTTTGCATGATACAGCCAACAGTGGATATATAACAAAGTATGCAGTATTTTTGTAGACATCTCGGGTCATTCAATGCCAAGGATGCTATTCTATATTGCAGATATAGAACTGCTTCAATGACATGTCAAAACTTGCCCACTACTAAGATCCTCACCAAAGATTCGTTTTGCAGTCCCATATTCTTTGGATGTGGGCATGAAACCAGTGATGGACCAGCTTTTAATGAAATTTAACTGCAACAGAGCACATTCCACCATGGTAGTTTCCCTAAACACCTGCCATGAACCAGCCCAAGTACGGGTTGAAGTGATGAGGTGCACCTAATACGGTAATGGAAGTCACACAATGTGGCAATTGCACTCAGTTCCATGTAAAGCAATTTGGCAGTCGCTGAAGGGTAATGCCCAAAGTATGTTAGCATATGAAGTACTGCCCAGTTGTATTTGGAGTGTACACAGGCCACCCAGGCCAGCTTTCAGTTAGATACAGTTACTTGAAGAGTAAGTCCATCAAGAGAACAAGCATTTATCTCAACCTGTAGAGGTGGCCAGCCTCCGCAGCCTCTGCCATCATCAGTGTAGGCATACAGTCAGCTCTAATGGCCTGCAGTCTATTGTACGGAAGTGTCGAGTAATGTTTCTGTTTAAGTTCGTTACTATGGTATTTGTGAGAGTGTTTGTATATATATATACTTCTTTAAGTCAAAGCCTGTCTCAATACTAAATATAGTATAAGCTTTGATGGAAGTGCTATAACTTCATAGCCATATCCTAGAACGCCAACTTAAACTATCTTCCTATGATCCCAAGTGATTGGGGCTAAAGGTCATACGATAGCTATCTAGCACCTGCTCTTGGAGGAACGAATACACAGCCAGCAGGGCTAGATCCTATGGTTACCATACCAACAATGGTTGGGTGTCAGCAAAGGTGAATCCATTGGTAGCAGTTTGTCAGTTTCGTTTGAGATCTGAATTGAAACAAGATTACAAGACACCTATTTTCCCATTTCTAGATACTAACTAGAACACTAGAACTGCTGGGTATAAAGATTTTGCTGATCCAATTAAGAACAGAAACAGAGAACAACTTCAATATAGTACTTAACTGACTCAGCGAGTGGTGTAATAATGATGTGTTTAGCACCACTTAACACTAAATTTATACTGGTTAAGGACAAGTTATTTCAAAGCTGTACTATAAAGATGGATTATAACTCAATTCATAGAAACCCATGTGCAGATACTTAAGACATTTAACTGGGTGAAAATTTAAACTCGGAATCCATCTGGAGGAACACAAGCATGAGAAATAGATGTTGTTAGTAAAATTGTTAATATTGGCTAGTGGAAATGTACACGATGTGTTTCCAAGTAATAAGATTACACCATAATTTAATTCCATCCATGTAATGGCTTACTCAGTTGGTATATGGGAAAAATATTTATAGTAAGAAAAACAACAAGAGTTATAAAGATGTTCAGTCAGGAATACTAATGCAGTTGACAGGAGTCTACCAATCGTAACAATTCAATTATATTAAGAATGACAATTGGTGCATGGTCACAGGACTTTAACATGGGGAAAGTGTGGCATGCGTTGATTCAGAAGCAAGAATTGTAGTAAGTGAAATGCAACAATAACAGAATTGCAGCAAAATTGGCAGAAGAGCACGATATATTTCCTTTCATTAAGGAGAAGATAATGGTGAAATACTTTCTCCAGAATTAGTACATTATAGTAAGGGCCATGGTCCATAAAAAATCTTTCGTCATAATCAGAATATCGAGGACTCTAGAAGTTTCAAATGTGGTAAGGAGAGTTCCCAAAGCATGTGGCATAGGAATTCAAAATACTAGCCAGCCTGAGAAATAGTCAAGAAACTCTGCTGCAAATAAGAAGAACATACTGTGTGGTGAGGGCATGTGGCATCTGCTGGGTGGTGTAGCTGATCTAATCTTAAAATTTTTGAGAAATTTGTAAAGAGGAATTTTCCACGGGAAATAAGAGAATCAGATGGAGGCAAGAGGGAACAAAATTAGTACTCGTGAAAAAACTGAAACTAATGGCAAAACAGAAGACAATTTGTTTACTGGCAATACAGATCAGTTAAGTTGGCAGTATGACCAAGAGGTGAATAAGACTGAACTGATAAAATGTGTCCTAGAACAATCATCAATCGTCTAATGGCTGGGGCCTTGCTGGTACTCTGGAGATCAACTCTTGATGGCCTAGGTGACTTACTTCTTGTCCAGTTCCTGAGGAATCTACTTTCAAAGTACAGTTCAGAATGGATGACAGTACATCAAAAACAATTCATTTAATCAATTATATTAATAAGAGTAGTGATAATAGTAGCAGTAAAAATAGATGAATTAAAAATTTAACTATCCTGCATTAATGTTTCATGAACTTAATACACAAGATATATATTTGCAGGTAAAATAATGGAAATATGAGCCCATATTACAGTTACTGGGGTATGTTGCAGATAGGAAAACAAATAAATGTTTTACAAATGGGAATTGGCTTAGAAACAAAATTGTTCACACCAGCTTTCCACCTGGCCTCAACCCTTAGTAAAACCCTACCGGTAAACCAGGTATCTTCTTGTCTTAAGGGGCTCCGGTAGGATGGAAAATGATGAATTTTGTCATTTTCGTTTTTTTGCTGATTATTGATCTTTGGAATGTCCTCTTTAATTTGGTGTATAATACATGCATATTTCTAACCTAGAAATGCTTTAAAAATGGCTGTGTTGGCGTGGCAGTCTCCACAGAGTCAACAAGGAAGAGGTGAAAACGATTTTTGAGAGGTCAGCAGCTGATGGGGTACAGTATATAAATTACCTAGGGGATAGGGATTCAAAGGCATTCAAGGAAATTGAAGATCTGAAACGTAATGGACCAGATGTGACAATAAATAAGGTTAAACGTATGCAAATGTGCAAAAAAGAATGGGTACCCGCTTGCGACGCTTGATATCAGGATGGAGGGGTAAAAATATGGATGGCTGTAAAGGGTTGCTGGGAAGAATAGACTTACAGAAGGCATTATTAATAAATTACGAAAGTATTATGGAATGACCATTAGACATAGCAACAACATTGTCAAAGAAATGAAACGAACTGTTTGGGCTGTCTTATTTCAAGTTGCTTCAACTGATTCTGGTACCAACCACGACTCTGCCCCAAAGATACTGATTCATGGTGCAAGCACAACAAAGCACAAGCAGCAGGACAAACATTTGTGAACAAGGATGGTTTACCATATGGTGTCATTCAGGAACTTAAGCCTATATTCAGGGATCTATCTGATGTACAGCTACTGAAGTAGTGTTTACATGGTCGTACCCAAAATCCAAATGAGTGCATCAACAGTGTTATTTGGTCAAGAATTCCAAAAACTGTTTTGGTATCAATTAATGTTCTTTATTTTGGTGTTATGACGCTGTAATGACTTTTAACAATGGCAATTTGTCAAGGTGTGAGGCATTGAAGAAACTGAGTATTAGCGTTGGGTATCACACCATACGAGCTATGTACAGGTTTGACCAGGAAAGAGTTACTGCCTCAGAGAAAGCATTGAGGGAAAAGTAGAATAAAAGGCACGAGAGAAGAGAAGAAAACTAAAGAGAAGGCTGGAAGAAACCTATCAGGACGATCCAGATCACCCTAGTTATGGGTCTGGAATGCACCGAAACTTTGACAGCATTTTCCCGTAAGTTTACATTTTGATAGCTTTAGTGTACCTTTTCTTGGAAACTACCTGCAAGAACTTTCTGAAACTTTTACAGCCTTTAAAGTATGTTTCTGTGAGTATTTTAACACAGGGATATTCTATTATACCTAGTAGTTTGTAAATTATTGACTGGAAAGCACCTCCAAAAGTGCAAAAAAATTGGAATATTTTTTAAAAAAATTATTCTGCCAAACCAATCGGAACTTTGGGAAATCCCTGCGTTAAAATATTTGAAAACCATCATAAATTCCCCCTGCTTTGTTTCAGATATGTATCCCAATTAGTTGTTGAGAAAAGGTACACTGAAGTTCGCAAAAAATACATGGGAAAGATACACCCTACCGGAAGCCCCTTAATATAATAATATTATATATATTATAATTAATATAATATTTTGACCTAATCTTATTTTTTTCTGAATTTTTTTAATAATCTCCAATGGTAATACTTTCCAAGATTTATTGATAGATTATTTCTTATTCTGCCCTGCTGTGCCATCAAAGGATGCTTCATTTAGACACATGGTGTGTGTGTCAGTATGTGAGCATCTTATGACACATATCATCTCTTTGTATAACTGAAAAACAGTGAGTTGTGTTTACTCTTTTTAATAACTGACATTGTGGCTTCATCTGTGGCAAGTGATGGATTTACTTTCTATATCCATCCTTGTTTTCATAGTCCCAAAGTATTTTACTTTTAATTTTTAGCCTCAATTTTGTATTCCATACAAATAACTTTGATAGATTCTAAAGATTATTTACAATGTCTATGAAACATGTGCAATTTCAAAATATTTATTATTACATTATTGGCAACTAAATATCACACAAACATACATTTTGAAAATCACAGAAAGATTTCAAGTATCACCTAAATAACGTTTTCAATGGGCAGTAGAGATGGTCATGGAAAAGAAAATAAATGTAAAATGCAAATGAAACCGGTTTTATCATTATTTACAAATATTGATTGCTTTTATTTACATTTCTCCCATTTACTGTTTATGACAAATCTTTATATCGATACCTATTAACATTTAAACTATCACCTAAAACGTGATAAGACTCTGAAGATTTTTCATTTCAAGTAAAATGGGCAAGGTCACAATGGGACCCAGTGTACTACAAACATAAGATTCAAGGATATGGAGTTCCATAATCTTATCCTAGATCTGTGGCAGTATGGGTAAAGGTGGTGATGTCAGCACCAAACTATAATCAAATTGATCTCCTTAAGAAGCTTTCTATCCAATGTTCACTGGATGTCAGGCTGAGTGGGCATGGTATGCAGAAGCAAGATCTTGAACCTGGTCCCGCTGTACCTACCCGATCCAGTGTGGTGATGCCTCAATGTGTGCAGCCACACTGGTGACTCAAATAAGAGTTTATTTAACATATTACACTGAATCTAAGGAACCTTCAAGACAAAATTATATTTCTATTTACTATCCTTCCATACAACAGTATGGATAAAGCTTTGTAACTGTGCAAATTTTGGTTTACATTTTTACTTTTTGAGAATTTCAAGTGCTCGAGACATATATATATAGGTAGTAACTTTGATCAGAGTTTTCTATCTGAAATAATTGTCAACTGGTAGGATGTTGATCTGATTAGATTTCAGTGCATCCCCTCGGCAGAAACTTTGTCAATGCAACAATGATGTGCGAAGAAATAATAATAATTAGTTTCATATTAATGTACTAACCAGAGTTGTTTTTTCAGGGTGGTTCATGACAGCAAATGTTATGAATTTTTAAGTTTAGTGATCTTGACAAGTTTCATTACTCTTACAGTTAACTAAACTTTTAATTATTTTAAAAATATCTTTAAAACATCCTATATCAGAGAGTATGGAATAAATGAAGCTTGCTATTAAATTAAGATGACACTAAGAATAAAAAGTCAAGGTAAAATGAAAAACGAAATTTGCATATGTAAACTCGCTGTCAGCACAACAAAGGGTATGCACCAAATGGGAGTCAATCTCCCACCCTGTGCATACCATATGTTTAAAACTACAGATTTCAATGCTATTTTTATTGTTTCCTCTGAGTATGCAATACTATCCTTTTTCATTATTATGTTACCTAAACTACGTTAAACAAGTTAATAAAGTTAACAATATGAAACAATGATTCACTCAATAACACTAAAACTTCTACTCTACATATATCATGTCCCAATGATTGATTGCTTACAGCCAAAATTTCAATTTTAATTAAATAAGACAGAAAAAGGAACCATGACATGGCGTAATGGTCTAAATTTACTAAAACTTGAAGATACAGTGAAACACACTGAGACAAACACACTGTATATGTTCTCTTGTTCAGCCAAAGAAGAGGTTCAGCATCATCAATTTTCCACTACAGCAAAATTGGTGTGGTCATGAATGAATCTCTTCCGCAACCTTCAATCTTCCCACAACTACTTTCACGGTACCTACCATGCTCTGGTCTTATATTAGAAGTTTTTTTTGTACTGTTCTACATTAGCCTCTTGGCCAACTCCTGTATCTTTTCCAGGAACTTACGTAGTATTCTTTTGGCACGTCTATATAATAACCTTCTCATTACATGAACAAACCATTTCAGCCTCAGATTTTCTTAACATGTATGGAGTGCTTTTCCATAGTGATAGTTGCACCTGAACTGATTCACTTCTGATTTTGTTGTGTCTGGTCTTCAGGATATTTAATTTGGAAGAATTTTTTCTGCCGCTTGCCTCCAGTTATTTTTTTTTTTAATTTTTTTTTAATTTATCAGGATAAACGGCTTGTTAAGTTGAGGTCAATAAGAGTCAGGAGGACGGGATAGGATATTATTATTAGCATTATTTTTTTTTACCTGGAGTGATTTCAGAAAACTACGGAAACCCAAAATCTGAGTGGCCCCATAGGGATTTGAACCCACATTCTCCCGAAAACCAGGCCTGAGCATTAACACTCACCCACAAGGATTCATTATTCAGAGATCTTATTGAAAACGATTTACAAATGTGGTGAAAAAGTAAGACTAATTAATAATGCTCTAAAAAGCATATGTCTGTTGCATTACACATCATAACAAATATCTAAATGCTGAAAGTATTGTTGCATTATAAAAGTAAATTTGCATGGTGTAATGACATGGATTGTGGCCAGAGTTTTGATTTGCCATGCTTTCTGCCTCTGTCATGGCTGAACCTACAGCTGAATATCGAATCCAAACCACGGAACATGCTAGCAACAAAACAAAGCTTGTTAAAATTCCTAGCCATATTGGGAACCAAACTCTAAAGGCAAGTGCCTTATCCACTGAGACAACAGACTGCTTGCCAGTTGGGTTCGTACAAGGTAACAAGAAAACAACTGCACCTCTGCTGTATAAACAAGCACGACATAGAAGATTTAATAATTTTTCAAACCATTATCAATAATATTATTTCTGAAATGTGTTTTTTCCTCAGGAGCCATTGCGTCCTTTCATACCTTCACAAAAGCGATAAATGAGGTATCATTTCAAAGATTAAGTTCTGTGCTTTGGTAACATCATATTTTAAGAAACATTAAACAAAGCAAAAAGGAAATGGCTTTAGGCAATATAAATTATAAGGAAAGGTAAAATGACTCGTCACCAAAGTTGAAGGCAGCGACGGGAGAAGAACATAAATCACGAACACACAAAATATACACAGTATTTTAATCTTAAACCTTTTTCATGTTAAAGAAAATGAGTCATGTGGTTTGGGAGGTGTGCTCATGCCAATGTTTGTTATATGAGTGAGTGGATTATCAATATGGCGATGGGACTAAGATGCTATATATAAATATGTATATCGCAAAAGTGATAGAAGTAGTAATGTATGAAAAAGGTTTTAGTACCAAACTTCACGTTTGTAAAAGACATGTGGATTAGCTCCTTGTAAAATGCTTAGAAGCTGTAAGGCCCAAACTGTGGTTGCTAAGATAGGCCAGAGGTGATTTTAGTTACGAAGTAGAATCTTTGGAATTCCTCACTAAAAGTTAATAGTATCAAGTGTTTCCATGTTTATTTGTTCGTTGTGGCCATCTAGTCTTCATGGGTTTACTTCCTATTTTATTCTTTATTTTTAAAATGTATTGTGGGATAATTTCTTTAAACTCATTTCTTGCAATTCCAAATGTTATATTACAAAGTTTCTATAAAATGGTCAAGTAATCATTACAGTTGTACAAAGGCACATCTTATTACAGAGAAAAACTGTTGACAAAGATTAGGAGAAAGTAGGATTTTTGTGTCCAATTCAAGTTTAGTAAGCAGGAAAACAGTTAGTTCTAAGGCTAATTTCTGTTTACTGCTTACTACGAAATAAGGCCGAAGGTTTTTCTTTATTTCAGGAATAAAGCAAAATTATTTTTTTTAACTCATTCGTACATACCAATTAACACAAGAAAGCTCCAAACAGGGGAACCAGTTGCTTCTTTATAGCTCAGTCAAGAGTTAGCCATGTACTATTAAATAGTAATGTCTGTTGTGACCAATACCTTACAACATAATTTTTTCCATTGAATATTTCCAAATGATTTCCTTTTCAGTTTATAAATAGTACTTAACAATAATATCTACTCACTCATCAAAGACTTCAATTTTCACTTTCATTAAAATTATGCAGGAGATATCAGAAACTGTTTTGTTTTTTGTATTTATTTACGACTTGTGATCTGAACAGCAACTGTTAACAGTCTCTAACTTAATTTAATTTAATTGCAATGGAGCACAGGCTCCAGTGGCAATTTCCCTACACCCCCATCTTCCCCCTATCCTGCAGCCACCTACATTTGCCCTCTACAAAATTTTATCTTTAAATTCTTTCAATTGTTTCGGTAAATTATTCATCATTTCTCTTGGTAACTCATTCCAATCCCTGACACCCTTACCTAAAAAAGAGAATCTTTCCACACCCTTGTGCCTGAATCGAGTGCCAGCTAGTGGTCATGGTCATCTTTTCCCTTCCATGCACTACTTTCCATACCTACTCCAATATCTTTCCATGCCTCATTGCCAGTATACACCCTGCACACTCCCATGACCCTCCTCATCCTCCTCCTGTCTTGCAACGAATCCCATTTCAGATCCTTTATCATATCCGTCACTGATTGCATTCTGCGATAATTTCCAGAAACAATCTGGCAGCCCTTTTTTTAAACCTTTCCAACTCCTGTATTTGATACATAAAATGAGGGTCCTGTACTACACTACCATATTCGAGCAATGGTCTGACCAAAGTTTTGTAACCCAACTCCCTCACTTCCTCTCGTACATCTCCTCATCACTCCTCCAACAAGTGCAGAATTTTGAAATCTTTTCCTACCAACTGTCCAATGTTCCCTGCCCAGTTAAGCTTGTTGTCAAATGTAAAGCCAAGATATTTACATTTCAAGTCTTCAGCAAGCAATTCTTTCCCCACCTTATATTCATAATTAACCTTTTGTTTTTTATTTGTGTATCTAATAGCTAACTCTTCTTTGCATTTATCTTCATCCCATGTTTACCAACCCAAACTAGATATCCTGTCCAGATCACCCTGCAACTGTTTACAATCCTCTAATCGTTTTGATTCCTTTTATATAGGATTGTGTCATCTGCAAACAATCTAATTTCAGATACTAAACAATCAAACACAATTATTCATTAGAATATGAATAGCAATGGTCCCAATACGCTACCCTGCGGCACTCCTATTATTACTTCCACTTCTTTGATACTACATTTCCTACCTTAACTTTCTATTTTTTTAAATTCTTCTACCCAGCAAATCACTTTCTCATCCACTCCAAAAGTTTTAACCATATTTACTACCATTTTATGGCTCACTCTGTCAAACGCTTTTGACAGATCTAATGCTACTCTATCAATTTGGCCTCCCTTGTCCATTTCATCTGAAATATCTTGCATATATCCCACCAACTGAGATTCGCATGAATATCCTTGCCTGAACCCATGTTGCCTGCTTGAAAACCACTTACGTTCCTCACATATATTTCTGATGTGGTTGCATATCAATCTTTCATTAATTTACCTACCACTGATGTCAAACTGAATTGGCCTGTAATTCACTCTATTTCTCACCCCTCCTTTATGTACCGGTACTACTATTGCACTTTTCCATTCCTGTGGCAAGCAGCAAGTATCCAGACTCAATTAAATAATATTTCAAGATAAGGTACAATGTCACATCCGGCTGATTGTGAAAAAATTTGAGCATGATTGTTTGAAGTAATTATTCCAGCATTTGTGTGGAGTGATTGAAGAAAACGGAAAACCAAAGGAAGAGAAATTGAAACAGAAGAATTCTACCATAACCTCACAGCTGGAGATTGACCGGACCAATAAATAGGGCTATTTAATTCTAGCATGAGATCTTAATGCCACATTAGGCAAACAAGAAATTGAAAATGTGGTTGGAAGTTTTAGAGAGGATCAACTTAACAAGAATGGGATTAAATTTAGAAATTTTGTAGCTACAATAAATTCCGGATGACAAACACCTTCTTCTGGAAAAAAAAAATCAATTCATAAATATACATGGAGTGCAAAGGTCTGAGATCCTTGATTGATTATGTTATACTGAATGAAAGAACAAAATCAATGGTACAGGACACGAGGGTTTTCATAAGCAGTGATGTATCAACAGAGTATTTTTTTCTTTCTAATTACTAAACCAGTTCTTTGCACAAGATGGAGGAAAGGTGAGACAAAAAAGAAGGTAAACATTATAAAAAGTTTAAAATTGGCCTGTTGCAGGAAGAGAGTATTTAAGATTTGTACCAAAGAATGCTAAGTAAATGCACATTAGAGAAACTACCAGAAGAAGACACAGATACAGGATGACATAACATAAAAGAATGTGTCACGAAAATAGCAGCTGAAGTGTTCAGTAAAACAAGAGTTAGCAGAAAAAGGAAAGGTCTTCAGATATGGAGTGAAGAAATAAAAGAAGCTGTGGTAGAGAAATGGAAGGCTTATTTGGCATTTATATAGAAGAGTACAGATGAGGCAATAGAATATTACAAGCAAAAAAGAAATGAAACAAGATCCATAGTAAGGAAAGTACATAATGAAAGCTGGGATAAATTTGACGGTCAGATAGAAAATGACATCTATGGGTGCATGGACTTTTCCTTTAAAATACTAAGGAGTTTGAGCAGAATGGACAGAAACAGTGAACATATCGAAGTAATAGAGCTATAAGAATGGATAAAACACCACAAAAGCCTCTGGTTTAATGACAAAGTGATGATATAAGAAGACCCAATTACAGAAAGTCTAGATCACATAACGATAGTAGAATAAATCGAATTAATCAAGTTTTAAGCTTTTTTTTTTTTTTTTTTTTTTTTTTTTTTTTTAAAAAGGCTGGATGTGAAGGAATAGCACCATAATTATTTAAGGATAGGAGAAAGGTACTTACGTCTAATAAACATAAGTTAGTTGAAAGGTAAAATACCTGAATGTTGGTGAAAAACAATTATGATCTATATTTTCAAAAAAAGGAGACAGCGCTGACACAAACAATTACAGAGGAATAAGTATTATGAATACAGCATATAAAATCTGTATCAAAATAATGAATGCTAGATTGAGACCAATAGCAGAAGCCAAACTACCAGAATTTCAAAATGGATTGAGGCTCTTGTTCAGATAAAAATGGAATATAACTTACCAAAATTCATTGCTTTTGTGGAATTGAGGAGGCTTTTGACAAAGTAGACAGAAAAATGCAGTGAGAAATCCTTCATAGGAACGTGTATCCAAAACATATTATAGAAACAGTAAAGAGTTTATATTTTAATACTGAGACACTCCTTGAAAAAAGGAACAAACAGGCTTGAGATAAGGGTGTAATCTTTCCTCAACACTTTTTAACATATATCTGATTGATGCCATTAATAAGTGGCAGGATGAATATCCAATGAGGGGTGCAGACAGGCTTAGGACAAGGCATGTCCCTAAATGTACTTTTTGTATTTGCTGATGACCTACTGGTGATAAAGGATAATGAAAATGGATTACAGAGAGCCGTCCACAAATTACAAATATGTACAGAGCACTACATCCCGACGATATCCACTAACAAAACAAAAATAATGGCTTTCTGTGGTCAGGACCCCATTAGAGCAAAAATAGTTATAAATGGTTGAACAAGTTTCACACTATAACTACCTTGGTTGTGATGTTATTTATAATGTAAGAAAAAGACATTGATAATAAAGTGAACAAATGTCAGATGATATGTGGAATGATAACTAAAACCTTAGGAAATAGGATGCGCAGAGACACAAAGATAAAATTCTATTAAGTGATGGCAGTTCTCATGATTCTTTACGGAAGTGAGTCTTGGGTAATGAAGAGAAGAGACAAAAGTCGCATACAAGCAGCTGAGATAAGGTTCTTAAGATCTTTAAAGGGATGTACAAGGCTGGATATAATAAGAAATGAGAATATAAGAGAGGAGCTGAAAATATACAGTATGACTGAAAAGATAGAACAACATAGGAATAACTGGAGAGACCATCTGTATAAAGTGGATGATGCACGATTACCAAAAGTAGTATAAGTAGACCAAGGAAGAGATGGGAACAGTCCTTGAAACTGGAACAGGTCAAAAGGCCAAATCCTTGAATAGGTAGAAGTAGAACAATCCATTTAGCATGTTAAAAAGAAAGGGTTTTTGAAATACTCTGCTATGTCAGGTTTGATCTACAAATCAGCCAGGAAACATCAAGGATTGCATAAAAAATACAGAGAAAGAACTACTGAGCAAAAAGGATGAATCTTTACAACATACTGAAATGAACTGTAATAATATCCCATGATAAGATTTTAATATACATTATTATACTCAGTCACAGTCTTATTCACACCTAAAAAACATTTCCCTGTCTTTGCTGCTATAATTGACACAACATGTAACAACAAATCTACGAACTACACACCCTACAGCTCTTACTTGCTTAGATGACTGACAAAAAGCAAGTTTCCGTTGTTACATTTTTTTTTTCATATTAATATCACAAGAACTTTTTGTGAAAAATGTGAACAAAAATTTTCATAATTAAATATTAGCAAATACTGTTAAAAATGGTTTCAAGATGGCTTGTGTTAAAAGTGCAAGTGGTAGGAACCAAAGTTAAATGAACCTTCCTAAACCAGACATTTTGAAAAAATTCTTTCAGTATAAGCAACTAAATGATCAACTAAAAACACAAAAACAAAAGAATTACACAATATTTCGACTTTTTAGTCTTCCTCATGTAGGAGGCGAGACATATGGCAGGGGGAAAGATGTCACATCCGAGCCTGCCACATGATTCATCGTGGCAGGCTCGGATGTGACATCTTTCCCCCTGCCATATGTCTCGCCTCCTACATGAGGAAGACTAAAAAGTCGAAATATTGTGTAATTCTTTTGTTTTTGTGTTTTTACGTGTCTCGCCCTCCTGCCTTCATCTGTGGTAAGTGACGGGTAACTGTTTATTTTCCCTATCCTATCTTATTTTCAGTGCCTCGCGGCAGTTTCTTTGTTTCCTTTATCTAAATGATCAACTAGTAATATATATCAAAATGTGCCCACTGATTGTGTTAATGACTGTGAAGTCAAAGGTTTGCAAATATATATATATATATATAAAATAATAAAAATTAAGGTGTGGTTTAGGAACCGACCAACAGTTGTTCTTTCACACTCTATACTGTTACTGTCATATACATAGAGCAAACTTTCAAATTCTTTCACTTTTATTTCTTCTTTCAGTTTTATAAAATACTATGTAGGGCCAAATTCTTATATCTTCAATATTATACACTCAGAACACTACAAGAGAAGGCTATCAAATTTACTGTGTGTAGAAAGACACAAATGAGGGAAGTATTCTTGAGAATACTGAAAAATGTAGTCAGAAACAGTGTTCTGGACCTTCCCTCTTTCGGTATAGCATGAATCTGTTGAATTAGAGTGATGGATGTGCTTTAAATAGGTGCTTTTATGGTTCTTCCTCTCTAGAGAAAGCATTTATCATTGAGGTGGAAAAGTACAGTACATTTAAATACACTTTTCTGTTGTTATTTGCAGTGTATGGAGGATAAGCAATGCACTAAGAAAGCATAGTGTTATTATGTACAAATACAAGGAAGAATTATATGCCACCTATGAAATGTCACTTTTAAAATTTATTACACTGTGATATGTTCATATAATCAATTTTTTACATTTTAAGTAAAAATATTTACTTATACATAAATAACTGAATGAACATAAAATTTATAAACATAATAATAGGGGTGTACCAGAGCACTGGTTCCGTTTCCACAAGTGTGGAAGTTCCACAAAATTTTGACTTATGCATATTTTATAACGGAAGTTTAGCGGAAGCTAAAAGTAAATCAAACTAATCTGAACCGGTGTGACTGGTAGGTCTGACACCTTCGTTTGGAAAAAATAGGAGTATATTTGTGTATAAAAAATAAAGTAGACTATGCTTTATAGAAAAAGATTGCCTTTAATGTTCAGGTTTGAACACATATTCTTCATTGATTTTTGACACATTAAACAAATACTTAATCTTTCGAATCCCCTTCCCAGCATCTATACAGTCGATTTAAAAAAAAAAAAAAAAACATTTTTCAATGAATGCAGAAGTTACAGGTATGGATAAAAGAATACAAATTATTTTAAACATATTGTGAAAATCTTCACATTTATTGAATATATATTGCCATAGAAGTTTCCAAATCAGTAAAACTTTGATCATATTTGAATTTCCCCTGCATCTCATCCAGCATTATACTTCTTCAGACAAACAATTTGCATTTTATGAAGATTTAAAGCTGCAATAACACATACAAATATTTCATATTTAATGGGTTTATATGTTAACAATACTGCACACAAATGTTATCAGCGGGCCACAGACATTGTTCAAAAAACAAAAAACTATTTATAAAAAAAGTGGTCAGTCTATTGCAACCGAATGTGATTAAGTAATTAGAAAACAGAAGACTATGCCTCCACTGCACACTGCCTATTCGGTCGAATGTGACCGAGTGATGGACACATCAAAAGGTTTGGTTCTGATGCTATTTTTGTACGTAAAAGGTCAACCTGTGAGTTAAAAATGTGTGTTGGATAAAAAAAAAATGGTATTTTAAAGTACTCGAATATTTTCATAGAATTAGAGTACTTCTACGTGAAGTAAGTACTATGCCCAATAATAGATTATGGGTGGAAAGTTGGCAACCCTAGTCACTGACATGCTCTTTGAACTTTGATTGACTGAGCACCAACAATAGTCCAACTGTCGGTGCAGTGACTGTTTCTTGTTAGTGATTGTTTCAAATGTTGTATAGCATACTTATGTGTGTATTTTGGTGTAGTGTTCAGTGTATACAGTGGTGTGTCTCAAAATGAAGCCAAAAACAAGTCCGATCTGGAGATTTTTCATAGAAAAAACTGAATCTATGGCAAAGTGTACAATATGTGAAAAACAATATTCTCGTAAAGGGCGTACTACTACAGCTTTGTCACTTGAAGTCTATGCATCCGGAAGAGTTTAAAGACTTTGAAAAACTAAATGCAGATCTTAAGTTGCAGACAAAAGAAAGAAAATATCAAGGTCAGTCTAGTCCATTAGTTGAAGCAAAAAAGCAATTAACTATACAACAGGCTCTTACAAAAAATGAGTTTTGGGACTCATCACATCAAAAAAGTGAAGAAATGGATCGTTTGATTGGTGAAATGTTAGCCCTGGAGGACTTGCAATTTAATTTAATTTTGTAGTTGGTATAGGATACCATCAAGTAGTTAGTGCAGCTTTGCCTCGATATAAATTAAGAGGACGACAGTTTTTCACAAAATTAGTACGCGATGATTTGTACAATCGAGCAGCAAGTAAAATAAAACAGTTAATAGGAGATTTCGAAACATTATCCTTCACAAGTGATATCTGGTCGAAGATGAGTTGTGGCATTTCTTTACTTGCTTTGACCGCCTACGGGTTCACCAATGATTTTCGGAAATTGACTATCATCTTGAAATGTGAAGTTACGGAAGGACGACATACGGGAGAAGCTATTTCATTCAAATTACAATCTTTTTTCCAAGACTGGGGCAAAAAACTTATGCAGTTCATTGCGTAGTACATGATCGAGGTTCTAATATGATTAAAGCAATGCTGCTGTCAGATATTCAAGATTTTTATTGCGGCATCCACCAACTGCAGCGCTGCATAAAATCTGTTACACAGACAGAGGAATGGTTAGAGCAGCTGGTATTAAAACTAAAGAGAATTGCAACACATTTTAATCATTCTTTAATAGCCCAAGAAACATTGAGAAAAATACAAATGGAAACGCTAAATCAACCTGCACTATCTGCAATACAAGATTGTCCTACTAGTTGAGTAATCCAATTCATACCCTTCCTTACGAAATATTTAAATTAAATATTTATAAAATGTAATTTTTTCAGATGGAACAGTACATTTTATATGATGGAGCGTTTTATGAAAATTAAAGACTCAATTATGTTGTACCTCAGCCAAGAGAAAATTGCCGCAATCACTCCAGATGATTGGGTAAACGTTGAAAAATATGTAAAAATATTCAGGCCCTTTGAGGAAATCACCAGGGAGTTCAGCAGTTCTCAAGGAATGATTTTTCATCTGTTATACCACTTGTACAACTTATTGTTAGTACTTTGTAAGCGTAGGACGTAAAACATGACAATTCAAATGATTTCAAAAGAGTAATTAAAAAATGACAGATTAATTAAATTTCCGATTTATTGATTTGAGCAAAAAATTTTTGTGCACTGTTTCTACACATTTGGATCCACAATATAAGATGAAATTCTTTAACGAGATTACCAAGCAGGAGGTAGAAAACCAGTTAATTCGAATTATGACTAAGAAAAATGAAGAAGAAGAGATGATCGATCAAGATGAGTACTGTCCTTCTGATCCTAAGAAAAATAAAGAAAATGAACCTATCGCAAGTTCGCAGGAATCTCAGCCTTCGATAAGTAAGACATTTCCACAACATTCATTGGTGATATTAGAATCTATTTTAAACTCTAGTGATATCGAGGATGATGATCCTTGTTACCAATTAGAACCCGTTGCGAAGGCAAAACAAGTGTTACAGGACTACAACAAAGACAAAAGTCTTCCATTAAAAGAAGATCCTCTTAGGTGGTGGCAAATGAACGATCAGAAATTTTCCATGTTGTTACAATTAGTTTGCAGGTTCTTGTCAGCTCCACCTAGCAGTGTCGCCAGCGAATAGTTGTTCAGCGGAGCAGCCTTACTTTATGATGTAAGAAGAAGCAGTTTAAAAGAAGAAAAAGCAGCTAAGCTTTTGTTTTTAAAATATAACTTGCCACTTTTAAATTTCGAATATTAATTAAGTACTTAGAAAAATACTATTTCTTAATTAAAAGTCAGTTACTTATTGATCTGGTTTGATTATTAAAATAAACATCATTATTTCGCTTGGCACTTTCATTAAATATAAATTTTCAAACACGTCTGCTTCCGCAAAAAAATTCCAAATATAACGTCCCCTTCTGTTTCCGCTTCCGTAATATCGCTTCTGTTACACCTCTACATAATAACACTCTACAGCAGGAATAGTAACTTCTATGGCAAGTCTTGGTGTGTACACAACTGATCCCCACCACACGTCTTTTCCTTTAACATGACTACGATCTTATACCCAAATATTAAAAAGTGTGTTAGTCTTTACCACTGCCCTCCTGCCTTCCTCTGTGATAAGTAATGGGTTTACCTATTTTTCTTCAATTTCTTGCTTAAAAGCATTGTCATAGTAATAGTTTTTTTTATTGTAAAACTAGCTTCTGCCTGCAGCTTTACCCACTTTATTAAAACCTAACAGAAGATATATGCCATGTTAGAAGTTTTCTTGGACCTAGCTGATTTATGTTTGATGTTCCTCCAGCACAGTGAAAGGTTTCATTTATATTTTCCAAGCGACATTGTTAAAAACACTTTCCTTGATAACACACTTACTCCAGTCACTTTCAAAGGGAAATCTTCCCACTGGTGTTTTGTCTGAGGTAAAGTGCTCATGACTCCGTGAAATTCACTAATGCTAATTCTTTCCAAAGCATCTGTTCATGTTTTACATTTTGCAAGCACGAAGAAAAAACTACCGGAAGACTAAAAATACAATTTAGTTAAGTGGCACCCTCTATTTGTCTGCAAACAATGAAAATATTTCACTAACGCATTCCATATAGTTCTCTTCATCAAATATGTAATTTTGAGCCAAACTTAGAGCTTCAGGACTGAAAACATTGTTTTGCCTATATACTGCTGTCAGAATGTAAAACTTATCAGCTGCTTTTGTGTGTTGTTACTGTATAAATTCATTTTAATTATCTCTCTTCAGCATGTTCAGAAAACTGTCCAAAGTTACACCTAATCAATTTTTGTAAAAATAAATTTTTAATGCCACATCATTAATAGTGAAAAAGTCCTGCCTGTTACTGAATCTTTAATACAGAAATGACATGCCTCAACACATATTCAGCCAACAAAACCTTTCTACTGGTATATATTCAGAAAAGTTTTAATTTATGACTTTGAAGCTTCAATTTCTCATAAGAGAAGACTAACCAAGATAGACAATGTTATCATGAGGTGTCATACTATTCCATAGTTTATACTGAATGCCTTCCCCAGCATACTTACATAACTTAAATATGGCACTAAAAATTGTCTGGCTCCAGGTCATGTAGAGTCATAATACTTGCCACAGATTTTAAGTTAGATCATAAGCTTTCAAAACTATTAAATGCCCAAAAACATTTGTTTGTTAGTTGTTCCATGATACCATAGAAAACAAATGCACAAAATGTGGTTCAATATGGTGATGTATACAAGTGTGATTGAGTATATGTCCCAGTGGCAATTTCCCATAGCATCTACTTTTGCATAAGATAAATTTTCACTTCAATGTCTTTTAATGATTAAGACAAATTCTTCTCTTGACAATTTATCGACTCTCCTCCATCTGCTAGTGAAAACTTTCAAGCCTGAAATCAAGTCTAATGCACTAAATATCCCTCATATGCACAATACACAATGAAGAATTTGAGTTTTAGATGCTTAAATTTGCACCTCACATCACAATTTTGACATACTTTCTAAAGTAGGAAAAAAACATGTGGCATGTTTGCAGAGGGAATTAAAAACTAAAATCAGTATATTATATTATAAAAATTTCAGGCAAGAATCACAAATATGTCCCATAAAGAAAATTCCCATTTATCCCATTGAAGCTTTAATAGAAGCCTGCATGATCTTTACTGTTAAGGAATGGATTGCACAAAGTCTTTTGTATATACTACTAACTTGATTCAAATAATCATTGCTTTTTATTTTATTATCAGAGAATCTTAATGAAATTTTATATACCATTCCCTCACAAAACTTGGCTGCTGCATCGCTGACAATAAGTTGTTAATTTTGCTTGATATAATCACATAATTTAACTCCAAAGTTAACATGAAACAATAGAATTAATTAAAAATAATTTTCTAACAAGTATTTATAAAATTTACTAAAAAATGTTTACTGTAATTTGTGGAGATTCAATAAATAAATCACACAACATTTAGCATAAGAATTTATTAGAACATATTTAATACATATAATGTCATGTACTGTATATTGTAATAGCTTGTGGTTGTGAAAAATTACATCATATCACAAGTTCTTGAAAGAATAGTTTCAGTCAGTTGTAGCACAACACACGTTCTACAAACTAATCACATACTTGCAGTGGAACCTATTTTCAAATGGAAGGTTCTAACTACCATACCAGACAATGATATTTTCTGAACAAGTTTTTTGTAAAACACTCATATGGTGATCAAAGTATCATATCATAGAGATTTAAGGAAGGATCACAATAACATCCCAACATAACTGAGATTAATTCTATAGAAGGTCTCTCCACACTTCTGGAAACTGGAGTCCAGCAGAAGGGTCATTAACCATGTAACAGTGAGTATCTCTACTGATGATATTCACTTTTTCTGCAACAGATTGTAAATACCACATTGATTCAACAAAATGCCTTGGGATTCGGGATGGAAGATGACCATACTGCTTTTTACCATATATTTTCAGTCATCTCCTGTTAAATGGAAACGCAAAAAGCACAAACAAGACGTTAATACTAAAAATATCAACTTGATTTCCGATCTTTGTCATTCACATAATTTTCACTATAGATTTTTGGCAAAGGTTATTCATCTGGCTATCAGATAACATTATTTTGGATTTTATTGTCTCTGGCCATTTGATTCACAAGTTAGTATGACTAAGTTTCGTCACTATAGAATTTGAAATAATGTGGAATCTATTTGTTCACTCTAATTGCAGGTTACACTTTAATAATTGATTCATAACATTTTAAGTGATAAGTAATCTGGATCATGCTGTTAACAAAATTTTAGATAAAAGTTTTAACTGGGATTTTTATATACAAACAAGTACACAAATTACCTTTGATTTTCTTTATACTGAAATATGATACATTAGAATTTCTAAAAAGTATATTATTTGGTTCAAATCCAAATGTGGATGAATTTTTTTATTTGTTACTTGGAAACAAATAAAACACAAGTCCTAACAACAGACTGATCACCTGAGACCTGGAAGAAATTTGAACTGTATCTCTAGTCTATACAAAGTACTAAATGTGAGAATTGATTCTTTCCGTCATTTCGACGCGGAGGAAGTTGTCAAAACGTTGTGTGCGGCAGAAGAACTTATCCGGCAGAACACCCGGGAATAATTTTCATGAGAATGCTAAATGTTCAGTTTAATGTTGGCAGCTGATGAAAGCTCCACTATGGATTTCCAGGTAGTAAAACCATGTCAATTTTCTAGCCCCTACAACAGAATAAAATATCTGATGCTAATAAACCAATACAGCTCTACCCAGAAGATCACAATCACGGTTTACTTGGTTTTAATTATTGCATATAGATATTGAATTATCAATAATGGGTTTCCTCTCTGCTCTCAATTTTTTTTAAAAATGCACTTTATCCTGACTACTTATCAATCAAAACAATATAAATGGACATTTGAATGAAATCTGCTACCCACCCTAACTATTTCAAATTATTAGCAGAGTATGGTTCCTGCAGAACTGTCAGATAAAATTTCTGGTTATTCACTCAAAAGAAGACAACAGTGTCATACCTGTTCTGTATCTTACTACATACACTTAGGTGACAAAAATCATAGGATACCCTGCTAATAGCGTGTTGGTTCTCCATTTGCCCAGCGAAGCGCACCAACACGACGTGGCATAGACTCCGCGAGTTGTTGGAAGTCCTCTGGAGAAATGTTGAGCCATTCAGCCTCTACAGATGTCCATAATTCCGAAAGTGTTGCCGGTGGAGGATTTTGTGCACGAACTTATCTCTCGAATATGTCCCATAAATGTTCGATGGGATTCATGTTGGGTGATCGTGGTGGTCAAATCATCAGCTGGAATTGTCCCGAATGTTCTTCAAACCAATCGTCAACAGTTATGGCCCGGTGACATGGCACATTGTCATCCTGGAAAATTCCATCGTTGTTTGGGTACATGAAGTCCATGAATGGGTGCAAGTGGTCTCCCAGTAGCTGAACTCCATGTAAACACAGCTCACACCATTATGTAGCCACCACCAGCTTGACCAGTGCCTTGCTGACAACTCGGGTCCATAGCTACATGAGATCTGAGCCACACTCGTATCCTACCATCAGCTCTTACCAATAGTAATCGTGACTCATCTGACCAAGCCACTTTTTTCCAGTCGTCTACGATCCAGCTGATATGGTCACGACCCCAGGAGCGCTGCTGTTGGCGATGTCATGCTGTTAGTAATGGCACCAAAGTCCTTCTTCTACTGCCATAGCCCATAAAAGCCAAATTTCACCGGACTGTCCTGACGGACACGCCTGTCGGACTTGTCTGTTCACACTGACAAGTCTACGCAGACATCTTGGTTGCACTCATTAAGCGCCGGCAGTCGACCACTGCATTGTCCATGAGGGGAGGTTATGCCTGAATTTAGGTATTCTCAGCACACTCTTGACACTGTGGATCTCGGAATGTTGAATTCCGAAACGATTTCCGAAATGGATTGTCCCATGTGTCTAGCTCCAACTAGCATACTGCGTTCGAAATCAGTTAATTCTCGTCGTGTGGCCATAATCACATAATCAACCTTCTCACACCAAGCATTTCACCACAAATGAAAGTCCTGCCCGGGAACTGACCATTTATACAATTAGTAAGTGACACTACTGCCATCTATAAATTTGCATATTGCTATCCCATGACTTTTGTCACCTCAGTGTATATGGTTTTCAAAAATCAAAATGATATTCAGGCACATTCTAAAGAAAGGAACCCCAGGTCAACATGAAAATGATGTGGTCATTTATACGTACTTCTTGCTTCCAAATACTGTGTTTCTACCGCAACTATTGAAGCGGTGCTGTTGACACTGATATTATGATATAGTAACTTAATGGATTCTTTGATTGGAACACTTCGACACCATAATTAAGAAAAATGTTATCCCAACATCACAGCAAAAATATGAACTCCCACAAAGAATACTTTTGTCAATTTAATGTACATTAAGGAACAGAAATCGGAAAAACTGTTGTTAACTTTAAGGAGTGTATGTGATACAAAATTTGTTACTAATAATACTCAGATAAGGAAATTCAAATTGAAATGTGAAATAATTTCATGGAAAGAAAAAGGATACATAAATTCCTTGATGTTTGGGAATATTGCTGGTGCTTGGTTGACATTTCTCTAAATTTGTAGGGAAAAATAAAATAAAAATAATAATAATTTTAGAGGAGGATGAAATGGCATCAGTAAAGTCAAAGGGAACAAGTAGAATTTCAAAGTTAAAGGTTGTAGATCATTATTACTAATACAATAATAATAATAGGGAAATAAATATTTGGCAACCTCTACTTTATTATTATAAAAATGAAAATCCTGTTTTTTTTTTTTTAATTTTTGCATTTGTTTTACATACTTAATGCTTACAATTGGATAAAGGAAACAAAGAAACTGCCGCGAGGCACTGAAAATAAGATAGGATAGGGAAAATAAACAGTTACCCGTCACTTACCACAGATGAAGGCAGGAGGGCGAGACACGTAAAACACAAAAACAAACGAATTGCACAATATTTCGACTTTAGTCTTAGTCATGTGGGAGGCGAGACATATGGCAGGAGGAAAGATGTGGTCACATCCCAACCCGCCACATAATTCACGTGATGGGTTGGGATGTGACCACATCTTTCCCCCTGCCATATGTCTCGCCTCTCACATGACTAAGACTAAAGTCGAAATATTGTGCAATTCGTTTGTTTTTGTGTTTTTACGTGTCTCGCCCTTCTGGCTTCATCTGTGGTAAGTGATGGGTAACTGTTTATTTTCCCTATTCTATCTTATTTTTAATGCTTACAATTATAACTATAGTTCCCATTCAGCTGAATGAACTTCTAAAAATGCAACACTAGAGATCAAAACTCTTTTTGAACAACAAATTCTTGGAATACATTGTTTACAGTCTAATACTCTTTATACCCCTTCTCAGTTAAGAATTCATAGAGATGTTTAAAAAATCTCCATGGGAAAGAAGTGAAAAATAAATAGGATGCAGCAAAACTTTCATTACAGTTCCAGTAATTACTTGCCCACTTCTTTAGCTGCATAAGACCAATGTCATGAAGATGAGACAGATGTTCTCCTTTTATCTCACTTCCCTCAAGAATGACTGACAAGATGGTCATTTGTTTAGAGCAGTGGTGGCCAATTACATATTTTTCCAGCCCGCGAGAATCATTACAGTTTTACAAAATATATTTATTTTATAACGGCCAAAGTAGTGAAAACCAATGTATTAAAAAATACCATTTTTGTGCACCCATATTTTCAAAATTTATTTGATTTATATATCATTTTTAGTGTTATATATTTCTTTAAAATGAGCATTTATTATTATATTACCTATGTTTACATGTAAGAATAACAGTAAACACAATAAGAATAAGTCATTATGTTTCAATTTTTCACTAAAAAAAAGTCTATAATGGGTCTAATTATAATACGGGGATATATAATTTTATACGCTGCCCGTGGTGTTATGATGCATTTCCAAAGTGGCCCGCAATATCATTTGGGTTGGCCACCCCTGGTTTAGGGAGTAACCCTCCTCACCCATTTCCATTTGATTGTTGTGTGTCATGAAATTATTTGAAACAATTGATTTCATTGTTGTTAACAATATGTGGAAGGATAATCATTAAAAAAAAACACAAAGAAAGAAAATTAGGCAGTACTGGATACGTTCAGTTTGTTATCAGTGATCGACTACTTATAGGACACCTTATACTATGGAGCTTACCTCCAGATGCTAACATACCTACTTAAATTTCAATTACATTTTGCTAAACTCATTTAAATGTGAAGGCAACATATTCCAGTCTCCACCTCTAAAGAAAAATTCCCTACTCTTTAAAAAAATATCAAATATTTATGTGAGAATTGATTCTTTCCCAGCACATAAAAATTATTTCCAGGTGTTCTGCCGGATAAGTTCTTCTGCTAACAAGAACTTATCTGGCATAACAGGAGGATATTTTCCAATATTTAGTTTGATGAATTATGGGAATTAATGGAAAACTAAAGGAATGTTTGATTTTCTACTCCTAAATTGATGTGTTTAATAATGGATACTATTAACTGTATTATCTGTAAATAACATATCAAGTGTAGTTAACAATATCTTTTTTTTTTCATATTAATTACTCTGCTGCATCTATGCAATTTCATGAAACACTCCTCTGATCCAGACTTGATCATTCTACCAGCAGACAAAGGCTCAACTACGGTGGTCATGAACTGTTGTGATTACGTGAGTGAAGCACTGCATCAGCTGCCTGACACCAACACTTATCGCCCCCTCAACCATGATCCCACACCTGCAGTCAGTGATAGAATAAAAGACTATGTACAGTTTATTGGACCACTCCAAGGCCACTCAACCCATTCTGTTTCACTCCTCACTCCAAAAAAGACATGCACATCTTCCTATACCTACTACCTAAAATTCATAAGCCTGGCAACCCAGGATGTCCCATAGTTGCTACATATAGCTCACCGACTGACCACATCTCTGCCCTGGTGGACCAGCATCTACAGCCCATTGCCAGCCAGCTTCCCTCCCACATCAAAGACACCCGACACTTCCTCTCCCAGCTGGCTGCGGTATCCACACCTCTTCCCTCTGATTCCATCCTAGTGACGGTTGATGTGACCTCCCTATGAACAAATATTCCCCACTGTCATAGGCTCAGCGCCATGGAAGACTTTCTAGACCAGCGTCCCTCCAATAGCCTCCCCACCAGAGTGCCCGAGTTAATACTGAACAACAAATTTTTTTCATTCGATGGCAAAATTTACCTCCAAGTCAGCGGCACTGCCATGGGCACTCATATGGCTCCTTCATATGCTAACCTCTACTTAGGCTGTCTGGAACAGTCATTCTTAGCTGGGTGAGAATCATCGACGACATTTTCGTAATTTAGACCCACGGGGAAGACAACCTACTCAGTTTCTTCAATAAACTCAATACCGCCAGCACTCTGAAATTCACGTGGACTTACTCATGGACACATCCCACTTTCCTGAATGTTGACCTATCCCTCATGAATAGCTACATGAACTCATCTTTCCATATCAAACCGACCAACCTACAACAGTACCTTCATTACAATAGCTGCACACCCTCACCACATCAAATACTCCTTCCCCTATAGCCTTGGCATCAGGGGGAGTCACATATGTTCTAATGAACAAGCCCTCCAACATTATGCCAGCAACATCTCCGAAGCCCTGATTTCCCGCAATTACCCCCCCCCCTCCCCAGACTTACTTCACAAACAAGTTTCATGGGCCACATCACAACCCACTCAACCCATTGAAAGCCCACAACCCTCTAAAATTAACCATAGCCCCATTTTGATCACCCGTTATTTCCCGAGTTTGGAATCTGTCAACCGAGTACTGCGACAAAGTTATGATTTCCTTTGAGCCTGCCCTGAGATGAGAAACCACCTTCCAAAAATCCTCCCCCGCCCACCCAGAACCTGCTTCAGGAGAACTCCAAACCTCAACCAACTCTTGGTCCATAAACATGTTGCCTCCCATCCTGCAAGACAGCCCCAAGGTTTGTTTCCTTGCAACAGATCCCGCTGCAAATTATGCAGTATGTACCCACCTTCCACCCCTTTAGCAACCCGGTAACTGGGGAAAGCTTTCCCATCACAGGACTTGCCACGTGTGTACCCTCCCACCTTATAAATCTACTCACCTGCAACCATTGCCCAGCCTCCTACATTGGTCTGACAACAAATCCACTGGCCATGAGAATGAATGGAAACAAGAAAATCAGTATTCACCCAGAAACTGGACCACCCTGTATCTTATTTATCATGCCACCAATAATCTTAACATGTTTTGTGGTCCGCGCCATCAGAGTCCTCTCGGACAAAAGCAGCATTTCAGAACTCAGACGGTGGAAACTGGCTATCAGTACCAACTGGGAACCAGACAACCACCAGGACTAAATTTAAGATAGTACCAATTTTCCTCCCACCCATCCCCTTCACCTCCTACCTTTTGCCACAGATCCATCGCTCACCAGAGCCTATCTTTTTGTAGTCTGTTACTTCAAATTTTGCTTAACTTCAAATTTCCAATTTATAAAAAAAATATATTTTTGATTGTGATTTCACATATTCTTCAGTTTTTTTGCACACACATCCATTACTTTATAGGAAATTTAAGACCATCAGCTATCGCCTACCGCGTCCGCGACGGGTCCCTTGGATAGGTTTATTATCCATTTATTAATATTTTCTACCTTATGCCTTATTACCCCCACCCTCAATCCCTGCCATGTTGTTTCTTCCCACCCCCACCATGAGCTATCGGCCTTGCGGGCTCTCAGTTGGCTGCCAGGATCCAACATGCAGCCAACTCACTACTACTGATGAAGGACCACAGGCTCGAAAATTATTACTCTATGTGTGTACGTGTTTATTTCATGTATCGACATCGCAGGAATCCTCATCTATGGTAAGACGTGGTTTTTCTCCTAACCAAATGTTCAATGTATCTGTTTTCAACGCCTTTGTATCCTAATAACATACATATATATAATAACAATGAGCAGGAAAAAGCTTTAAGGCAATAAAACTAAGGAAGGATAGGGAAATATGACCCAACACTTACCACAGATGAAGGCGGCTTGAACGACGAACAAAAAACAAACACAAGAGAAGCACAATATTTCGGCCTACAGCAGCCTTAAACATGCAGAAGGTGAAGCACCAGGCGGCGTCACATGTGTACACATAGACGAACGACTGGTGAATGGCGTCTCAGGTGCGGATGGTAGTTTAGGTGGAAGGGGGGGGGGGGGGAGTAAGCTCAAATATTGGATCGATAATCGATACTGATGATGATATGTTATTATTGAAAGAGGTGAATAATAACTGGGTGGGATATATATATATATATATATATATAACTATAAGTGAAAAGTAAAATAAATGTAAATAGCTTGGATAATAGTAAATACAGAAATACAAAAAATGTAAATGGTATAGATAATAAGTGCTGGGTCTGGTGGGCAGAGTTTATTGGAGATTGAGGCCAGGAGGATGTCTATATATATAAATAAAAATTAGGATAGGGAAATGAGCCCCTGTTATATACCTATTTTCTTGCTTAAACTGTTAATTGGGAGGCCTATTACACATAATTCATATAGAAAACAACTTTTATATGAATTTTCTTAATAGTAAAGCACTCTTCAGCTCAGACCATAATGTTGTAATATATCCTTTATCTTGCCAAAACCATTTAGAAGTAGGCCAATCTCATATAGTTGTGTAGTAAAGCATTTTTATAACCATTTTCTTAATAGTAAAGCACTTTTTAAATTGATTGTAAACCATTTTCCTAAAAGACATAAGATTCCAATAGGTTGTTTTTCAGTCATAATGAATTTTATTGCATTAATTTCCACTAACAAAGCAGTGAATGATGATCACTTTAAGGTGTATTTTGTATGCTCTTAAAATTCTATTTAAGGAGATATTTCAAAAACATAGAATTTGAGCTTTTTAAGTAAAAGAGCTAGGAAGATAAAAGTAGGCTTAAATGAGAAATAAAAATCAATTTAATAATAATATAACATGTTAGCAGTAATTCTAAATTTAAAAGGAGAAAATGGAATTTTTGTATCAAAGATTCATGACATCGCCATGTGTAACTTTTAAAAATTATTAACTCTTAAATGAGTGAACCTATGAGAAAATTTGTTATGACTTAAAGGATTCTAAATAAATTAAACTATGACATATTAAAATTTCAGGAAAATCCAAGTAAAATTAGTGTACATCGAGAATGGGGGATTTTGGTAATACAACAGAGAATAGCGTTTCCCTGCGGGAAGTCACCATTGTTCTATGATGATTCAGCTAAAGATTAGCCAAGGCTATAAAAAGCCAACCAGAGTTCCCTTGGGGAACAGTTTTAAAGGAAGCAGTTTTGAGGGAGCAGTGTGTTGTTCTGCGAGGGTAAATTTCAAAATGTAACTACTAACAGTTTACTTATCTTGCCTCGGATATAGTTTATGGGCTCTAATGCTTGCTTTAGAAGAGGACAACTTCATTTTTTAAATTAAACATCAAGAACTTTTATTATGATGTGTAAAGAAGTCAATAGTAGCAGTGGTTAGAACTATTATCAAGCTCACAGAACTTGTTGAATTAGCCTGTGTAGTACCA
Organism: Vandiemenella viatica; assembly: GCA_031002005.1. NCBI lineage: Eukaryota > Metazoa > Arthropoda > Insecta > Orthoptera > Morabidae > Vandiemenella > Vandiemenella viatica. The sequence continues at coordinate 266,483,720 of JARYHS010013630.1, forward strand.
TGATTTTACCTAATATAAATATATTATTTTTTGGAGACATGGTGCACACAGATGCAATCTCCAAAACCTCTTCAGTTTTAAAATTAATTTACAGGAGAAATGGAATAAAATTATCATCATATTTCTGATAGTCAAATTATAAAGTGCCTAACAGTTATTAAATTTAAATATTGCGGGTATTTTTCTTTCAATTCAGACCAAAGTATAAGAACCCACAAAATTCCTGACATAAAAAATACAGTATTTGCACATCATGTCAACACAACCAAATACACATATTGTAAATATTAACCATCAAATGCACATGTTTGATGTTATTCATGACATAAACTGTTGCCATTCTTTGGTTTCTGAAAAGCATTTTTTGTCAGCAATGTCATCTCCGTTTTCTTAATTTCTTACCATGTTTAGCATTCATGTAGCTACTGGTGGTCACTAAGCCAGGACACAATGTGAAGTAAACAATGACAGTGAGCATGGAATGTATTTGGTCAAAGACAAATGCACCATCAATATGTGGTATGCCGAATCATCAGAAACTACTGTGGATAGATGGAAAGCAATAAGAAGTCAGATTTCAACAATGCAAAATTTTACCCTGATTTACAATGACAACACTGATATGTCTAGTGATTAGCTTAGTCAAGTCCCCATCATAATGATACTGGAGTGGAAAGACTGAATTAAATCTGCATTGTCCCCATTCTCTATCATTGCTATATTTTTATGGAATCCCTGAAACAACATAACCATCGGTCACTGGTTAAATGACGCACTACTGCAATTATCATTAAATGTAAATGGATGTTTAGGTGAAAGACAACAGGAAAACGAAAAAATTTCGAGGCTCGAAAGTTACCAAAGGGTTCTCTTTGCAAAATGGTGTTTATTTTGAATAAGTACACGAGCCCCGGAAAGGATGGATTTAAGGATAAAAGAAGTGGATATAAAAATGATTTACAAACTGGAGCTCTAAATATATGAACAGCGGCCAGGAAAATGGCGGAAATTGTGGATTTGATGGGAAGAAGAAAGATGAATGACTAGGACGTTGCGAGAGAGAAAGTTGAAAGGATAATGCCAGAAGAGAACTGAGAACGGTTTTTGATTGTAGTCGAATGGAAATGAGGAAAGGAAGAGAAATGGAGTGGGGGTAGTTGTGAAAATAGACTAAAGATGGTAAAAGAGAAAAGTGATGAAGATAATATAACAATTAATGGCAGAAGCACAGAGATACTGTAAGTATAGCCTCCACAAGTAGGCTGACCAACTCAAGGTAAAGAGGAATTTGAACAACAGCTGCAGAGACAATTAAGCGAAATGGATTGAGAATAGGAACTTCATGATACAAAATGTGAGAGCGCCAGTAATGATTGGTAAAGGAAGTCTGTTGTGGACTACATGATATTTACTGGAGAATTGAAGAGGAGTGTGGAAGATCAGAAACATAAGATAGTGATCAATGGCTATTGATATTGAAGCTAAAGGCAGTGGCAGATAGAAGAAAAACTGAAAGACAGAATAGGAAAATAAAGGTATGGAAATTGAAGGAGATGCATAATGAAGCAGAATAACAAAGAATTTTAAGGAACAAGATACCCACAGCATAAATAAGAGGAGGGGAAACTTTAAAAGAATGCTGGGCGTAGTAACCAGTAACACCAAAAAATAAAAAAAATGGAGTAAAGAAGCAGGGCCTTTAGAGAATAGTTCAAGCAGAGGGCATTGCAAAAAAGGGGGGGGGGAATGGTGGAATATGTAAACAAATACAAGGAGACCTAAAAATTAGTAACAGAAGGAAGGAGGAAGTTGCTGGAGAAATGGACTGAGATGATGGAAGAAGACAGCAGAAACTAATAAATAGTACTTTACGCAATGATAAAAAGGAGAGGAAGGATAAGAATGGAAAGGAAATAAACAGTACACAAAAACTGAAAAGGATATAGAAGGAGCATTTTGAAGCTTTGTTGAACCCAAATTGGAAAAAGATTGACATAGTTCTACAGGAGAAGCAGAGGAACAGCCATGTGGGAGAGAAAGAAAAGCATCTGACTTGGGAAGAAGTGGAATCAGCTCACATTAAGACGAAGGTTGCAAAGGCACCTGGCATTGATGAAGCAAGTGTGGCAATGACAATGACAACAGAAGGAGTAGGAAAGCAGTGGCTATATTGTGTGACAAGAAAGATATGGAAGGAGAGAACAACTCCAGAAATACTACGAGAAATGAATAATCAATACCTATCTTCAGAAAGGAGTTTAAACAACTATAGAGGAATAACTCTGTTCTACCACTGAGCCAAAGTTTATGAGAAGATCCCTGAGAAAATAATACATGACAGAGTCAAAAAACTGCTATGAGAAAAATAGTATAGTTTCAGACCAGTAGACATGGTATTTGCAATGAGGCAGCTCCAGGTACATCAATATGAGTGTGAAAAAGCTCTACTGTTGGTATTCCTCGATATTGTTATAGTTTATGATTGTGTAGACAAGAGTAAGGCTTTGGAGAACAGAGGAGACAAATAGGGAATCATCAGTAGAGTGACAAAATTATACCAGGGAAGTGAAAGTAACCAGAAAATAGGGTGAGAAAAAAAAAAACAGACTGCCTGAAATAGAAACGGATTAAATCAAGGAAGTGCCCTCTCACCACTACTATTCATCATTATCATGATGACATAATGGAGAATGTACAATGATGATTGGAGAAGAAAACATGAAGGTGATGGCTTTTGCAGATGACCTGGTAGTGTGGGGAAGTAGTTGGATGCATGGACAGGCAGTGCGGATGAATATGGTATGAAATTTAATGTGGGGTAAATATGGTATGAAATTTAACATGAAGTAAAGTGAGTGCATGATAACAAGCAGAAAGAATAACAGGATAAACTGGGTAATTGTGAAGGCTGGTAAACAGCTAAAGAAGGTAAACAGTTTCAAACACCTGGGAAGTGCTGTAGAGAAAACAGAAGAAAGAATGGCGAGACAAGTGAAAAAGGGAGGCTGGTAGAAGTATTTTTTCAGAAACATCAGAAGCCTGACACGGAACAGGAATGTAATACAGAGGGGTAAGAGAGATGTATGTCACACATACCATGTTCCTATTCCAACATAAGGTGCTGAAACCTGGGCAATTAAGAAGTGGGGCATTAGTGGCTTACAAGCAAGTGAGATGAAATTTCTAAGAGGCAGAATAGGTGGTACAACAATGCATGAGATAAGGAATGAAACGATTACACACACAGTGAAAAAGGAACCCCTTAAGGAAATCATACAGTGGGCCAAAGATAGCATGGGCGTGTAGAGATAATGGAGGAACTGAGAATCCTAAGAAAAATCCACAAAATGAAGATTCATCATAAACAACCCAGAGAAAGTCCAAGGGATGGATGGCTGAGAGAAGTAGAGGAGTGTGTACAGAAAAGGGGAGAGGGCAGTATGAAGGTGGTGACAGAGAGCTGGTGGGTACAAAGGATACCTAACCAGCAGCTGGAAACTATTGTTGATGATATACACACCAATATCAGGATTCAAAGCTTTTATGATTGCACATTGCTGTCAGCATTGAAAAGAAATGTTTCACTGAGAATTACCATGTTAAATCTGCTTAAATTCATGGTTATTTGAGCCATTTGTACTTCAAGCAGCCAGAAGGGTGTATGCAAACGTAAAGAAAATTTGGTTTGTCAGTTGCACAAATCCATGAATGGGCTGAAGTGGAAGATGCTATTCTACACATCACTAGAACATTTTGGATTCATTCATAACAAGATTGATCCCCATGGATACTAATTTGAAATAGAAGAGGGAAAAGCTATATTAGTAAGACATCCTTGCATTAAATGAAAATAACTTAACAAGTTATAAAGCTGAGGTACTTTTGGAGGAATACTTTTAGATTAAGCACCTAGGAAAAAATTCATAGCTGCTGAGAGTGACAACAAGAATAAGGGAAGTATATGAACAAATTGCTGAATAATTTTGGAATGCAAAATGTGAAAGACATTAATATTCTGATGGACATAAGCAAAAATACTCAACCTGTGCAAAGAAGATGAATTCTCAGAACTCCCTTACTGAGAATTCATCAGTGGACTCTTTATTCATCACAAAGAACTAGAACTGGTACTGGTACTAACTTTTTCCTGAAACTGCCTTTTCGGTAGGAATGTTGGTTAAGTATTTTCAATATTTGACAGAAGTCGTTGGAATTCAGCTAAAAGGAGGCTATGACATGTAAAGAAAACAGTGCACTATGGAAATACATATAAGCCAATAAATCAGTGTTGTAGTGTATGCTGATGCGCTCTGAGCCAGCTGCACAATCAACTGCAAGAAAAGGTAACGGAACCGTGGAACTACAAGTGGAAAAATGTTGCTGATATTTTCACAAAAGACCGTATCACTCTGTAGCCAGATTGTGGAGCTAGTAAAATAATTTAAACTTGCAGATTGGTCATCCACGAGTTCAATATCTTCAAAAAGGGGGAGGAGGGGAGGGGACAAGATTCTAGAGATCAATCTGAGCAAAGTTGGTAGCTTCGTAAACTGCAATATATCTCGTGGAATATGTAACTTCTTTGCTGTATGTAATAAAGTCGTCGTCATCATCATACTGTAAGCATTGTGAAACTAGATGACCCTTGAGAAAATTCAATGAATATGATGAATAGTAAAGTTTGTGGTTAGTAATAGGACGAAAGAAGAACTGCCTCATTTGTATTTAGTGTCTTGGCTCTGACCAGTCTAATCCGCGTGGCTTTCACAGTTATTACTTTTGTCCTTCAAGGGTCAAATTCTGAAAAATTTAATTATCAATTTATAATGTTGCATGAGTGGAGCCTTAATTTCTTAAATGATAACTCATATACTGATTTTGATTAGGTATCGAGGGAGATAAATTAATCGGGGGGGGGGGGGGAAACCTCATGGTATGGAAATAAAGACACTTTCGTCTTTTAAGGACCAGATGCCGAACAATTCCTTTCTTAAGATATGATGTGACCAAAGCAGTGACACTGATCTTTAAAATGATACCCCATTTATCTATTTCAGCTAGATATCAAGGGGAATAAATGACTAATGATTAAAAAAAATATTTTGGAAATAATGATACTTTTACCCTTTAAGGGTCAAATTCTGAAAAATTCCGTTCATAAAATATAATGTGATAAAAGCAGAGACCTTAATCTCTAAACTAATACCTCATTTCTTGATATCAATTACATATCAAGGGAGATAAAAGGCTCTTGACCAAAAAATGCACTGTAGAAATATTCATTCTTTTGTTGAATTCTGTAAAATTGCTCTCTTAATATATGATGTCACCAAAGCAGAGATCATAATCTTTAAATGATACTTCATTTGTCAATTTCGGTTATGAATACAGAGAGAGATAAATGGTTCGTGGTATTAAAAAAAACGCATTATAGAAATATTGACATATGTGCCCTTAAGGGCCGAAATTGAAAAATTTCTTACTTAAAATATGATGTGACCAAAGTGGATATCTTAATGTTTAAAATGATACCTCATTTATTGATTTCATTTAGATATGAAGGGAGGTAATGGCTGTGACAAAAAAATCTTATACAAATAATAGATACTACACTAGATGACCCCTTGCGAAAGTTTCGTGAATATGATGAACAGTAATGTTGGTGGTTTGTATGTAATAGGACTTAAGAAGTACAGCCTATTTGTATCAATTGTTTATTTGTTTTAACATAATATATATGTAACAAAAGTCGATGTTAGCGAAGCAGTTTTTAAAAAAAAATATCTCTGTGATATGTGCTGGTGATATCTAGTGGCTTTGCTCTTAACTGTGTCATACACGCAACTATCACAGTTATTACTTTTGTCCTTCAAGAGTCAAATACAAAAAAATTATTAATTTATAATGTTGCTTGAGTGGAGACTTTAATCTTTTAAATGATACCTCATTTATCAATTTCGTTTTCGTATCGTGGGAGATAAATGGCTCGTAACAGAAAATACATTATGGAAATAATGATACTTTTGCCCTTTTAGGTTCAAATTCTGAAAAATTCCTTTCTTAAGATACGATGTGACCAAATCTTTAAAATTATACCTCATTTATCTATTTAGGTTAAATATTGAGAATGATAAATGGCCGGGACAAAAAAAGTTATAGAAACTTTTAAGGGTCAAATACCAAAAAAAAAAAATCTTTCTTTAAAATTTTAACTCATATCCGGTGTCACTTAGATATCAAGGGAGATAAATGGATCGTAATACAAAAATGTGTTGTAGAAATATTGATACTATTGCCCTTTAAGGATCAAATTTGGAAAGATTAGTTTCTTTAAATATGATGCTACCAAAGCCGATAACTTTGTCCTTAAAATGATACCTCATTTATTGACTTGGGTTAGGTATGAAGGAAGATAATCGCTTGTGACAAAAAAAAACACCTTACTCCTCCATACTATTATAAATCTGTAAGCAAGCTTCGCGTCTCTCTTTATTTGAATGGAAACCATGCACACATTACCGCAGCAATTTGGATGGGGTTTTCATATTTTTAGAGCTAACGGTCAGAACGAAAACCTGCGAAAATAGCTAATGACTTATGTGTACCAAGAAATTAAAAATCTTTATATACTGTGGGCCATGGATCATTATGCACTTCAGATGTGCACTACTTTCGTAAAAATCTAATAAAACTTAGGATTCGATTTTATTTTTTTACTTTTGCAATTCAGTTTTCTGGACCAAAGTAGTTTAAAATAAACGGAATACGTGAATCAAACGTAATCAGCATTTACTTGCATCGCAATAGGTCAGTAGTGATGCGAAAAACGTTAGATTACTAATGTGGTAGACATATACTGTCTCTGGTATACAGTTAAACAGTTTGTCTCTGGTACAATATGTCTTTCGTGATCGCTAATGCTGTAAAATTAATGATGTTAATACGCCAATACTTCTAACTTACATATCATTATGGATACAAAATTCAGTTTTTACTTGAAGAAAGATGTCTGAGAAACAGCTACCACAAATCATCAACAGGTAACAATATGTAGTTTTTCCATAATAACTTCTACAGAAATGCCCATATTTTGATGGAATTTATTCGATTAATGTATATTTGATGGCTCTAATGTACAAATATTCTTGAATAATATCGCCCAAATGTTGGCTGCTGTTCAAACCATGGCCAGTAAAATAAATGGTTTCTTCTATTAAATAACTAACATAACCCTGATTTTGTAATGTTTATCGCCATATGTGCTATTGAGTTAATGATTACAGCAACATGCAACCAATAAAATTACAAATTTACTAGGCATCCTAAAACCCTATGTTACACCGTGTAAATTATAAAATTAAATCTATTATAATTTATGCTCTAACAAAACGTGCCAATTGTCATTCTGGTCCAGGCTGCATTTCAACCTGAGACAAACTTTCCTAATGATTCCATTCGAAAATCATAGCTTCTGTCATATGAATGTTTTGTACATTCACTGTTTCGCTATCGAAACTTGGCCTACATGAGGTACTTATATGTGACTGAAATAATGACATCAACAATATGGCTTTATTGGAAGCAAAGAGAATTAAAACTAATTCACATCTTAATGCTACATCGCATAAATTACAAAGCAAAATACATAGTCCCCTTCAACAAAGCTGTCATCATAGTCCAGGCTTTATTTCAACCGAACCACAACCTCCAATAATATTGCCGTTTGAAAATCATAGCTTCAGTCACATGTGCATGAATACATACATTGTATCGTAACAAATCTTGACATTTTGGAATTACTCATATGTGGCTGATTTGAAAGTGAAGGAAATCTTATATATATATAAAAATAGACGTGTTTTTTCCTATATTTCACTTTTCAGCCACCACTACCTTGCACAGATCACTGATGTTTGTTGGTGGAAGTAGCAATGGAGTTTCCTGTCGTGCACAACGTTGGCCGAATGCCGATAGCTGTGGGGATGTGGGAGATATAATGATTAAAGTTGGTCAGTGCAGGGCGTTTTTCATATTTTCGACCAAAAATTCGTATCTCCGTATACTTCTCTTTCCTGCCACAACTACATAACATAGACCTTTGGTATTTGTGTGTGGTAGTAGAATCGTCTTTCCTGTCGTGCACTATGGTTGTTAGATGTCGGTAGCTATGGGGGTGTGGGAGATATGGGGGTTGAAAGTGGTCGACCTGTGGCAATTTCATACTTCTGCCAAAGACAAAAGTGTCATGGTGTATCACTTTTCAGCGAAAACTATAGATCACAGATAACTGGTGTTTGTGTGTAGTAGTAGCACAGAGTCACCTTTCGATCACAACAGCGGCCGAATTTCAGAAACTGTGGTACTGTGGTAGATATGGTGGTTGTAAGTGGCCGACCAAGGATATTTTCGTATTTCGACTGTCTCCGCATATGTCACTTTTCTGCCACAACTACATAGCATAGAGCATTGGTGTTTGTGTTTGGTAGTAGAATCGTATCTCATGTAGTGCACTATGGTTGTTAGATGTCGGTAGCTATGGGGGTGTGGGAGATATGGGGGTTGAAAGTGATCGACCTGTGGCAATTTCATACTTCTGCCAAAGACAAAAGTGTCATGGTGTATCACTTTTCAGCGAAAACTATAGATCACAGATAACTGGCGTTTGTGTGTAGTAGTAGCACAGAGTCACCTTTCGATCACAACAGCGGCCGAATTTCAGAAACTGTGTTACTGTGGTAGATATGGTGGTTGTAAGTGGCCGACCAAGGATATTTTCGTATTTCGACTGTCTCCGCATATGTCACTTTTCTGCCACAACTACATAGCATAGAGCATTGGTGTTTGTGTTTGGTAGTAGAATCGTATCTCATGTAGTGCACTATGGTTGTTAGATGTCGGTAGCTATGGGGGTGTGGGAGATATGGGGGTTGAAAGTGATCGACCTGTGGCAATTTCATACTTCTGCCAAAGACAAAAGTGTCATGGTGTATCACTTTTCAGCGAAAACTATAGATCACAGATAACTGGCGTTTGTGTGTAGTAGTAGCACAGAGTCACCTTTCGATCACAACAGCGGCCGATTTTCAGAAACTGTGGTACTGTGGTAGATATGGTGGTTGTAAGTGGCCGACCAAGGATATTTTCGTATTTCGACTGTCTCCGCATATGTCACTTTTCTGCCACAACTACATAGCATAGAGCATTGGTGTTTGTGTTTGGTAGTAGAATCGTATCTCATGTAGTGCACTATGGTTGTTAGATGTCGGTAGCTATGGGGGTGTGGGAGATATGGGGGTTGAAAGTGATCGACCTGTGGCAATTTCATACTTCTGCCAAAGACAAAAGTGTCATGGTGTATCACTTTTCAGCGAAAACTATAGATCACAGATAACTGGCGTTTGTGTGTAGTAGTAGCACAGAAGTCACCTTTCGATCACAACAGCGGCCGAATTTCAGAAACTGTGGTACTGTGGTAGATATGGTGGTTGTAAGTGGCCGACCAAGGATATTTTCGTATTTCGACTGTCTCCGCATATGTCACTTTTCTGCCACAACTACATAGCATAGAGCATTAGTGTTTGTGTTTGGTAGTAGAATCGTATCTCATGTAGTGCACTATGGTTGTTAGATGTCGGTAGCTATGGGGGTGTGGGAGATATGGGGGTTGAAAGTGATCGACCTGTGGCAATTTCATACTTCTGCCAAAGACAAAAGTGTCATGGTGTATCACTTTTCAGCGAAAACTATAGATCACAGATAACTGGCGTTTGTGTGTAGTAGTAGCACAGAGTCACCTTTCGATCACAACAGCGGCCGAATTTCAGAACTGTGTACTGTGGTAGATATGGTGGTTGTAAGTGGCCGACCAAGGATATTTTCGTAATTTCGACTGTCTCCGCATATGTCACTTTTCTGCCACAACTACATAGCATAGAGCATTGGTGTTTGTGTTTGGTAGTAGAATCGTATCTCATGTAGTGCACTATGGTTGTTAGATGTCGGTAGCTATGGGGGTGTGGGAGATATGGGGGTTGAAAGTGATCGACCTGTGGCAATTTCATACTTCTGCCAAAGACAAAAGTGTCATGGTGTATCACTTTTCAGCGAAAACTATAGATCACAGATAACTGGAGTTTGTGTGTAGTAGTAGCACAGAGATCACCTTTCGATCACAACAGCGGCCGAATTTCAGAAACTGTGGTACTGTGGTAGATATGGTGGTTGTAAGTGGCCGACCAAGGATATTTTCGTATTTCGACTGTCTCCGCATATGTCACTTTTCTGCCACAACTACATAGCATAGAGCATTGGTGTTTGTGTTTGGTAGTAGAATCGTATCTCATGTAGTGCACTATGGTTGTTAGATGTCGGTAGCTATGGGGGTGTGGGAGAATATGGGGGTTGAAAGTGGATCGACCTGTGGCAATTTCATACTTTCTGCCAAAGACAAATGTGTCACTGTTGTATCACTTTTCAGTCGAAAACTATAGATCACAGATAACTGGCGTTTGTGTGTAGTAGTAAGCACAGAGTCACCATTCGATCACAACGTTGGCCGAATTCGGTAACTGTGGGAGTGTGTGTAGATATAGGTGTTCGAAATTGGTCGATCATGAATATTTTCGTATTTCATCCAAAGACTTGTGTGTATCCGTCAAATTTTACTTGCTGCCGGAACTACATTAGCGCCGAAGACTGGTATTTGTGTGTGGTAATAGTATCGAGTCTCCTATCGTTCTCTATGGTGGTTAGATGTCTACAAGCTGTCAATATGAATACTTTACAATCACGAACGAAGTTGTGGGTACCAGCTATTATATTATAATGTGGAAGTAAGTTTCTGTCTTTTGTTACGTTTTGACGACTAAATGGCTATATCAATATTGTTGGAATTTAACAATGAAATAGTGTAGGAAGGACACAGGACATTTTTTCGGCATGAATAACAGTTTTAGTCACGAAATTTTAAGAACTTATCGAATGATGAAAGACAGACAGATTCGTGTGTTAGTCTGTAATGTTACGTTGGTTGCTCAGTCACGCAATCTGTTAGTGTTTGATTTATTAATAAATTTCGATAAGAAACAAAACGTATTATTAGTATTAGAAGTCAATTTGCTCTGCACTGTACTATTCATTTGTGTCTGTATAAAAGTTTCTGGCACCAATTTGTCTTCCTTTTTGACATGCCTTACGGACGTAAACCTGGCCTAAGGTGCAGGTCTAGAAGACAATGTGCTGCTATTAGATTATAAGATTCAGATGCTCATGTTGAATAAAGAAGAAAAAAACCAAGCTGAAATAAAGCTGCCATCAGTTAACCTCCCCCCCCCCCCCCCCCACACACACACACATCCCCGCACCTTCGCTTACTTTTCTGTTTTTAAATATGTTGTAAATTGATTCTCTTCATGAGACAGATTAGATGATTGGATGATATAATGATGGCTTTCCATCATATTATGTCGACTCGGTGTTGTTTGGCACAAATCTTACGTTATTAACAGTTTTCTATATCCAATTCTGGAATTGAAACTCCAAGTTCACGCGTACGAAGTCACGGGTAACAGCTAGTTAAAAATAATTCTTAACGTGTGATTCCGCATAAAATTAGTTCTGATCCATGCAAATTTCTATTTTAAAGCAGAAACAACTGATCATATCAACATTTCGTCAAAACCAATATCCTAACAACAAAAAGAAAAAAATCTATCTCTGAAAATTAAATATTATTGAAAATTTTCATAATAGAATGTTAATAAATTTTTATTATTACATTGAAATATTTTTATTACTATTACTGTCAATAATTATAAATAAATTCTTATACTACAAACATTCTTCCAAGGGCACGAAGTTTTCAGGTAACTGCTATATTAACATAAATTTGTGGCACCAAAGTTATCGTGTAGTCCTCCACATCAGCATTTAAAAATGGTACACAGAGGCATTACAGTGACCACCTACCAAGTATGGTAAAGGGAAGTAACATCTTATTTCTCTTAAGCATTGCTTCACTTACTTACATCACAAAAATAAAACCCTTTCTAAACATTTTTTTTTTTACTTTGCACAATAATTATCTCTATGAAGTAGTAAAATTAATTTTTTTGGTAACTATTTCATAAATTGTATTACATTTATGAATTAAACAAAACTCTCAGACATCAGTATGAAAACCGAACCTAAGCTAATAACTAAAACAAAGGAAAGTTTTAAGAAGACATTTAAAATTTATGCCTCTCAGCATTAATATTTGGTAATAGTATAAAATCAGTAAAGAATTTTCACACATACCAAAGCAACGGGCAAATGTTAGTAATATACATGATGATAGGGAAAGTAAACCTAATACTTACCACTGATGAACAAAAAACAATTACATAGTAAATTTGGGTTGATATCAATCCAAATTTGATACCACAGTCGTGGATTTCCATCAATCTATTATGAACAAAATATAATTACATATTACAATATATAAACCTTAATCCATGTGAGACATATGGCGTAGGAACTAAATGTGCACACACCAATGTTCACCACAATAATTTTATCAGTATAATATTAGAATTTAGAATGGGTTTTTCCAGACCCATATCATGATCATACATACACCTACATTGCATCCCTCTAGCTGCAATAATTTTGTGAACTTAATGATTTTAAATTTTTGTTAAATTTTGCAATGGTAATATTGATGGTTCATAATTACTAGGAAGTTTAAGATTCAACGTTCCAGGCAATCCCCACATAGTGCCCCATGGCTTCTTCAGACTGCTTTCCCAAATAGATTTGTGGAAATGCAATTGCCACCAGTAACAGTCTCATGAAACAATTAAAACGTAAAAATTCTTCCAGCTATGACAATATTTCAAGTAAATTACTGAAAAGATGTTCAGATTGTATCAATTGTAATGAATCCTTAATGCAAGGTGTTTCCAAATAGACTAAAATATGCAGTTGTAAAACTGTTGTTTAAAAAAGGAGATGCAACATGTGTAGGTAACTATCGTTCCATTTCATTACTTTCCGGATTCTCAAAGATTTTTGGAAAAGTCATGTATTAAAGAGTAATAAAACATGTTACACAAAAAATATGCTCACTAAATCACAATTTGGGTTCCAAAAAGGATCATCTAAGTAAAATGGCTATATATTCATTTTTAAATAACACTTTTGAGAAACTGAATAATAAAATGAGCCCTGTAGGAATATTTTGTGATATTGCAAAAGCATTTGACTGTGTAAATCGTGAATTACTTTTGAAGAAAATGGAATACTATGTTATTTATGGGTAATATTAAATGGTTTAAATCATACATGGAAGGTCGAATGCAAAAAGTTTCCGTTTTTTATTCTAAAATAAGTAAAGATGATTCATCAGCCTGGGAGAAAACAAAATATGGAATTCCACAAGGTTCTGTCCTAGGAATCCTCCTCTTTTTGTTGTACATTAATGACGTTCCTGGAAACTCATCTGACAAAGTTAAGAGTATTTTATTGGCAGATGACACTAACCTGACTGTGAGAAAAACACCAAACAGCAATCTAGATTTTAATGTAAATGAAATACTTATAGCTGTAGGCAAATGCATTGGCGGGTCTGTGTAAACATACTGTTGTCATACGTGGGAACAATCTCGTGATGTGCTCTCTTTCTATCACTAGAAAATTGTAACGCTGAGCAAACTGTGTTGCATAGTAAGAGCGACAATAGCTCGCAACCCAACCCCAAACCTTCCACTTCCCTTTCAATACACAAAAAATGTGTGAACCTGTGAATGGGAATTAGAAAGTGTGTCCATGTGATGGTGGCGTGCTCGACAGAGGATATTTTGATTTTTAATGATTTGCAATTTTTATGTGCGATATTAATTTGTTTTAGCTATTTATTAATTATGGTAATTTACTGTAATAATTTTCATGAACAAAAAAGTGTAGTATTTTATAATTGGGATAATTTAGCAAGAGAATCAAGCTACTAAAAATGGATACTCGGGAAGATACTTATTCTCCTATTCCAGGACTAACGACTCCAACAAGACGCATGTCATCGACAGTAGAACCACTACAGTTGAAGAAGACAACAGAGATTTGCCGGCAGAATAAATCTATCATTCACAATGTGTACAAATATTTCAAACTTCTTGTGGACAGTAATGTTGAAATTTTGTCATCTATATGTACGCTAGTGAGAAAAGACTTGAAAAATATGGACATACTTGATAGTAATGAAATCAAAAACTGCAGTGATTTGTTACCAGAGAACCATATTGCGAAAAAATTTAGGGAATAGACAGGCTATTTGCACTGCAGCTTGTGATGTCGGTTTGAGAATTGTCCAGCGCGTGTGGCATGAAAGAAAATAACCTACGTTTGTTTCTCGAAAGAAAATATTAAACAATACAGTACTCTAACAAAGCTTAGCGACTTTGACAGGAACACTGTCAGGAGGACACGAATTTTATGACAATGACTAATGGTAATATATAAACAAATAATGTTGTTGTTAATTATGCAAGTTTTTCAGTGCATAGGTTAACAAAATAAAATTTTGATTTTAGTTTTAAATATACAAACTGAAAATAAAATTTAACACGTGGATTTTTAGCAACAAATAAAAAAGAAAAGATATTTCAAAAAATTTCCTTAGTCTGTCAAGAAAGTTTTTTTCTTCTTTTTTTCTGCACCGGTAATAGAATAATAAATAACAGGTATTTTGAAACCTCCAATTATATTAAATACATCTGCAATGACATAATTTTCGTAACAAAATGACATGCAACAATATTTTATCACAGAATAGTGATTACAAATTACTTAAAACACGGTACAAACTATTACTACAAGTAAAGAGGTGAATACAACTGTTACGTGCAAGGTTTGGCAACGGCGCATTTGATGCCACCCACCGATAGATTTGGCCACAGATGTAAAGAAGTAGCAAATTGTTTCAAGGCAAATTCATTAAAATTTGAAAAACACATTATATTAGGTTTAAAAAAAAATTTAAGCTCAGCCAGACTTACAAGTAAGCTACAAAAATAACATAATATTAGAAACAAAGAGTATAAAGTTCCTTGGTATTAAAACAGATGAGAAACTCTGTAGGCACGAACTTATCATTTCACTGCTGAAGAAGTTAAGTAGTGTCACCTTTGAAATAAGAACACTTTCTCTAACAGCATAATTAATGAAACAGGTGTACTCCTCATATTTTCATTCAGTGATGTCATATGGTATAATTTCTTGGGGTAACTCTTCACAAAGTAAAAAAGTTTTCATAGCACAGAAAAGAAGGTAGTTGTGTAGGGTAAAACCAAGAACTTTTTGCACACAACTTTACAATGACTTCTCAGTATATATATTCCCTCATGTGCTTTGTCATAGATAATTTTAACCTGTTTACTTTTAATTCACAGGTACACAATTTCAATACAAGAAACAGAAATAACTTGCACAAAACACAAAAATTTCTGTCATTAGTACAAAGAGGAGTTAATTATTCTGGTATACATCTGTTTAATAATCTTCCCAAGAGTATAAAGCAGTTTACAGATAATAAAGATATATTTAAAGAAAAACTGAGAGATTATCTTATTTGCAACTCCTTATACTCCATTCAAGAATTTGAGCAAAATAATTAATTGTATTCAATATGACCATTTGCAAAACTCAGTTGTAAAAATTAATGTTTATTTTTATTCACTTTATTTGTCTTTGTAACATATATATTTTTTTACTATGATTATGACTCATATTGTATGTATGTATATTAACCATGCCATGTTTCACGTCCCAGAGGTCTTTCCTCAGCAGGGATCCATGAAACAAGATTGATTGATAAATAAATTTCTTCTGAAGTTAAAAGATGTTTTTACTATGTTGACACATCTTTTCTTTATTTACACATTTTTATTCAGTCTTATATACTCAGAATCTACTTTAGCTAACACCTATTCATTTCCTTCTTCTTTTCAATTTTCTTTCATTTTATTATTCATTTGATTCTCAAAATATCTGTACAGGCTGCTTTCTTTTTAATTCTGGTCATTTTTGTGCATTCTACTCTGATCCAACTACTCCAAAATTTCTTTTATGATCCAAGGTTTTCAGACAACCTATTTCCTTATCAACTTTGATTAACTCTTTTTTTTTTTAATGTGATGTTTACTTAATCTCAATTCTGCCCATGTTACTTCCTCATTCTCTTGAACTTCAGGCTGCACTTCATAACTATCAGATTGTGGTCAGAGATCATATCAGCTCCTATATGTGTGTACAGTATAAAACTTGGTCTCTCGGTTTAATCATCATATAATCCTGTTACATCTACCTGCATTTCTTGAGATTCCTGGATGTATATCTTTTGTGCACAATTCTTAGAATGTTTGATATGTTTAGCTTATGTTTTTCACAAAATTCTAACAACCTGCTTCCTCACTTGATTCTTTCTCCTACATCAAAATTTCATACAGTATGCCCTATTTTCCTTGTCTCAAGACTACATTCTAATCATCCATGATTATTAGATTTCCATTCATATACTAGATTAATTCTTCAATTGCATCATATATTTTTTCTAATTCATCATCATTTGTCTTGGGACATAGGTATACTCACTTGCACTAACGTGATTGATGTAGGCTTAGATTCTATCCTCAGCAAAATCATCCTGTCACTGAACTGTTCATAATAAATCACCTTTTCCACACTCTTTACTATTTCAAATAAATAACTGCACCTGAGTCAGAACCTCCCTTGGCTGTGATGAGATAATATCACAACTATATGACAGGTTTCAAATATGGTATTGAAAACAGATAGATTTGTTTATAGAAATTATTGAACACATTTAATAACTGATATGATAAATGAGATGGTTTTGAAGTCACTGGAAGAAATTAGTCGGTATAAGAATTAGGAGCAAGACATGGAAGGGAATAGATGAACACTGTCAAAAATTATCACTTGATTTCAGGCATAAGGGAGTCAGAAAGTTTTGATTTGTAGATTAAGGGATTGAAGATCTGGAATAAATCTCAAAACAGTGCTGAACAATTTACTCAAACTGTTGAAGAATTTAAAGTAAAATTTCATTTAAGGTAAAACTAAGTCTGTAGAGAAATTGTATTTTGGCCATAAGGTATATCACAATTAATAACAATTAAGACAGTACCATGACTCCTTTCTTAAAAACAAACAATCCTGCAATTTTCACAGCTAATACATTATTACTACTGTAGAGAGCTTTTCCACGACATGTTTGTTATTTGTGAAACTTCATATATCATCCAATGTATCAACTAAATTGCTTTCAATATCACCAGACACAATTTACAGTCACTTTCAACATATGCCCTATATACCATCCTCCATTCCTTTCAGCCACCTACCAGACTTGTATGAGAGCACATCACTGTGAGTTATCTATAATTCTTACAATCTTTCCAGTTATCTTTTTTAAAGGTACAATTATATCTTCCTCTAGTCTTATAGGAGTCACCCCCTTCTGCCATATCGTTCTCATCAGTTCACACAGCCATAACTTTTCTATCACTTCTTTTGCCTTGCCATTCCTACACTACACCATTATCGCAGGCCTATCCACTCCTTGTCTTGTACATTTCTGAAGGTGTTATGCATTTCTTTCTCTGTCTTTTGGTGTTTGCCCTCTTGTAGGACTGCCTCTTACCTCTCCTTCTAATACAATAGCAAAAAATGATGCTACCACATATACCTGTTACATCATTTTCATCAGCCCTACTAATAAAGAAGCCTATCTCATTATTGGACCTATAACCCAAACTACCCATCAGCCTAAACACACAGAAACCACACCTATGTTGCAGGTGTGTGCGTAAACCTTTCATTAACAACAAATTCAATTCATGTTTAGCTATAAAGTCAATATAGGATGGGACAGATAATACAATTAATTACATTCAGATGGCAAGGTAGATATAATAATGTCTCAAAGGAAAATTCCACAAATGTACCTCTCCGATTTTGATAATACTGAAGTAAGTTATTCTGAAATAAAATTTAAGGTTTACTTTTCTTTCTACTTAAAAAAAGGGGCTTAAAATAGGTTCCCAAAGTTTATTGTTTAGCATAGAAGAGGGAAATCACAAATTGAAAATTAATTATCTGCAAAATGTTTGACATGAAAAATAATGGATAACAGAAGTTTTTCAACTCAATTATTCAACTCGAAGGAGTTGAATAAAGCCTAGTATTTTCAAAAGTCATGCACAGAATCTGTAACTACAAGCAGAAAAGGGTATATATCAATACAAAAACAAAATAGCTATAGTAACTTCCAAAATCTGCACCACACGCTCATTCTAGAATTGTTGGTATGCCATCTAAATTGCATGCACTAAATTGTAGTAGACTGAAAACTAAGATTCAGCCATTTTTTCATCTGTGGAAAATCGTATACTACCAATGAAATTAGACTGCGAAAATTTTGGGTGAAAAATATAACTTGTACATTTCACAAAAAAAAGTAATGAATTTTAACAAATTGCAAAATATTCACCAGGAGAAATGACAATTAACAGAACTTACTCTCCCTTCCTAACTAATTTTCAAAGAAGATGGAGGTTAACCTGCACATTTTCAAAATTCCGGTAAAACACTGTACAAAACTGAAGTTAAAATATCTTGGAAAAGACATACTACCAACAGACATGCCCTGAAGCTTAAATTGAGTATTTCTTCAGAAATCTGAAACTTGGAAGTATTTGGGGGGAGGGGGGGAGGGAGAGGGGTGGTAATAATCCTCAAAATCAATCCAATCGGGAAGGGGTTAGGAAATTCCCATCTAAAAATATCAATATAAAGTGAAGGTTGTAGAGTTTCTGTAGAAAATTTAAATTTGGGTGAAAATATTTTTAAAAAATGATGCATCACACTTATACCAGTAACCTGCCCCAAATCAATTTTTTTACAATACGCTATGGCATATATTTTTTCTGCCATATCTTTAATTTAATTGCAGTGGAACACATGCCCAGGTGGCAATTTTCCTACACTCATTTTTCCCCTTTCCCGTACTCACCTACTTATGACCTCTACGAATTCAAACTTTAAATTCTTTCAGTATTTTCGGTAAATTATTTATCATCTCTCTTGGTAATATATTCCAATCCCTGAACCCCTTAACTATGAAAGAAAATCTACCCACACCCTTACGCTTTAAAGATTAGTGGGTAGATTGATTACTTGTGTTTTTTTACCTCATCCTCGGAAAACTATATTTCTAAGGAATGAAATATGGTGTGAAATTTAAATTGAAGAAAAATGTGTACCTGGCAACAACTAGAAAGTATAACAAGATAATCAGGAGAATTTTGATGGCAGAAGAACAGTAGCAGAGGGAGAATAGTTTCAAATCCCTGGAAAATGTTGTAAATGAAACTGGATGGAATGAAGGTGAGATATCCGTAAGTGTGAGGAGGAGGTAGGCAGAGACATTTTTAAGAAGTGTGAGAAGTCCGATATGCAAAAAGGATATGCCGCAGAGAAGGGAGTAATTTATTGTACATACTATTTTTCTATTCTGGACATAAAGAAGCCAGGATTCAAGCAAGTTAAATTAAATTTCTAATAGGCAGAATGTACACAAGGAACACAATGATTAGACACACAGTAAAAAAGGAACTTCATGAAATGATAGAGAAGGCCAGACTAAGATTGTATGACAATATTAAGAGAATGGAGGAGCAGAGAATACTGGGAAAAGTCATGAAATAAACGTACAAGGTAAATGATCCATAGGACGACCAAGGAATGGATGGCTGAGTGGAGTGTGTACTGAAGAGAGGAGAGAACTGGAATAATGTGGTGGGAAGAAAGATTAAAATGGGAAGGCTTGTGCTCAAAGCAGACCCGGTTAGTAGCTGGAAACTGTTGTGAATGATGATGATAATACAGAGTTCACAGACCAAGAAAGGGGGAAAAATTAGTTGTGTTCAGTTCTGGAGTTGATACCATCATAAGTGAATGGCAAAAGAAGCATTAACTGCAAGCTAGTTACCTACAGTTTGGCAGTTGCATATAGTAATAGTAAAAAAGCCCAATGGAGTTATGTAGTAGATGAAATGGCAGAAGATTTAGTGTGCTAGTAACAGGGCTAGTCCACAGAGATCCTGTTGGGCAACGATAATTTTTTTTTGTCAGGCAGCAGTCATCAGAAAACATGAGAAACAAATACAATTTTCAGACACAGATTTCTTGTCGAGGATTGTTATTGGAGATGAGACTTGGGTCTATGGGTACGATCCTGAGACCAAGCAGCAATCTGTGCATGGAAGAGTTCTGTACGTCCAAGACCAAAGAAGGTGACAAGAAAAGAATGCAAGCAGAAAAAAAAATTAATTGGAAATAACCATAACCCTGGGCAGAGAACAACTGGACAATCCACAAAGACAGCTCACAGAACTCTCCAGATTGCCAGTTTTGCACAGTAACAATATGATTACCTAGGAATGAGCATTCAGAATAGATGGAGTCTTCTCGGGAGACTAGATCAGTATTCAAGGTGTATCCACACAATATTTTGGCAATCTGAATCTCTGTTGCCATCTTCTGATGAAGTGCAGGATCCGTTGGAAGGCTGGTTCTTATAGCCTCCAAATATGCACATGGTGGACGTGCGTGCAGCTGGTTGGCTTACTCAGTCAGCGCCTAGGCAGTGGAGGGGTGGTTGGCGCCGGTAGGAGGCTGGCGTGGCTTCAGTTGGTCCACGGTCGCCGTGCTGTGCACTTCAGCACGCTGACGACGTATTGCATTAATGACTGGTGTCCACAGTTTGTTCAGCTGGTATCCACAGTCCCAGTTGACAAGATTGCGTGCCAAAATCGAAGCCATGGTCTTGTTCCAGGCTGTGTTCGGCTATCGCAGATTTTTCGCTTTGCCCCAGACGCACGTGTCAGGCATGTTACAGACATCGCTGGTTAATACACCCTACCGTCTGGCCTATGAATATCTTACTGCATTTACATGGAATGCTATAAACTCCTGGTGTTCAGAGGGCCAGGTTGTCCTTGGGGGAGTGGAAGACTTTCTTCAGCTTCTTTGGCGGTTGGAAGATGGTCTTAACCCTGTCTTTGGCCAGAACTCTGTCATTCCTCGACATTGTAGCACCAGAGTATGACAAGAAGGCAAGGCGATCCTGTGGCTCTTTCTTGGTGTTATTAAGCCTGCGTCTCGGTTCTCGGAATGCCAATCTTATCTGATGCTCTGAGTACCCGTTGTGTCTGAATGTCTGCCATGGATGGTTAAATTCGCCCGGTAGGCTGTTGACGTCACATATCGCTTGTGCCCTGTATACCAGCGTGACCGAGTGGGGCGGTGTAACGGTTAATGTTCTCGCCTCGCATTCGGGAGGACGGCGGTTCGAATCCCCGTCCGGGCATCCAGATTTGGGTTTTCCATGGTTTCCCCAAATCACTCCAGGCAAATGCCGGGATGCTTCCTTCAAAAAAGGCCATGGCCGAATTCCTTCCCATTCCTTGCCCCCATCCTTGCCCCCCATCCTTTCCCGTCTCTAAAGACCTCGATGTTAAAAAGAGACGTAAAGCGGTTACAAAAAAAAAAAAAAAAAAAAAAAAATATATACCAGCGTGGTGAGCACCATATTGCATTGTGCTGAGTGGTGACGACTACGCGCGTTAAGGTACAGGTCTGTGTGCGTAGGCTTACCTGAACACAGAGAGTCTGAGTTCCCATCTGGTTTCCTCTCTACAAGAATGTCCAAGATGGTGATGGAGTTTCAGATCGCTGAAGTATCGTGTGGAAAAACCTTGATTACTAGGCTAGTCTCCCGAGAAGACTCTCAACGCTGAGAAAGACTTCGTTCCTATATAACACACCTCTACAGGGAGGAAATGTATCGTCGATTTAAGCGACTGGAGAAACTGCGCAAGAAGAAGTCCAGACTTCTTAGTGTACTTGCTTTCATTCAGCGATGCCAGGATCACGATATCGTACCTCTGTCTGCCGAGATTCGGCATGCGATTGATTCTTCGCCCGCAAAGAAGATTCTGCGGCGGGCCATTCTGACTCTTGTGAGGGAGAGGATTCGGTACACCAGAGGTGAATCAGACTCCGTCTCTCAAGCACTGCTAGCTGTCCATTTGTTCCTGTCTAACCACCTACACTGTGACGCCTGGGATTGGGTAGATTGCTGCACGGTTGCAGAAAGCCTCAGAGTTCAACGCCACACATCAGCACTACACTGTGGCAAGTTCTCCCAACTTGCCCACAGCTCAAATGATTCATCGGAACCAGATAGTAAAACAGTCATTAATCTAAGCATTGAAGAAATTGACGCTGACACTATATCGGTGCTGTCCAAAGGGCTTAACTTCGCTCCAGTACCGAAATCAATACCGTATAAGGAAATTCTCACTGGAGTTGAGCAGGCCGTACGTGGTTTGCCTACAGAGGTGGCAGAAGAAATGAGGCGTGAACCTGCTGTATTTTATACAAAGCAAAGCCGCTGAACGAAGAGCATTTCGAGCAGTACGGAACAACAAAGATATTATTGTCTTGCCGGCCGACAAGGGAAATGCCTCTGTGTGAAGTCCTGACTAAGGTGGAATACCAACAAAAGCTGGAAGATCTCCTGATGGAAGAATCCTACCGCAAGATTCCACGAGACCCAACCAATGCTGTGGCAATGAAGACGACAGTCATACTTAAGAATTCTGTTCTGCCTGAGGACACAGTTAAACTGCTACACAGACCTGTACCTGATTGCGGGTAGTCATCGCCACCCAGCACAGCGCAATACGGTGCTCACGATACTGGTACACAGGGAGCGAGCGATATGTGATGTCAACAGCCTACCGGGTGAAGTTAACCATCTACAGCAGACATTCAGACACAACGGTTACTCAGAGCATCAGATAAGATTGGCATTCCGACAACTGAGACGCAGGCTTAATAACACCAAGAACGAGCCACAGGATCGCCTTTCCTTCTTGTCATACTCTGGTGCTACAATGTCGAGGATTGACAGAGTTCTGGCCAAAAACGGGATTAAGACCATCTTCCAACCGCCACTGAAGCTGAAGAAAATCTTGCGCTCCCCCAAGGACGACCTGGCACTCCGAACACCGGGAGTTTATAGCATTCCAAGTGAATGCAGTAAGAGATTCATAGGCCAGACGGTACGGTGTATTAGCCAGCGATGTCTTGAACACGCCTGACACGTGCTTCTGGAACAAGGCCATGGCTTCGATTTTGAAAATATATTGGGATATTGGCACATACCAGGAACTTGTGGGACAGTATTCTTACAGAAGAAGTTGAAATTCACACCACACACAATCTCGTTAACCGGGACTGTGGATACCAGCTGAGCAAAGCTTGGATACCAGTCATTAACGCAATACGTTGTCAGCAGAACAGTGGCCGCGGACCAACTAAACCGACCCCCCCTCCACCTAGACGTCAACCACGCGCGCATTTGGAGGTTATAAAAACCAGCCTTCTGATGGATCCAGTACTTCACCAGATGGCGATGAAGTTTCAGGTCGTTGAAATATCGTGTGGAAACACCTCAATTACTCAGCTAGTCTCCCGAGAAGACTATATCCAATATGATTACCCATCCGCAACCTGTTCACCTCCCCCCCCCCCTGTTGCATTCACTCAATATGGGTTGTTGCAACCTTAGTTTCAAAGATGAGACTGAAGCTAAAAAGTTATGGTTTTGCTATGATGGAGGAGATCCAACAAGATCAACAGACGATGGATGTTTTCAAGACTGCAACTCCAGGAGGCATTCCAAAAATGGAAGTGATGCTGGGATTGGTATGTCGCTCCCCATGGAGCTTTTGGATGGCAACCAGGTAATATCTTTATAATTTATGGGATTAGTCTGACAATATAATAATCAGACATTGTACAGATGAGTTAATTCTGTAATCAACAAGTCTCTTAACCATGAATGGCAATTCGCAAAGATATATTGAAAATATTCACAATGAGTAGTCTATTTGGCATAGACAATAAGTTCACGTAGTTGGCAACAACGCTCCTTATTCAGACAAAACAAATTATTTGCACCAGACTTCCTGTGGTGTAGATTGCCAATACTACCATATTTTATCACATATACATATATGGTTTTTTTAGTATATGAAAAAATGATTTACCCTTGCTCTTTAAACTAATAAAACATATTGATAAAAGCTATACTGGAGAGTAGCTTAATGACATTTCTAGTATGAATGTGATGGATTAACTTTTGTGATATTTATACACAAAATTTCAATTTTCAATAGAAATGCTCAAGTCGCTTAGCTTCAGTTTACATCAGGAGCCAAAATTCATCTTTGGAAGGCATTAAAAATAAAATAAAATAACGATAATCCCACTGACTTTTAGGTTGTGATCAACCCTTAAACATTCTAGATTTGCCATGTAATAAAATTAAATTAGATCAGTATAGTTTCAAAAACATGTAAGACATTGGTATATCCACAAGCATGTGAGGTTTGTGTATTTTTTGAACTAATTTATGTTTGGAAGTTATTACTTCAACACATTTTCTGATGTTTTCAATAAAATACTGAGCAGGGCTTCATTGCTCAATGGTATGGTATATTACAGGGAATCAGAAGGTTTCCAGCATGTATTAGAACAGTTCAAAGGCTGAGTTCCATTATAAAAGTACTGATCTTCTTTAACAAGTAGCATATCATAATTATTTTGTTTTCAGGCCAGAAGCAGACAGATTGTATGGTAACCAGTTTTTTTTTTTTTTGTTGTTTTTTTTAAGCCAATAAGAATGCTATTTCAAAAGACAACATCTCCATGAAGGATGATTGCTTTTATGAGATTAGTGTCTCACATTGTTTGATAATTCAATATGATATGAACAACACACATAAAAGGAAATGTTCTAAAACTTTTGTAGTAAAATTTACTTCTATTTACACCCAATGAACAAACTGAATTAAATTAACAAAAAGACTTGTAAAAGAAAATAATGCAGCAGAATATAAGTGTGTGCAAGTTTAAAGTCATATATGGGCAACCCCCGGCACCCAGGCTGGATCCGGCCCACCCACCAGCTTCAATCTGGCCCACAAGAGATTCAGATTTTTCAAATAACGCGCAAAAAAAATCGGTATTTAATCAAATCATAAAGACTAAAATCGATAAATAATGTTATTAAGCGTACGCAGTGGAACGCCACAGATAGAGCCAGAAAAAGTCGTTAGAAAGGGACAAACAGATAAACATTCGGGAAACCGCCCGATGACCTTGATGCGTTCCAGACTCGACTGTCATTCATAACAGTCAACTTTGACCGCTCGCATCTCATATTCGCGTACGATCGATAGTATTCTAGTTGCTTATTGCGGGTAATATATAAACCGAATATATAACGCAGATTTTACAGAACATACCGTCCTGAACAAAAATATCCACAGCTAAGAGTATTCGCACGAAAAGTAATTTGCACATTCGGAAGCACGTATAAATGAGCCCCTTAAAGCCCAAGTGGTGTAAGTCCAATTTTTGTTTTTTTGGAGTTAATGTTTCAGAAGTGTTCAGCAAGTTGCATTCTGTTTAAAGCACAAGAGGTGTAAATTCTAGTTCCCTTAACAACCTTATAGTTAGCAGCACTAGTTTATGCAGTCAACGCAGCCATCTACTGGGTAAAAGCTAAAGTGGTGTATATTGGAGATACACCACTGTGCCTGTAATTGTTTGCAGTTCAACCACTTTTTGCTCATCTAGAAATGTTGTAACCAGGTAAACTAAAAAACATTTTAATAACCTAGATGTAAAAGATTTAAGTTTTGATGTGTCATTATGAGCAGTGATGAGAGCAGTGTTAGTGAGCCAAGCATTTTGGCAGATATTGGTGCAAGTGATGAATGTATTCCAGCAGATTCTGAATTCATCTTCGCCAAGCAGAAAAAGCTCATAATGCCATGAACGAGGGCACTCAACAGTCCATTAATAATAGCTCTTACTATACATTTTCCTATGATTTGGAAAAGTCTCTTCCTTTTCCTAAACTATCATGTCAAGTCCCCTATTACAAATGCAATAATGTTTATAATTTGGGATGCCATGAGCTTTCCTCAAAATTAGGATTTATGTATTGTTGTAATGAGATAAATGGATCACAAAGTTCCCAAGAAATTAGTGCATGTTTGGTCAAGCACATTGAAAACAGGGCTTCAGCTGCGAAAAATGTTTTAATGTATAGTGACACCTGTGCCAAGCAAAATAGAAACTGGAATGTTGCCATGGCGATGAAACTGGTTCTGAGTGAAGATAATAACATTGAAGTTATTGACCAGAAGTTTATGAGAAGTGGTAATTCTTATTTGCCCAATGACTGTGATTTTGCCTCAATAGCAAAGTACAGCAGTATTTAGCAGATATATCATCACAATGATTGGTACAGGTATACTGTCATTGCAAAATAGGAAGAAAAATCCTTTTTACATAACAGTGATGACTCATGGTGACTTTTTGTCTGTTGGAAATCTTTTACAAGATATCACCAAAAGAAAGGTTGATACGGAAAAACATCCTTTATCATTGCTACAAATGCAGTGGATCCAGTATCGAAAGGAAGAAACATTTTCAATTTTTTTCATAGAAATTCTTTCCAAAGAAATGCCCTTTTCAGAACTAAACTTCAAATCTAGACCTAAAAGAGGCAGACCTGTTAATCTTACTAATGTATCTCAAGAATAACTGTACAGAAATCAAAGATCTGTAACAAAAGAGAAGAAAAAGGATATGCAAGACATGTTACCATTCATTCCACCCATCTGTCATCCTTACTTTTATAGTCTATCGACTCAAGATGATGCTGCAGACATTGGGCCACTAGATGCAGAGTAAGAAATGTATAAACAGTAGAATAAAAAATAGATGTTGCAGTAAAATACTGTATTCTTTCCCCCTTCTTTAAAGAGAATCTGTTCCCTGTTTATATCACAAGTGGTGTAACTCCAAACAAAGCCCCCCGAAAACAGAAAACATTTTAAAAGTTTTTAAAACTGCCAGCATAAGTTAGAATAACTCTTTAATGATACATTGTTGAGAAAAAAAACTTCAAAATATATAAAACTAATTTTTTTTATTAAAACTGCAGTAAAACATTAATTTTCTCGAAACTTGATTCATGTGAGTTACACCACTTGGGCTTTAAGGGGCTCAAATGTGAATCATGAAAATTAATAAAAATAAGCATCGTACTCGGCTTACAGATGTTAATTTAGACCAGTGTTTTTCATTCTTTTTGATTTCGCGACCCCTTTACAAGTTGAAAATTTCCGGCGACTAATCTCAAATCAGTTGTATGCAACCGTGGATCCGCTGTCGCAGTTGCGTTACAGAATTCAGTTGCACGAAACCAAGGGGTGTTTAGGCTTATTCATTTCAAAGATAAAATGAGTGATCAAGAATTTAATTTAAAACTTGTAAGAGAGGTGGAAAAGCATGAAGTGCTTTTCAACTACAAACTTCCAGCATATTCAAAAAAAGAAGTGACGGAGAAAGCTAGGCAAGAGGTGGCCGCCCAATTAAATATGTCAGGTGAGCAAATGTTTATAAGTAGTTTACACTTTAGTTACAGTACTTATAGTTTACACATTTATTATACGCCTTGGTCTGTTATGATACAAAGCAAGAGAAAAAACAAAGCTCAAATTTATAAACTATTGGAGAAGTTATTGGAGGAATATGCTGGACCACTGTGAATTATTCCATACTTTTCTCTTTTACTGCTGACTTCCATTGCCAAGGTAGACTTGCACGAGGAGAAAGAAAGTAATTGGCCAGATAATTCCTCAAAACAGTCGCTGAAGAGCCGTCAATAAAATAGTTGTCAGGCTTACTTCAGAGTGATCAGTATTCTTTCCCGTGTAGGCATGCATTCCCTAGTATTTGTGTCCATATTCTCTATGGAAGGGCCAACCATCCTTGTCAATTCCAAATATGATTCTTTCGACATTCTGTAGCCATAAACATTCTATCCGATTGAGAAAGTCCTTTCGCTGCTACGAATAGCCTGGAGTTCACATTTTTCCTTAAATATGGATGGACCCAATGCTTCCTCTGCACCCTGCGTATCTTCCGGTAATGATAAAAATTAACATCTTCCTCGTCTGAATCTGAGATAGCAAAAATTCTGCAAACTTTGCACCGACTATTGCAAGTTGAATGAAACTAATCCACAACCAGACTATCCGTGTGCGGACACAGGTTTCGTTTCGGTTGCAAACTAGTTGCGAGCTCAACCGGTTTGCAACTGTTGTCACTAAATAGTTGCGCCGTGTGCGCTGGGCCTTAGTCTACTTAAAAAAGTCTGTGATTTTCTTTTGTTTTAAACAATTCACAGTTTCTAAATCGATTTGATTTTCAATGACAAATAGAGAGGAGAATACATGATCTTTTATGTTGCTACACTGCTCTATAAATGATCGTTCAGTTGTTAAAGGTCTTTTTGCTTCGTTGATTGATACCGTACACTCGTTGATGAAGTTTGTGGTTCGTCGTTAAAATCATCGTCTTTATCACTTTCAATGCAGTTGTTTACTGATTCAAATATTTCTTCCTCTGTTAACGTCCCTGCTGTGACTACTTCATCATCGCAAGTAACGAAGTTTTCAAAAGTAATGTTTGACCCAGACATGTGC
Source organism: Vandiemenella viatica (assembly GCA_031002005.1). Classification (NCBI taxonomy): domain Eukaryota; kingdom Metazoa; phylum Arthropoda; class Insecta; order Orthoptera; family Morabidae; genus Vandiemenella; species Vandiemenella viatica. Next base: position 266,512,414 of record JARYHS010013630.1, read on the forward strand.
TTATTCCATTCTTCAGGCACATTATCATCTTCCTCTTCAATGATTTCTTGAGGTTCTGAAGAAAAACCACAGGTTCTAAAGCAGTTTTTTACTGCAAGGGGTGTTACGTTTCGCCAAGCTTTGTCCACCATCCTCATTGCTTGAAGAACATTGTTGGAAGAAATCGTATTTTGCTCCATATCAGCTATCATTTTTCTAACAACTTATTTTCTGTATGTATAATGTTTTAAAATTTTTAATTAGGCCTATACCCTGATACAAAGGTTGAAGTTGTGATGTTGTGTTTGGTGGAAGAAATTGTACTTTGACTGCCTTTAATGGTGGTGTGTTCCCATGTGCTGTGCAGTTGTCGATAAACACAATAATTTTTCTATTTGAAGTTACCATTTGCTTATCTATGTTAATCAGCCATTTTTTAAAAAGTTCTGCTGTCATCCATGCTTTTTTATTGGCTTCATAATCCATAGGTAGTGATTTTAGGCCTGCAAAGCACCGAGGTTTTGTTGACTTGCCTATAATTAAAGGTTTCAGTTTTTCTGTGCCCGTAGAATTTGCACAAAGCAGAATCGTAAGTCGTTCTTTGCTGTGCTTTCCTCCATGACATTTTTCATTTTTGAATGTTAATGTTTTGTCGGGAAGACATTTGAAAACTAGACCAGTTTCGTCAGCGTTAAAAACATCATTAGGATCATAATCATTCACTAAATTATGTAATTCAGATTTCCATTCTTGGCAGACTGATTTGCTTACGCTCGCACTTTCGCCGCACATTTTGTTAAAGGCTAAATCATGTCGTTTCTTAAAATTCTCTAAACAGCCATTGCTGGCTTTAAAATTTTTGATTTTCAGCGAATTAGCGAACTCTTCAGCTTTTTCTTTCAGTATGGGTCCACTAACACTGATGTTTTTGTCTCTATACTGTTTGAACCACGTAAAGAAACATTGTTCTAAATTAGGGAATTCGGCAATTTTTCGTCTTTTACATTGAAGACTTTCTGCTGATTCTTGTTTCTTCAAGATTTCAGCTTATTTTTTAATGATGATTGATAATGTACCCTCATGTATCCCAAACTGAGCCGCAACTTCTTTCCTTTTCAATCCATTTTTCACTGCTTCTATAGCTTTTAATTTGCGAGTGTTGTTAGTTTTCTTTTTGAACTCATTTTAAGCCAGTTTTATCACACAGTAGGTAAAGCGATGTTTCCAGGACGATGATCAAAAACTTATGATCCAAGTAAGCCGTTGTATTAAGGCTAACCGCCGCAAAGCTTTAAAGAATTTCGAAGAAGCAAACAATAGAAGACATATGTACTGTACATTGTTTACCTTAACAATTTAACTAGTGAACACGTGCAAGCATTAAATACCGAAACCTTTTGTTTTGACAACTCTTTCAAAATGACTCATTGGCAAACAATTTTATGTTATAGAGGTTGTGGAAACATTTCTTTAAGTTACTGAGGGCCAATACAGAGATTTTTTTTTTTTATTTAAGTTTTATTTTAAGTTATAGAGGTTTTGGGCTCTGATGCCGGCCTCGGTAGCGTAGGGGCTCCACGTGCCGAAGGCCGCCGGTTCGAATCCGGCCGCGGGCATGGATGTTAAGTGTTGTGTGTCTGTGTGAATGTCTTGTCCGTCCTGTGGCGTCCATACATTGGAAAAAATACACATTGAGCTGGCTGTATGGCCTCCGTTGCCAAATGCCATAAAAAAAAAAAAAAAAAAAAAAAAAAAAAAAAAATGGGCTCTGATGGGAAGGGAACATATTATTGTTTGAAGTTATAGAGGTTTTTAAGTTACCGAGGTTCTACTGTATAATTCAGGTAATAAAATCGTTTTATAAATTTAATTTTAGCATGGATAACCGAATCAAGTCGAGTTTATTCTAATTGTTGCTATCTCTACTGTTGATGTCTTATGATGTTTATTTCTTTGCTGTTTGCATACAAATTTTATTATACTTAATTTTGGTTTGCAAAGGTTTCGCATGCTTAATTTTTATTGACTGTTTCACACTCACTTTTATATTGTCTTGTTTATTTTCAGGCATCCAGTGTCAATGAGTCAGCATTATTAGCTAGCTATAAAGTCGCATATCGAGTTGCTAAAGCAGGGAAATCACATACAATTGCCTAAAATCTTATTTTACCAGCAGCTCTTGATATGGTTGAAATTATGGTCAGTAAACAGGAGGCAAACAAGTTAAAAAACATACCACTTTCTGGTAATACTATTTCACGCAGAATAAACGATATGGCCAATGATATTCAAGGACAAGTAATCGAAAAATTAAAGAACAGCCAACATTTTGCTTTGTAGTTTGACGAATCTACAGATGTTTCCGATTGTGCTCAGTTTGTAGTATTTGTGCGCTTTGACGCAGGTGACAATATCATGGAAGAAATCTTATTTTGCAAAGCACTTCCTGCAAACACTTCTGGCCAGTGTTTGTACGATATGTTTTTAGAAAGCACTTGCGACTACGATATTGATTGGAAAAAATGTATCGCTATTTGTAGCGATGGCGCTAAAGCTATGACTGGCAAAAATAGCGGACTCATTGCGAAATTAAAATCGATAATGCCAAACATATCCTGGACACACTGTTTTCTTCATCGACAGGCTCTAGCTGCTAAGGTAGTATCTTCTGATTTAAATGATGTGCTCCAGGAGGTAATAAAAATTGTGAATTCTATCAAAGGTAAAGCCTTGAGAACCCGGCTATTCAGAATCGTTTGTGAAGATATGTGCTCGCTTCATCAAAATCTCCTTTATCACACAGAAGTCAGGTGGCTATCCAAAGGAAAGGTATTGACAAGAGTTCTAGAACTGAGATCTGAATTGTTAATGTTCTTACAAGATACAAGATCTGAATATGCTAATCGTTTTTCTGACCCTATTTGGCTCTTGAAATTAGCATTTTTGGCAGATCTTTTTAGCCACCTTAATAATTTGAACAAGAACCTCCAAGGTAGAGAAGAAAATATTTTAACAGCTAAAGATAAAGTCAAAGCATTTCACGCAAAACTTCGTTTGTGGTTAACCTCTCTGCAAAACAATTTATTCGAGTCTTTTCCGTGTGTTCAGAAGATTGTTGAAGATAACGCATCAGACCAAAGTCTCGTAGTAAGGGCTCAAATTCCTTGCATGATACAGAGCTTCCATAATTTACAAGAGAAACTTATGACATACTTTCCAGACTGGCATTCTGAAGCTGACAATGGGCGTAGATGGATTTTAAACAATTTTTTAGACAAGTCAATAGATCTGGCTGATGTCACCACAAATATGGAAGAATGTCTTATAGATTTAGCTGCTGATGGCATGCTTAAAATGGAATTAAATTCGCAAAGTATCGACGTATTTTGGATGAAAAGAAAACATGAATACCCAGAGCTGGCAAGGGAAGCTCTAAAATTATTAGTGCCATTTGCCACTTCATACTTGTGTGAACTAACATTTTCTGCAATGGTAGACATTAAAACTAAAAAGAGAAATAGACTGCAATTAGAAAATGATTTGATTATTAACGTTTCAAAAATAGCATCACGATTTGATAAACTTTTGAAAAGTAAACAAGCCCATCCTTCTCACTAAAATTGTGTTTTGATTGTAGTGGTAGAACCTTAAATTTTTCATTCAGCCCGCGACCCCCCCGAGTAAAGCTTCACGACCCCCCTAGGGGTCGCGACCCACGGATTGAAAAACACTGATTTAGACAACACTTTGCACCTACGTTAGGGTGTCCCTTAAATTTCAATTTCAATATATTTTTACGCATACCTTCTAAAAACTTTCGTATTGACCTAATATAGTCTAGAAATAAATATTAGCCCGACTTATAAACGATAACCCGTGCCGACTTGAGTTTTTAACTTGTCCATACAAGTTGCGCGGGTGCAGCGCTGCGACCTGTTACTGCGAGTTTCAATTGTCATTTCATACGTGATTTCTAACATTATTAGTGCGTTGTTGTTTATTGTGCGAAGATGTCTGTGGAATTACGAAGGGATAAACAAAATATTTACCTTATCGGACTGCCAAGCCACCAGTTAAATGGTGCAAAATTACCATCTAATCGACAAGTTCTTACCATTTTATTTTACAATATTCGTGAAGTCAAGCTGACTGTTAGTGAAAGTGCGAATCTTGTTATAAGAGAGTGCATTATATTTTGGGAAAAAGCCAGAATTCCTACGAAGGCATTTCCTAACTGCGTGAAGAAACTTGTTGATTTATATCATGTTTGGAGGGAGCTGTAAGAAAACACAGGTGACGTTCAAGAACCGTGAAAATAATTTTGTAAAAGACCTTGATAACTTATTTGATATTGCACATGCTGATGCCTTCGACAGAATGAAGATAGAGGAAGAAAAAGTATTTTTAAAGAAACAGAGAGAGGCATGTCGACCGGGATGCTTAGGTGGAATTGACAAAAAATTGGCGGAGAAAGAAAAACGAGTTAGGCAAAGACGACTGGAAGAAGAGGAAAGAAAGGTAAAACAAAGAGAGTTATTGGCTGTTGCATCTACTTCTTCGATAAATAACTTGGAATGTCTTGATAATTCGGATGAGGAACAGATTTCGAACTCTGAACTTAGTACTCAGATTCCTTGCCCTGAAAAAAGTTCTAAAAGAGGCACGAAAAGTTTCATAACTCCTAAACTGGTAGCAGCTTTAGATCGATGCCAAGTTTACATTCTCCATGCGGTTGTAGAAGCGCTTGGTCTGAACAGCGATGATTTCCCTATTAACAAATCCTCGATTCAGCGAATTCGTACTCAGGCGAGAAAATCCAGGGCAGAAGCAATAAAAACTGACTTCCAGAATAATTTGCCTGACGTAGTCACAGTCCATTGGGATGGAAAACTATTACCTGGATTGAATGTACGAAGTTCAAAAGAAGAACGCTTGCCAATTATTGCTTCATTTGACGATAGAGAACAGCTTCTTGCAGTCCCAAAATTAAAGAGTTCTTCTGGAAAACATCAAGCTAAAGCCATTTCAACTGCACTCTTTGACTGGAACCTCCATGATAAAGTACATATAATGTGCTGCGATACAACAGCTTCAAATACTGGCCGTTTCAGTGGAGCTTGTGCTATTTTGGAGCAGACTTTAGAGAGGGAATTGCTGCTTTTTGCTTGTCGTCATCATATTTATGAGTTGGTCCTTAATGCTGTTTTTGAAACCAAGGTAAAGCAAATTACAAGTAGCCCAGATATTCCAATGTTCAAAAAGTTAAGAGATAATTGGAAAAATATTAACACCGATAACATTGAGCCACCTCTGAATTTCTTTAAAGCACATTTTGCTGAGACAAACATTACATCTTTGTTAACTTTTTACAAGACTGAACTGGAGAAACCTTTTATTAGAGACGATTACCGTGAATTGGTTGAACTATGCGTTGTGTTCTTAGGAGGAGATACAGAGAATAAACTAAAACTCAGGCCCCCCGGAGCTTTGCATCAAGCGCGATGGATGGCGAGAGCGATCTATTCTATAAAAATATGTTTGCTTCAATCGCAACTTAAAATAAGATGTTTGCTTATTTATCGTCACCTTGTATACTAAACCTTGGCTCGAATGCACAGTGGCAATTAAAGCACCTAACCAAGACTTGTGCTTTTTGAAAGCTCTAAAAAAATATGAAAAAGTAGACGCGACAAGTTCCAAGGCATCCATAAGCAAGTTTGTTCATCATTTATGGTATTTGTGTGAAGAAACAGTCATGTTATCACTCTTTGATGAAGAAGTTGATTCCAAAACCAAGACAAAAATGATTAATAATTTAAACAGAGACGAAAGTTCAGATTCCGCTAAACGCTATGTCCCATCGAAGGAAGAAATTACGCAAAATTTGTTTGGTAAGCTTAATATTTTCTTGTTTCTTTTTTCAAAGTTTCGTGGCTTAATTTTTGCTTATTTAAACTGTTTTTTCTTTCTTTCAGATATGACGCTGGATGATTTTGTGACTCAAAGAAGCAAACAATTTCTATCTCGACTGCAGATCGACGACAGTTTTCTTCGGAAAGATGTATCTTCTTGGGGTGACAATCCTACTTTTTTGGAAGCTAGAAGGCGAACAAGTCGTTTGAAGGTCGTAAATGACACTGCTGAAAGAGCTGTTAAATTAATGCAAGATTTTAATGTACTTATCACGGCTGATGAAGAGCAAAAACTGTTTTTGTTGCGTTGTGTTCAGGAACATACAAATCTGTATCCAGACTGTAAAAAAACTACACTAAACAGAAGTTACCCTAATTAATTATTATTATAATTTGTATTTAAATAAAAGTTTATGTTGATCTTATTTTATTTTTACTCATATTTACTTTATTTGTTGCATTTTAATTAGTTTTGGATCAAACCAAAATGGCAGGCCAAAACACCATTTTTTATTAAACTTGAGAGCTCGGTCGGCACGGGTTGCAATCATGCTACAAATATGAAATTTCATATTTAAGTACATTTTAGCATTTATAAAAAAAGTAGAGGGTATGCGTTTCGAAATTCTAAAAAAAAATTTTTTTCGCCATATAAGGGACACCCTAACCTACGTATTAGTGATATTAACCCCAATATCGATCATCTTGTTTCTCAGCTTCAAACTAAAGTCTCTCATTAATTTTCTTTTGATTTTTCTATCTGTTTTTGTTAATTTGCTTTTTGTATGTTTGAATATGCTATTGTAATTCTAATAAATAAAAAAAAAGTCTAAATTTTTTTCGCCATTTTTTAACCGACTTCAAAAAAAGGAGGAGGTTCTCAATTCGTCTATAATTTTTTTTAATGTTTTTTTTTTTTGTATGTTCAGCAATATCTTCGCCAATTTTGAACCGATTTAAACGACTTTTTTTTTAATGGATAGGGTATACCTCCAAAGTGGTCCCATGTGAATTTCAGTGAGAAACCACCCCTTCTACCCCTTAATTTTTATACAAATCCACATTTTTTATTCGATCTCGATGAAACATTGGACATATATAGCCAAAAATAAAGAGAAAAATACTGCCAACTTTTGGTTTAAAAAAACTGAACACCTCTCCCCTTTCCACCCCTTAATTTTTTGCCAATTTTCTTTGTACATAGCTACAGTCGACACCACTTAACTGATCTCCATTAAAGTTGGTATATACTTGTAGTTTTTCATGGAGACGGTTTCTGACAAAAAAATAAAAAAAACCACCCCTCTCCCCTTTAAACCCCTTAATTTTATAAAAACCTACATTTCTTATCTGATTTTTATTGAATTTTGCCCGTGTATACTTTAAAACAAAGAGAAAAATCCTGTCAACATTTGGTCTGCCAAAGCTCAACTCCTTCCATCCTTCCACCCCTTTAATTATTGTCAATGTTCTTCATAAAAAGCTACACTCGACACTGTTTGACCGATTGTCATCAAAGTTGGCATATACAAGTAATTTATCATGGAAAATCTGACAAAAAAAAAACACCCCTCTCTCCTTTACACCCCTTAATTTCCATACAAACTCACATTTTTTATCCGATTTCGATGGAACTTTGGACAAGTATAGTCAAAATAAAGAGAAAAATACTGTCAACTTTTGGCTTGAAAAAACTGAAGCCCTCTGCCCCTATCCACCCCGAAATTTTTACCAATGTTCTTTATACAAAGCTACAGTCAACACCATTTAACTGGTCTCCATTAAAGTTGGTATGAAAATGTAATTTTTCATGGAGAAGGTTTCTAACCAAAATAAATAAACCACCCCCTTGTCTCCCTTTACACTCCTTAATTTTATAGAAATCTACATTTCTTATCTGATTTTGATTGAACTTTGCCCACGTATACTTTAAAACAAAGAGAAAAATCCTGTCAACATTTGGTTTGCCAAAGCTCAATCCCTTTCCCTCCTTCAATCCCATTAACTTTTGGCAATGTTCTTTATAAAAAGCTACAGCTGTGATCTTTTGACCGATTACCATGAAAGTTGGTGCTTATATGTATTTTTTCACTAAGGTGTCTGACCACAAAATCTAAAAACCACCCCCTCTCCCCATTAAAATGCTTAATTTTTATACACAACCACAGTTTTTATTTGGTTTAGACAGAATTTAGCAATTTTATACTATAAAACAAAGAGAAAAACAATGCCAACTTTTGGTTTGCAAAAACTGAACCCGTATCCTCGTTTCCACCCCCTTGATTTTTGTCAATTTATTTTTACAAAGCTACAGTCAACACCATTTGACCGATCTTTATGAAAGTCGGCACATATAATGTATTTTTTATGGATAAGACTTGTGACCAAAAAATCAAAAAAACTACCCTAGATCCCCTTCCCTTAATATATGTACAAAACACACATTTTAATCCGATTCGGTGGAACTTCGCTTGCGTATACTACAAAACAAATAGAAAAAGAAAAATACTGTCTACATAACTTTCACAAAAATGCCAACCTTTCTACCCCTTTAATTAATGTCAATGTTCTTTATATAAAGCTACAGTTTCTTTCTGATTCTGAAGGAAGTATGCACATGTATACTGCAAAACAGACAGAAAAATACTGTATTCATTTGGTTTCAAGAGTCCAAACTCCGCTCCTTCCTTTCCATCCTTTAATCTACTCTTTCTATCCGATTCTGAGGTAATTTGCACACCTATACTTTAAAACATACAGAACAATTGTGTTTAAATTACATTGCAAAAGCCCAACCCCTCTTTCCTTATACCCTCCCGCCTTCTAATTTCCAATGTTCTTTACAGATACCCACAGTTTTTATCAGATTTCCATGGAACACTGCACATGTATACTTAAAAACAAAGAGGAACATAGTGTCTACATTCTGTTTACAAAACCCTACGACTCACTCCCTTACCCCATTTAATTTTTGCAAATGTTCTTCACACAAAGCTACAGTTTTTATCTGGTTTCGATGGAAATTGGCACATGTATACTTTAAATCCATCAGAAAAGGCAGTCTACATTTGGTATACAAAAGCCCAATCCCTCTTCCCCATTACCCTCACCGCTTATAATTTCCAATGTTCTTTACAAAAACCCACAGTTTTAAATCCTGTCAAAATCAATTAAGTTATTTTTAAGTTATGGCATAAAATTTATAAAATAAATGTGTCCTAATGTCTCAACATGTACTTCAGATTTCAACTTGGATCCCAAGCTTTCAAACCAATTAAAAATCTATATTTTCTGTGTGATGCCGGAGCAAACAGATACATTCTAGAGACAGATTGCTGTATGTGGTATGTATGAATGCCCAGATGTTACATGTTACAGTTATCGACCAGCAGCTTTAACAGATGTTATGATAAGTTCGAAACATAGCCTGGACAAAAATGTAAACTGACATTCCTTAACACAACACCCAATTCGACCCGTTCGCGAAGTTTTTGTGGTACATAAAGACAGAATTCTTTTCAGAAAGCAAATGTTTTAATCCCCGAGCTACCAGGTAGTTCACCAAATTGGAACTGCTGCGGCATATTTAAAATACAAAACAAACTATAATACAGTAGAACTCCAATTATCTGAATCAATTAGGACCGGACCCCATTCGGATAATCGGATTATTTCCAAAAAAGGGTCTGTTTTAATTAATTATTGTATGTATGTTGAAAATGCCTTCTTTTCCAAGAGAATTTTGGTGCTTTTCCACTTCGGGGATGAAAATTTCGCCGTACCACTCGGTAAACAAAGCTGCAGTCATCCGAACTTTGAGTTGGTTTTTATTAAAGAGGGAAGCCTTTTCGCATTACGTTTCCGTCTTAATTAAAAAATCGATTTGGATAATCGGTGTTTCGGATAATCAGCAATTCGGATAATTGGAGTTCTACTGTACCGCTAAAAATTTAAAAACAAAATTATTGTTTTAAAAAACATAAAAACCGCCTTTAAAAAATAAAGCACTAAAAATTTTAAAATAACTTTGTACCTTGCTTAGGAGAAAGTAAATCTAAATGGACAATATTTTATATTACTGTCATTGAAATTTTTACATTAATTAGTTATTTCTGGAGTCGGTGCCGGTGAAAACAAGAAAAACAAAAACATAAAAACAATAATGAATAACAATAATACATAATAAAATCATGTTACTGCTTACCTACAATCAATGCTAGAAACATGATTCAACAAAACTGAAACATACAAATGATACGCTGAAATTATACTAACTGTAAAGCTTTACTGCATGATGCAGCCTACCAAATAACACTGTAGCACCTGTGATATGCCTGGAAGACTAACGAGGCTGAGCCACAGATTAAAATACTATTAGTTTGTTTCCCGAAGCTATCTCCCACAATAATACTATCTGCCTCACTACATTCTGTAAAATATTTGGAGTTTTTGTTCGTACTCCCCGTTTCACCTCGAACACCAATGTTCAGTAATTCAATCTTCGCGATGTGACAGCTGGCACCGACTCCAAAAATAACTAATTAATGTAAAAATTTCAATGACAGTAATGTAAAATATTGTCCATTTAGATTTACTTTCTACTAAGCAAGGTATAAAGTTATTTTAAAATTTTTAGTTCTTTTTTTTAAGGCGGTTTTTATTCATTTTTTAAACAATTATTTTATTCATTATTGCCTACTTATTTCTTACCTATGGTCTGCGGCCTGATTAAGTCCCAAAATTTCGCCCCTCAGTTAAGCAAAGGTTGGCCATACCTGTTTAAATTGAATATAACCATGGCATCATAGTAAAATTTTTCAATCTGAGATGTTTTGCTGTGTACCTCAGAAGTCTCCAAGCCGAAATCAACAAGTAGGGGCCAAACTTCAAACTTAGTAATGTTATTCCTCAAATGCAGTGTGGCATAAGTTTATGATATAAACAAAAGTCACAGCTTCTACAAATAGATTAACTGAAAACATCAAGTGGTTGCATTTTCCCTTCATCCTTGTAGATTGAGTTTTCAGACTAATAATTTATTATAGCTTGCTGAGTTGTTGAATACTGAATCAGCTAACTACAGAATGAAGTTACAAAATTACCCTTAAGTTAATTTCATTTACAGTGATAACTAGAGCTACAAAATTATTTGGAAAAAATAATGTAACTTATGTTTGGCAGAGGAAAATTAAAAGTGTATGAAAGGAAAAAAAAATTATTTTCAAAAATTTAGGTTTGTACTGTCTGTTGCTTTGGCACTAGTTATCAACTTTTGGCTACCTTTAAAGCACGATAACTAGTACCACATGTTAAATCTAGATTTATATATAAATGAATAATTAAAATTAAGGACTCGTATTTCTCTCTTCCCATTGCGTTCATCACTCTTTTAGTGAAAGCTGATGTGACACAAACAATAGCAGATAGGAAACAAGCACTTTGATAAATTAGCACATTCATTTTAGGTATAAATATGGAAAGGAAAGATAAAAGTCACCTATCAGTTGCAACATGTGACATCATAATACGATTTCTTGGATTTATTAATTAGTCATTATACACACACTTGTGAGATTGCAAGTTCGGACACCGGTCGGCACCAAAGTAATGTTGGAAAAATAGTCCAGAAAGGGTTTAAGTTTTCTAAATGTGAAGCCTGAAGCAGTTGTGAGGTAACAACACCTTTTAACTGACTTGAAAGTTCAACTGTGACCACCACCTTTAAAATATGACAATGAATTTTATGTCAGAGCCGAGGATTGGAATATTCAAACAACATCTCATAAGCATTGGTATCCCGCAATTATCCCCCTGCTTTGGTTCACAAACAACTTTCATGAGCCACATTGCAACCTGCTCTACCTATTGACTGCTCCAAACCCCCTGAAACCAACCATAGTCCAGTCCAGGTTACAGAATACTTCCCTGGCCTTGAATCCATCAGTAAAATCCTTTGGCAGGGTTATGATTTCCTACTATCCTGCCCAGAAATGAGATCCAATCTTCCAAAAATCCTCCCTGGCCCTCCCAACCTCAGCCAGCTACTAATCCACAAAAACAGTCTTCATTGTCCCATCAGACAGCCCCATGCAATAGACCCCGCTGTAAGATGTGCAGCATTCACCACTTTCACAAACCCTATCACTGGCGAGAACTTTCCTATCATAGGATACACCACCAGCTAACCTGCAAACACTACCTGGCTTCATACATATGCTTGACTACCAATCCGTTAGCCATTAGAACGAATGGCCACCGTCAGACAGTTTTCACTCGGAATCCATGCCATCTCCCATGGCACTAATAATTTCAATTCTTGTTTCACAGTTCGTGCTATCAGAGTCCTCCGAAACAACAGCAGCTCCTCTGAACTAAGAAGGTGGGAACTTGCCTACCAATACAAACTAGGCACAAGGCAACCTCCTGGTCTCAATTTGAGATAATATCCAGTCAGTACTTTACCAACCCTCTGTCCTCTACTATCCATGCCCACTGTGTATAGTATATTGAACCACCACATACCAGAGGTGATGTATAACTACATAGATTATTTTATTATTATTATATTTTTTCAATTTTATTGTGTTTACTTATTTACTTTTACTTTCTCAAATTTATGTTATGAACATTTTAATGTATTTTTCTGTACTTTTTGCAACATTTTGCATTGCTCAGGTACTGGTTACAATTCATTGTCCCTGTCTCCCTGTCCTCTGTTTGAATTTACCCCCACAATGTTCCTGACTAATGGTTATTCTGTGAAACGGTCTCCTACATTACCCTCCCTCCTTGATTTTCTCTTGTTGACGAAGGCCCAAGTCCCGAAATATTCATTGTTTTTCCCGTGTTCTGTGCTTATTTATGAGTTCACCCCATGATACCATCATCTAAGGTAAATAGTGGTTCATTTCGCTTCCCCTTTTTTTTTTTTGTAAATCCATTCGTTAATTAGCTCCTATTATTTCCTGGTAACACTAATTAATAAAATACATATATTTGACCAAGTTTGCATAGGCACCAGCAGTTATGTGATGATGGATGTTAATCTTGACATAATCGGCTTAAGAGGGATACCCGTACTTTAAAACTCTACGTGAATGAAGTTGTTGGCAACATCCAAAATTTCTTTTATAGGTTAATTCCACGTGGACGAAGTTCCAGGTATAGCTAGTCTTTCGTTTCATAAATAATCGATTCTATTACAATTTGTCATAAGCACTTATAAGTCATTTTGAAGTTAATAATGCATAAGAGTATTTTATTCCATGAATTGTACTTGAAACAAACAAAGTATTTTCACTCGTTCTATGCCTAAGCAAATGTATACTAACTAAAAATAAAGGATGATACTTTATTATAAAGTATGACTGGTAACTCTAGTGGTGTCAAACCATCATGTACGAAAATATTAGCAAGGTGAAGCTACCTAATATTAGTTTTTAAGATATGAAGGTTCTACATAAATCTTATTTGGTCTGAATTCCATACGTACACATTTTTCAGTTTTAGTTTGGAAACAAGATTTAGTAGCAAGGAATTTTCACCTAGATTAGAGTGCAGCTGGACTGTGTGAAGCTTGATGATATTTACAGGATTTATAAAATAATAAAATGATAAAATATATAATAATACTTACAAGCACTGTAAAAGTAACACTAAACTTAAGAACACACATTAGAGTATGCACCGGATGTGCCTCATCATAATCATTCAATTTCTTCTAATTTTCACCTGCAGTTATTTGTGAATTAAGTAGTTCCAACTGCCACTGTGCTTGTCTTTATTTCCAGGATGTAACATAAATGTTTTAAAATTTAAATTTTTTTTGGTAGGATTTTTTTTTTTGACATTATGATGCAGATCAACATTATAAAATCAATTAATGAAGTTTACAAACTTGTTTGTAATATCCCTTCTCATGGTAAACAGTTTTAAAATGTGTTATTTCAAAAAGAAAATTTTGTTCTATAAGAAAATATTAAATTGATACATGGCATCCCAAGCCTAAAATGTTATTTTACCCTCTGCAAATGTTTTTCAACTGACGAATAATGTTAGTCTTACATATCTCAGTTTACTACAACATATTTCAAGCACATGAAATGAGGATAAGCACTTGGTTATCAAGTTTGTAACCTAAATTAATAGGAGCTGAAATGAAGACTTATGAACTTTAAATACTGTTCTATTACCACAGCAGTATTAAAAAAACAGCATATGTTAAATGATAGTAATATAATATTAATTCAGATTGGTGGTACAGCAACCATATTACTACAGAATTAGTTAATTCTAAAAATATAATGAATATTAGAAGAAATTTCAATGAGCACCAACACTTTAGAAATTGTATTCAGAACATTTAATTTAAAAGAGCGGACATTCAATCAGCTTTGGAGCTATTGTAATAATAAAAGCACCAAAGGATATATGAAAACTGGAAATTGTATTTAGTACTCTGCTCCCCCCCCCCCCTTTCCATCCTCCCATATTAAGACTGCTTCTAATTGCATGCAGCACTGATAAATGTATTATGTATAAGTAATTCACTTTGAGCAGATAAAAAAGGTTGATTGACTGCCGTGTGCTACTGAGAAACTAAACATCCCTATAATATCATCCCTATAATATGATGATGCAACTGGGAAACTAACATTACATAATAATCTGAACATAATAAACTAATGTATAGATGAAACAACCAGAAACAACCAAAAACAATCAGCAAACTGGTTTAAATTACTATGGGATATCATCTAGACCATGAAGAAATGACAGAGGTGTTAATTTTTTGTTATAAATCAAGAAGACTGCTGTACTTGAATAAATTTTCGGTCTCCAATTATAGGCTGCAATTACTACAACAGTATGACTACTGGGTTAGAACAAAGTGATAGTCTTAACTTTAATAGTAGCATATGACAACTAACCGCGGAGGAAACTTGTTACCTATATTGGAACAGAATTCATTGAGCAAAAATGACACTACTGTTTCTGTTTGAAGTGATTATACTTCCATTAAGGCTACTGCCTCATTACAAATCTGAAAGACATTTGGATGCTGTTTTAAGGGAATTCACATCAACTATGAGAACAATGAATTTATAACAGCATATTTTTAAATACTCAAATTTACAGGTTTTCTAACTTGAGAAATCAACTGAAACTGCAAATGTACATTTTACCTATTTTTGTCCACTACGTGATAAATGACATTAACAGGACAATTTATGGCAGCTATTTGTTAAAGAAAATGTTTTACCTGGGTGGATAAATCATCAGTTGATGCTTTTCTTTTCTTAGGTGGAAGAGCTTTCATGCCCTCAGATGCAGAAGGAGCAACCAAATGGAAGGGGATATCATCAGTAGTTGCGAACCTGAATCCAAGAACAAACTTCAATAATACTGGAAAATAAATCTTAAGTATCATAAGAGTAGGGGTTACTTTGAATCACATTTTAAACACAACTTTTTTTTTCAGACTATTAGTGTTAGTAAAAAGATATAAATTTTAGAATGTGATTTAAGTAGGTTTTTAATGGAGTAACAGGACAACAATAGTTTATTTTAATGGTTTGAGTATTATATATATATTTAAGTGGACCAAAATCAGCAAGGTGTGAAGCAGACTTTGCTCCACATTGAGAAAAACATCGTTTTACTATTAAAATTCATTGCTGGCATAATGTAGCTAGATTCAAGGTGAAAGTGGTCCAATTTATAAATTCCATGACTTTTTTTGTCAAAAATAAAATAAAATTAAAACTTACAATGTATCACCGAACTACAAACTTTTACAAGTTTTGCGTTACACTTTACAAATTGAACACAGTTTTAAATCGAACATTAAATCAGTAATTAAGAATAACAAAAAATCAGTAAACAAAATAAATGTCTTCATCCAGTCACCGAAGGCCATCAATAAAGTGGTCTGGTTTTAGACAAGAGTTTAGGTTTGCTGATTCCTCCAATCACATCCTTCTACTTATAGTCAAGCATTTTACTGTTAACACTTTATGTGTCTCATCATCACTCCCACAGATGACACTTGGGTAAAGGGTATTGTCATACTTCACAATGACGTAAGAACTTGGTGTTTTATCAACTCTCTTCAACAACAAAACAATGGAAAATTAGTATAGCAAACTTACCCCACAACATGAAACAAAGTCATCGCAATCCTTGGTCTCCTTCTTCCTTTTAATATAAGGCATTAGAATAACACTTAAATTCAAATTACTGATAAAGGATAATTTTCACAATGAATTATGTGACATAATAGAGCTAACACTTACCTTTTTGCTCCAAAAATGAAGGTTCAATGAGAAAGAATTTGGAGACTAAATACTCCAGTGCAAATGTGCTCCACAATATCAATACAATAGTAACCTAGACAAAACCTCATTTCAACAATTGCTGATTGGAGGTGAAAGGTAGAATAATGCTCTCTGCTGGCAACCGAGAAGAACTTATTTTGTACTAACAAGTTCCCCCTTATGAAATCATAAATGATTTTCATTTATTGGAGCAAGGTCTGCACAAGAAGAGCAAAGTCTGCACAAGAGCAAAGCTATACCTTAGATACAGTATATCCAAGGACTTGTAATAGCACAACCGCAATTTAGTAGTACACAGACTGGAAAACTGAAAAACAGTTTACTGCATGTATTCACTCAGAGTGACTTGGGGGCAACCATGGAGAACCCAAATCTGAAGGGCCATATGTCAATTCGAACCCGCGTCCTCTCCAGTGTGCCACCACTCACCCACCATGCTCAGTATTTTGGGGTATCAGTGGAATTCATCTAAAATATTTGATTGCTAAGTAAACATACTGTAGTCCACATCATGACAAGCTAAAGCATGAAATTATTAACACTCACAATTTAAGGTGCCAAATGTAGTACATTTCAAAGATATAGAAATTTTAATACAATGAAGGAACTGTGTTGAGTCCTGAAATCTAAAGCATAAAATTACTAGCCAGCAATGACATATGATCAAATAATTGTTTGAAAACTCATAAAAACAGCCTTCAAAAAAAAAAAAAAAAAAAGAGAACCTAAAAATTTTAAAATAACTTTCTACCTTGCTTAGGAGAAAGTAAATCTAAATGGACAATATTTTACATTACTGTCATTGAAATTTTTACATTAATTAGTTATTTTTGGAGTCAGTGCCAGCTGTCACATCGCGAAGATTGAATTACTGAACATTGGTATTCAAGGTGAAACGGGGAGTACGAACAAAAATTCCAAATATTTTACAGAATGTAGTAAGGCAGATAGTGTTATTGCGGGAGATAGCTTCGGGAAACAAACTAATAGTATTTTAATCTGTGGCTCAGCTTCGTTAGTCTTCCAGGCATATCACAGGTGCTACAGTGTCAGTTGGTAGGCTGCATCATGGAGTAAATGCTTTACAGTTAGTAGAATATCGGCATATAATCTGTATGTTTCAGTTTTGTTGAAACATTTTTCTAGCATTGATTGTAGGTAAGCAGTAACCTCATTTTATTATGTATTATTGTTATTCATTATCGTTTTTATCCTTTTGTTTTTCTTGCTTTCACCGGCACCGACCCAAGAAATAACTAATTCATGTAAAAATTTCAATGACAGTAATATAAAATATTGTCCATTTAGATTTTACTTTCTCCTAAGCAAGGTATAAAGTTATTTTAAAATTTTTAGTGCTTTATTTTTTGAAGGCATTTTTTACGTTTTTTAAAACAATTATTTTATTTTTAGCGGTATTATAGTTTGTTTGGTATTTTAAATATGCTGCACTTCCTGGTAGCTCAGGGATTAAAACGTTTGCTTTCATATACCACAAAAACTTCGCAAATGGGGTGAATTGGGTGTTGTGTTAAGGAATGTCATTTTACATTTTGGTCCAGGCTATGTTTCGAACTTATCATAACACCTGTTAAAGCTGCTAGTCGATAACAGTAACATGTAACATCTGGGCATTAATACAAACCACATACAGCAATCTGTCTCTAGAATGTATCTGTTTGCTCCGGCATCACACAGAAAATATAGATTTTTAATTGGTTTGAAAGCTTGGGATCCAAGATGAAATCTGAAGTACATGTTGAGACATTAGGAAACATTTATTTTATAAATATTATGCCATGACTTAAAACTGCCATTTCTGATTGATTTAAAGTATAAGTGTGTAAATTTCTATTGATATCAGATAAAATTGTAGTTATGTATAAAAAAAATTAAGGGGTGTGGCGACGAAGAGTAGTCTGGTTTTTATAAATCAGTATTTTAGTGTTTGTTTTAAAGTATACATGTGCCAATTTCCATCGAAACCAGATAAAAACTGTAGCTTTGTGTAAAGAACATTTGCAAAAATTAAATGGGGTAAGGGAGTGAGTCGTAGGGTTTTGTAAACAGAATGTAGACACCATGTTCCCCTTTGTTTTTAAGTATACATGTGCAGTGTTCCATGGAAATCTGATAAAAACTGTGGGTATCTGTAAAGAACATTGGAAATTAGGAGGAAGGAGGGTATAAGAGAAGAGGGGTTGGGCTTCTGCAACCTAATTTAAACACAATTGTTCTGTATGTTTTAAAGTATAGGTGTGCAAATTACCTCAGAATCGGATAGAAAGAGTAGATTAAAGGATGGAAAGGAAGGAGCGGAGTTTGGACTCTTGAAACCAAATGAATACAGTATTTTTCTGTCTGTTTTGCAGTATACATGTGCATACTTCCTTCAGAATCAGAAAGAAACTGTAGCTTTATATAAAGAACATTGAAAGGGGTAGAAAGGTTGGCATTTTTGTGAAAGTTATGTAGACAGTATTTTTCTTTTTCTATTTGTTTTGTAGTATACGCAAGCGAAGTTCCACCGAATCGGATTAAAATGTGTGTTTTGTACATATATTAAGGGAAGGGGATCTAGGGTAGCTTTTTTGATTTTTTGGTCACAAGTCTTATCCATAAAAAATACATTATATGTGCTAACTTTCATAAAGATCGGTCAAATGGTGTTGACTGTAGCTTTGTAAAAATAAATTGACAAAAATCAAGGGGGTGGAAACGGGGATACGGGTTCAGTTTTTGCAAACCAAAAGTTGGCAGTATTTTTCTCTTTGTTTTATAGTATAAAATTGCTGGTGGAAACAGGGATACGGGTTCAGTTTTTGCAAACCAAATGTTGGCATTATTTTTCTCTTTGTTTTATAGTATAAAATTGCTAAGTTCTGTCTAAACCAAATAAAAACTGTGGTTGTGTATAAAAATTAAGCATTTTAATGGGGAGAGGGGGTGGTTTTTAGATTTTTTGTCAGACACCTTAGTGAAAAAATACATATTAGCACCAACTTTCATGGTAATCCGTCAAAGGATCACAGCTGTAGCTTTTTATAAAGAACATTGCCAAAAGTTAATGGGATTGAAGGAGGGAAAGGGGTTGAGCTTTGGCAAACCAAATGTTGACAGGATTTTTCTCTTTGTTTTAAAGTATACGTGGGCAAAGTTCAATCAAAATCAGATAAGAAATGTAGATTTCTATAAAATTAAGGGGTGTAAAGGGAGACACTGAAATTCACATGGGACCACTTTGGAGGTATACCCAATCCACTAAAAACATTTCATTTAAATCGGTTCAAAATTGGCGAAGATATCGCTGAACATACAAGGAGGAAAAAAAAAACACATAAAAAAATAAAAATAATAATAATAATAAAAAACATAAATTATAGACGAATTGAGAACCTCCTCCTTTTCTTGAAGTCTGTTAAAAACGAAATTTACACCAAATTTTTAGTAGTTTAAAAGCTGTTGGGCTCTGAATAGTTTCTTCTGATGATATAATTGTACCATGACCTTATATATACATCTTTCATTATATTCGGGTTTCCCTATATTTCATTTTTCAGCCGCCACTACCAAGCACAGATCACTGGTGTTTGTATGTGGTAGTAGCATGGAGTTAACCTACCGTGCACGTTGGTCGAATGCCGTAAGCTGTGGGAGTGTTGAAGATGTGGTGGTTAAAGTTGCTCAACTTAGGGCTTTCTCATATTTCGACCATTGACTTACGTGTCCCTATACTTCTCTTTCCTGCCACAACTACATAGTATAGACCTTTGGTGTTTGTGTGTGGTATTAGCATTTTGCACTATGGTGGTTAGAATCAGTAGCTAAGAGGGAGTTGGAGACATGCTAGTTGAAAGTGGTCGACCTGGGGCACGTTCGCATTTCGACCAATGACGTGTGTGTCCCTATGTATAACTCTTAATCAAATGGATCGAGTGCAGATCACTGGTATTTGTGTGTGACAGTAGCATATATACACCCATCGTGCACAACATTGTCCGAATTTCAGTAGCTGTGGGGTTGTGGTAGATAAGGTGGTTGAACATTTTTGAATTTCAACCGAAGATACGTGTCTGTATATATCACTTTGCTGCCACAACTACATAGCGCAGATCACTGGTGTTTGTGTGAGGTAGTAATATCGAGTCTGCAATCACACACTACGATGGTTAGATGGTGGTAGCTATGGGGTTGTGGGATATATGGTGGTTGAAAGTGGTCGACCTTGTGCACTTTCGTATTTCGACCAAAGACATGTGTGTCCCTATGTATCACTTTTTAGCCAAAAGTATCCAGTGCAGATCACTGGCATTTACATATGGTAGTAGCATACATTCACTGATCGTGCAAAACGTTGGCCTAATTTCGGTAACTATGGGGGTGTGGGTGATATGGTGGTTGAAAGTGGTTGATCAAGAATATTTTCTCATTTCGATCGAAGACATACGTATCCATATGTTTCACTTTGCTGCCATAACTACATAGAGCGGATCACTGGTGTTTGTGTATGGTAGTAGCATTAAGTCTCCTATCATGCGGTATGGTGGTTAGATTTCGGATGGGGATGTGAGAGAAATGGTGGTCGATAGTGGTTGACATATTTCCGTTTTCTATCAACGACGTGTGTGTCCCTATATTTGAACTTGCAGCCAGAGCTACCATGTGCCAACCACGGGCATTTGCGAGTGGTAGTACCCTGGAGTTTTTCAACGTGCACTATGGTGATTACATGCAGGTAGCTGTGGGGATGTGGTAGATATGGTGGTTAAAAGTGGTGGACCTGATATAAAAATAGACATGCATCCCTATATTTCCACAGCCAAAACTACCTAGCGCAGTCCACTGGTGATTATGTGTGGCATTAACCTCAAGTCTCCCAACATGCAACACAGTAGTGTCATGCTGGTAGCTATGAGGTGTGGGAGATATGATGTTTGAAATTGGTTGACGGATGGTGTTTTCATATTTCGACCAAAGACATGTGTCCCTATATTTCACTTTGCAGCCAGTACCTGGGTGACCGATCTTTGCTCGGCATCTTTCGATTTCTGTTCAATATCCAAGATTTCGAGTGAAGTTTGATTAAAGTAAAAGGCCTGAAGGCTTCCTAGGTGCTTTGAGGTGCACAGTTAACCAAAGAGAAGCCTAACTAACATCAGTAGGCTAACTGGTACCTGAACCTTCTACGTAATCAGCTTAGAGTCGTTTTCGAGAAACCAAATACAAAAATTGCTCCTTTTATTTTTTAAAAAAAATCATGTTAAAAACTTGAAAAGCAAAACGTTATCGACATATGAAATTCCATCCAAATTGCTAGATCCATTTGCGAGACCACCTCATAAATTGCTTTCAAAGAAAAACGCTATTATTATGTTAAATAGAAATCTTAATGTCAGTCAGGGATTAATTAATGGTGTGAGACTTGTGGTAATTCAGAGGATTCTACATCAACCCTTGATGATGGATTCTTATGTAACCTGATAAGAAAAATAGAAAGTAAATAATACATTTTTTTTATCTCGCTTAGTTCTCGATATATCATATCTAAAAATTGACGTGGTTGGTTGAAATGTGACCTGGACCAGAACATAAATTTCGCCATTGCCAAATTTGTTGATGAATTCGTATGAAACTCATCGAGACAAATCGAAAATAAAGAATTTATTTTTCTGATATCTCACTTAGTTATCAAGATGTTATATCTCAAAAGTGAAGAGGTTAGGATTAGATCCAGTCTGGAACAGAAAAAATACTTTAATGTTTTATTTTCTCCCTAGTGGTTGTTGGTAGGTTGAAATACGGCCTGGACTAAAGAAACATCGCCAAAAGCACAAGGAACTATACATATAACTGATTTTCGAAATGCTATATCTTGAAAACCAAGCAAGATATCAAGAAGACTTATTTTTTATTTTCGATAATATGTTTCGTTGAGTTCTATAAGAATTCATCATCAGGATGTGACGTCACGGTAATGATAGAACTGCCATAATTCACTTAGACAAGAACATGATGAGTGCTAAATTTATTCACACCAATAAAACTATGCTCATCCCTCGCAGTAACCTCACATCATATGATCAACTGTGCCTTTCAAAATGATAACACAACATAAACATTAATAAAGCACAAGGTCAGATGCTTCAAAAGGCAAGATTCTATTTATCGGATCCTGTTTTTTCGTACGTGTACTCGTATGCGGCTTTTTCGGGTATTTGTAGATATATTAATATTTAATTATGCACTTTATTATCAAACTTTACTTGAAATCTTGTATACTGAACAGAAATCGAAAGATGCTAAGCGAAGATCGGTCACCCATGTAGTTTTTAAATGTTTTATAATTAAGATGGTAGTATTTAATGACAAACTGACAACCACTTTTTACGGTCTAAAAGTAAACGATAATTACTTTATAACTGGTACCGGTAATATTATTTTCAAAGAAGTTCCTGTAAAGTATCACCTCTGACAAAAACAATGATAAATTTTTAATTATCTTCCTTTTTAAATGTTTTACAATTTAACTTGCAGTGCTAATATTTCCACAAGTCAGCCAGTATACAAGAACTGTTTGTTTAAATATTCATTGAAATCAAAGAGAAACTATTAGTAGGCTTTCTGGTACCTGAATTGTCTATGAGATGGCGTTAGTGCTGTTTTCGAGATACCGAGTGAAAAAATTGTTCGTATTTTCTAAACTTACTTTTTTGTAGGGAAGACAACTATTCAGGTAACCTTAAACTACAAAACGTTATCTAAATATGAAATTTCATCCAAATTGTCATAGCCGTTTCCGATTTATATATACACACATAATAAATACCCTGCATATATTGTTTTTGTGTGGTATTAGTCTTGAGTCTCCCATTGTACACTATGGTTGTTACATGTCGATAGGTGTCAAGCAAAATTGTATACAAACACAAACGAAGTCTTGGGCACCAGCTATAGTTTAATTTAAATCTTTTGTAGGTTAACTGCCTTTACGTAACTTTAATTGTGCCAACATATCATCAACTGATGAAAAACACTTTTTCAAGTCCCTGCCATAATTAAAGAATGCAATAACAGTCACCACTATTTACAATACATAACTGTATTTGTTAATGGCTTGAGTCCATTATGTATGCTCACTGACATCAAGAGCACAACAAATAATGGTAGTAAGTACAATAATGATTTTTGTTGATAAATTATGTCATACACGAATGCAGCTATGAGACTTCCCACTATATCATTACCTGAGTAATACTGTTCATATCCTTGAGTTCATGTTTGTTTTTACACTAAATACTGACGGAATTGTGTCTTAAGTAGACCTAAGGAAGATGATATACAAAAAAGAAATTATTTGATAAATACTGCCTAACTGATAAAGAAGACACTGTTAATCTGTATTAACACTGATGAAGCAGAACAATCAGACTAAGAACTACTGATTTTCGCTGTAATTGCCTTGTATAGAACATCAATAAAAAAAATTCTTAGGGTAGTATCCTTGTGGTTGCGCAGACGTCAACGGTTGTTGTTGATGTTATCTTGGTTGTCCGGATGGAACTGTGTCAATTTATTGAAACCTGATGTTTCAGCCATAATTTTATCGCTTTCTTCAGAGGACTACCATGGCTGGAATTGCTGCTGCCTATATATAGCTTCTCAAGGAAGTTCTAACCATTTGGAGTGACATCACTTTAGTTCCTGCCACCAATTTCGCCAGTCCAATGGGAGCTGGCATTCCGCGTTTTCCTAAGCAAGCATGGCCATATATGGTCAAGATTGTAGCTCACTGTCCGCATTCATATTATCTGGTCTTTTTTATAACTTTCAATCTTTCTCTGACTTGCCTAGGCCACCATCTTCCTTCCTGAAACAGCACACTCGTGTCACTGAATAAAATAGCATGCCTACTGTCAGCTGATTGTTGCTACAGTTGATTTGCTGACATTGTTATTTTTAAAATACCTTATGAGTTCACTCACCCTTTCCTTGACATTGTGCCCACTATTGCCAATATATACCTGGCTGTAGCTGTAAGATATTTGGTATACACCCAATCTCTATCATTTCTCCCTCGTGTCTTTAACCTTTAAGAGCACATAAGAAATTTTCCTAGATGCCCTGTGGATATTTTTCTTTGGACGCACAGTCAAAAAAATGCTGAGTGATCACATAAAACGTTTTAAAAATAAGCTGTAGCACAACATTCAGCTGACAGTGGGCATGCTATTTTATTCAGTAACGCGAGTGCACTGGTTCAGGAAAGCAGGTGATGGCCCAGGCAAGTCAGAGAAGAATTGGAAATCATAAAAAAGACCAGATAATATGAACGACAACTTGACCATACTTGCTTAAGAAAATGAAGGATGCAAGTCCTTATCTGGCAGGCCACACTGGCAGCGTAAACTTCAGTGACGTCACTCCAAATGGTTAGCGCTTCCTTCATCGTCTGATGAAAGTCACAGAATTATGGCGGAGAGGTTTCAATATACTGATGTGGTTCCATCTGGGCAACCAAGATAACATCGACAACAACTATGGATGTTTGTATAACCACTTTATGAATCTCCACAAGGATAATGTCTTCAAACTTACCAGGCAAATTGAATCGTCTGACAGAAGAGAAATCTTAGGCTGTTTCATATAGCATTCCTATCCTAATGCCAAGATAAAGACATCATTCCTGGCTTTCTTAACATCAGGAAACTCATTAATAATTTTTCCACCCACGGAATTTTGAAGAGAAAAAGCAAGGCACCTCTTCATGAATGGGAATGAATTGGCATCGATGGATATAAGAATTCTTAGTCTCCACTTGTTATTTAGAAAAATATTATACATCGACGACTGGAACTTGCTGGACAAGTTATCGTGGAATCAGGCCTGTGACACATATGAAAAAAACTAAGAACAGACAACTGATGAAATTCTCCAAATTAGAAGAACAGCAACACCAAAAACCAGAGGAGAATTTGTTGAAAAGATTTGTGTTTACCCTTGCAAATGAAATGATAGTTGCTGAGTCGAACTCAGTTCTTTCTAAAGGCCTCAATTTCGCGATTACAATCAGAAAAGCTACATATGGATGAAGTAATCACTGTGGTGGAATCTTCAATTTACTGTTGATTCGCAATGATAATGGTGAGGATATTATTAATTTCTAAACCACCAGTGCAGACCCTCAGACGAGGGTAAGAAACACCATGCATTGAATGTGAGGGAGAGGAGACATTGTGGTGTTACTCACTGACAAAGGAAATTCTTCAGTGGTGATGTATGCTGACGAATACCATCAAAATGTAGAGATGTTATTGCAAGACGGAATATATAGAAAGCTGCCAACAAACCCTCTACAGAAGATTTCATGCAAAATTGTAACTAAAATACAGGAAGGAACGTCGATCGAACCAGATGTCAAGAGAAAATTAACTATGTCAAACCACATGATGTCACGATTGTACTGCCTGCCAAAAATTCACAGAGATCAATCGTCAGCATGTTTTGATCATCGACACATTCGCTGGCAATATCTCTGGCAGATTTGCTACAGAATTTGATGAACTCGGATTTTACAATTTGAAATTCTTCCAATTTTATAAACATGATCAAGGATAGATGTCTGGAAGATAACAACTTACTAGTTAGCTTCACTTCACGTCTCTGTTCACAAACAAGCCAATCGACAAAGCATTCAACATTATCAGGGAACAACTAGAAAAAATAAGCCTGCCGCAACAATTGATGTCACTTGGTGAATTCTGCCTTAAGACTACCATCTTTCAATACAAGAATGACTTCTACCAACAGAATGAGAGCACCGATGGGTTACCCACTTGAAGATCTCTCGGGCATGCGGCTGGATCAGTTGATGAACGAATTTTTGACGGCGTAACGTGCCATCATCTTCAGGTTGCGTCCACTGGCTGGCGTGAGGAGCGCAGTCCAGGACGCCGTCGAAAATTCATTCATCCAGGATCAATTGATCTGGCCGAATGCCCGAGAGATTTTCAAGCATAAGATTTGTCGGGAAAACTTAAGATTACGCATCGGGTTATCCACTGTCTCCAATTGTGGCCGATGAGATTATTAAAGTGTTTGAGGTTGAAGTTGTTCAACAGTTACTGAAACCTTCCTTATTGCTACGAAATATATGGGTGACATCTTTGTCGTTTGGCCTCATAGACATGAATTCCTTCTGGCATTTTTCCAACATTTAAAAAGTGCTCATGATAAAATTAAGTCCACCACGCAAGTTGAGGTGGACAAACAACTTCCTTTTATGGAAGTGACCGTGAATTGGAAGGAGGACAGATCCCTGAGACATGGAGTTTATCATAAGCCCATGCATGTGAATCACTATCTCCATGCAGCCTCAGCCTCTCACCAACATCCAGCAGCGAAATATGAAATTTTTTTAAAAAACTTTAACCTACATGCATTCATAGTTAGCGACAAAGTGAGCATAGTCGCTGAAAGAGAAATTTTGAAGGAGACATTTCTGGCCAACGGTTACAGCGCTGGCTTTATCAAGAAGGCCAGTACAATGCTTGAACCTTAAGTGCCAACCTGTAGTCCAGTACCGGCAGAAGAAGCCAGAAAACAAACAGTGCCAGTGTTATGCTATATCCAGCGGGTGACAGATAAAATTGCCTGCCTTTTAAAGAAGAAAAATATTCATCTGGTATACAGGGCACCAAGAGAGATTTCTGAAATGCTCATAAAGATTAAAGACATGAGGGAAAAATTGCAGACAGCGAATGTATACCAAATACCCTGGAATTGTTGCCAGGTGTATACTGACAAGACTGGTCGTACGGTCATGGAAAAGCTGAGTAAACACATGAAACATTTTAAAAATAACAAATCAGCTGTAGCACAACCTTCAGGTAACAATGATTCTGCTATTTTATTCAGTGACACGAGTATACTTGTTCAGGAAATGAGATAGTGACCCAGGTGACTCAGAGAAAGGTTGGAAATCATAAAAAGACCTGACAGTGGGCTACAAATTGTCCATGTCATGCTTGCTTAGGAAAAATGTGATGCAAGCCCCCATCACACCAGCCATGCTGGTGGTGGGACTTAGGTGACGTCTCTCCGAATTGTTAGCTCTCCCTTCAAAATCTACATGAAGATGGCAGCAATACCAGCCACGGTATCCCTCTGAAAAAAAAAACCACAAAATGATGGCTCAAACATCAGGTTTAAATAAACTGATACAATTCCACCCAGACAACCAAGTTAACAATATATCCTTGCAATTGCAATAAGGAAGCATGAAACTACAATTTTATGAAGTGACTAGCAATTGCCCGCTGCTTCACGCGCGTGTGCTTTGGTATGTGTAGAAATTCTTTACCAATTTTATTCTATTACAATATATTAATGTTGAGAGGAGTGAATTCTAAATCCTTTGTTTAGTTATTGCCTTAGGTTTGGTTTTATTACTGTCCGAGAGTTTTGTTTCATTCATATTTTAATGTTATGCAATTTATGAATTAGTAGAAAAGCTATCTGAAAAATTAACTGTACTAATTTGTAGATATAATTATTGTGAGCAGAAGAAAAAATGTTTAGAAAGGGGTTTATTTTTGTGATGTAAATAGGTGTAACAATGTTTAAGAGAAATAAAATGTTACCTTTACCCTACTTAGTAGGTTGGTTACTGTAACACCTCTGATTGCCATTTTTAAATGCTGATACGGAGGACTGCACGATTCATTATTATTATTATTAATTTAATTGCAATGGAGTTAATATTCCGGTTTCAATTCTCCCAGTCATCTAAATACTCCTTTTTATTTTATTTTTTAACATTTTCTTATATAATTGGTATGTTAAATCCCTCCCCCCATTTTTCTGATTTACAAATTTTGATTTTAAAGTCCTTAAGGGTTTTTGGTACATTACTTACTTATTACTTCACTTGGTAATTTGTTCCAATCCCTGACACCCTCACCAAAAAAAGAAAATTTTCCTGCTCCCTTATGCATGAAATCGAGTGCCAACTTGTGGTCATGGTGGTGTTTCCCCTTACATGCACTATTCCTAATTCTTTGACCAATATCCCACCATGCCCCATCACCAACATATGCCCTGTAAATTGCCAGCACTCTCTTCACCCTCCTTCCTTCATCCAGTGATTCGCAATCCCAATTTAATTTTCTGAATTTTTTTTTTTTTCCTTTTGCTGTTAGGATATTGGTTTTATTTTTAAGATATGTTAGTACGATCAGTTATATTTGCTATAAAATATAAATCTATGTGGATTAAAACAAATCTTGCGTGGTATCACACGTTAAGAATTATTTTTAATTTCCTTCGTTTTCACTTCACCGTGCCATTATCTCAGCCACATATAAATAATAATGCCAAATTGTCAAGATTTGTTCATGGTACAGTGTATGTATTAATGCACGTTTGACTGAAGCTATGATTTTCGAACATCAATATTACCCGAGGTTGTGGTTCAGTTGAAGTACAGCCTGGACCAATATGACAGTTGATAAGCTTTGTTGAAACATAAGAGACAATATGGATTTAGCTTTATAATTAATGCGATGTAGCATCAGGATGTCAATTATTTTAATTTATCTTTGCTTTCAATAAAGCCGTATTATTGATGTTATTATTTTAGTCGCATATAAGTACCTCCAGCTGGCCAAGATTCGACAGCGAAACAATGAATGTATTAATGCGTATGTGACAGAAGCCAAGTTTGTCGTCAGGTTGAAATGCAGCCTGGACCAGAATGGCAATTGACACGCTACGTTACAGCATAATGGATCTAGTTTTATAATTTACACGGTGTAACATAAGGTGTTAAGATGCCTAATTAATTTTTAATTTCATTGGTTGCATGTTGCTATCACCATTAACTCAATTACACGTATGGAGATAAACATTAGAAAATCAGGGTTATGAAGTTATTTTATAAGAAGAATTTATTTTACTGCTAGTGGTTTGAACAGCAGCCAAAATTTATACACACGTTTAAGAATATTTGCACATGAGAGCCACCAAATATATATTAATCGAATAAAGTCCATGCAAATAATAGACAATTCTGTAGAAGTTATTAAGGAAAAACTACGTATTTACCTGTTAGCTTTTTTCTAATACATCTTTCTTTTTTATTCTTTTTTTTTTTTTTTTAAAAAAACTGAATTTCTTATCCATAATGATATGTAACAAAAAAAATATTGGCGTAGTAATGTTTTTTGTACTTCGTTTAGCGATCACGCAAGACTTATTGTACCAGAGAAAAACTTTAACTGTCTACCAAAGACAATCTATGTCTACCAAGTTAATAATCTAATGCATTTTACATGACAACTGAGCAGTTACGATGTAAATTAACGTATTACATTTACTTTAGAGTACTGCGGTCCAGAAAACTGAGTAACAAAAGTAAAAAAATAAAACTGAATCCAAAGTTTTGTAAGATTATTGTGAAAGGAACGTGTGTCTGAAGTGCACTATGATCGGCAGCCCACAATTTTCCAAATATAAAGGTTTTTAATTGTTTGCTCCTTCCCATGGTACATATAAGTCATTAGCTATTTTCCCAGATTCTGACTGGCACCATTAGTTCTAAAAACATGAAAACCACATCCAAATTGCTGCGGTACTTATTGCGCGATACCCATTACAGTAAAGATACAAACGCAGCTTACTTACAGATATAGAATAGTATAGATGTGCAATATTTTCATGCCAATCAGTGCGATCATTTTGAAATTCTAAATTCAATGTCCCACTGTCTCATTAACAAGTTAATCAAATTATTGTTTTGGTAACAATGAAAGGAAAGAAATGCCGCAAGGCAATATTTATATGGAAAGACAGATGGAATACAACCAACACTCACCAAAGTTGAAGGGATGAGGGCAGCAGCAACACAAAAACAAATAAAATACAATATTTCAGGTGAAAACCAATGCAAGTTTTGAAAAAGGGGTTTTCACCCGAAATATTGTATTTTATTTGTTTTTATGTTGTTTTGTGTTGCTGCTGCCCTCCTCCCTTCAACTTTGGTGAGTGCTGGGTGTATTTCATCTGTCTTTCCATATCCGCCAAACACTTTTAGTGAATCATGGAGTAATAGTAATAGTAAATAAATGTTTTGCTATCACAAGCAAGCTGACCCATTAACTAACACAACTGCTATGCTCAGATCCAAAACGCATATATTTATGATATTAAATGATAATTTCTTAAAAACTGATATACATACAGAATTGTCAAAATAATGTTTATTCAATTTACTCACAGTATTGCAATTTCACTATTGACTGATGTATCATCCACATGATTAATTTATTTTTTAATATCTCGGATAACTCACTGTTTGAAGTCAGTCGAGTTGACTACAATGAGAGCGGGAAGATTTTGTTTGTTTGTATTTTTTTTCTTCTTTTTTTTTTGGGAAACGTTGGCTAATTCAGACTAGTACTTTGCAGACAGGTGGAGTGGCTAAGTACACTGTCATAACAGACTTTTACAAATTAACATAATTACATCCCTCGAGGGTACAGGAAACAATACATTCCATGCTGGGACAAATTTACACAAACTTTGTATGAAAATAATAAAAAAACTGGTGACTCAGAAACAGGAGAAAATATATTAGAAAAACTGAATGAAGGAAGGAAACAGAAATGGAAAGAGCTAATTTCTCAAATGAGCTTTACTCACTCCAACAGCAATGCATGGACTCTCCTTAGAAAACTGGATAAAGCCTCAAACACATGCAAAGAGGAGCCAGGAATTACTCCAACTGAAATGGTATTGCACATCAAAACAAGAGCTAACAAAGTCCCAATAGATCCCGCCACGAATAAACAGATGGAGAGAGAGATGATTGATATGGATAAAAACCTTAGAAATAACCCTACCCTTTCTAATCCATTCAGTCAGAAGAAGTTGAGAAAGCCATCAAAATGCTAAAAATGAGGAAGGCTGCAGGATTAGCTGGTATTTTCCCAGAATTCATAAGATATCTCGGCAAGCAGGGAAGAACTTGGCTCAAGAACTTCCTGGACACTGGGATCATCCCCCCAGAATCCAAGATGGCTCACATCTTGACGATCTTCAAACCAGGCAAACCAGGAGATGAAGCTTCAAGCTATCAACCCATTGCTTAACTAAGTGTTTGCTATAAGCTTCTAGAGCGCCTCATCCTTAACCGTATTCAAGGAATAATAAATAACATAACACCAACATACCAGGCAGGTTTCAGACTTAAACGGAGCTGTTGTGAGCAAGTATTAGCACTAACATCATATATTGAGGCTGGATTTCAGAAGAAGTTAAAGACATCAATAGCCTTTGTCAATCTAACAATGGCATATGATACAGTTTGGCTGGATGAACTGCTACTTACACTTAAAAAAACATATACCCTGCAGGAAACTAACATCACTCCTGAAGAATATGCTGACCAACCGATATTTTAAGGTCACCATTGGGCATAAGACAAGTAAGTCATTCACAATAAAAAATGGATTACCTCAAGGGTCAGTGCTAGCTCCATTGCTCTTCAACTTGAACACCAGTGACATACCTGAAACAACCAGCAATAAATTCTGCTACGCTGACAACTTAACTTAGTTATCACTGTCCAAACTGCCACATTAGAGGAAGGTGAAAGCACTCTCTCTAACGACTTCACAACCTTGAATGCATATTATAGGAAGTGGAGACGTTGTCCGAACCCTATGAAAACAGAAGTATACGTATTCCACTTGAGCAATAGAATAGCACACCAGCAGCTTAAAGTGAACTTTTGCCATCAGAGAGTGAAACATAATTTCTATCCTAAATATCTTGACATCACCTTAGATCATTCCTTAACATTCAAAAAACACCTGGACAACACACGTTAGAAACTGAAAACATCAAACAACATCAGAAACTAGCTGGTACTTCACGAGGAGCTGATGCGGGCACACTACGAACAACCGTTCTCACCATGGTTTACCCTGTTGCTGAGTACTGTGCTCCAGTGTGGCAACGTAGTGTTCACACTAGAAAAATCGACGTCCGTCTGAATGAGTGTATGAGAGTAATAACTGGCACCCTAAAACCATTCTCAGTCCCCTGGTTACACCTAACCAGCAAAATACCACCTCCAGAGGTGAGACGCCAAGAAGCAATAAAACTATACCATCCTGACCATCCTCAGGATCTCCCAATCCACGAGGTCCTAAATAACTTACCCCCCACTTGTCTTCAATCCAGTATGTCAAGATGTATTTGACTTTGATGTTAAGGAAAAACGGCGACAAAGCTGGAACTCCTCATCTGTTAGACATCCAGATATTAAAGATCCCACAACTGGACTTCCGGGATTCCACCTAAAAGAGATCAGTGAGTCAAACTAAACCACCTAAGAAAAGGCCACGCGAAATGCAAAGCCTTGCTGTGGGGTCTTCAGGATTCTCCTGCATGTGGCTGTGGTGTTCCTTCCCAGAGTGTGGAGCCTATCATCAAAGAATGCCCTCTAAGGAAGTATGATGGACCATTTGAAGATGTTTTCGGAACTACAACTTCCTTGATAGAATGGCTGGAAGAACTGAACATCACTTTGTGAACGCTGCCAATGTTCTTGTCATTGTATATATTTATATGTATTACATTAGTTGCAAAGCCATACGACAAATAAATAAAATAAAAATTAGTACTGTATCAAGCAAGGTTAGATACACTTCGGAAGATGGTTGCAATAACGAACTGAACAGGTAAAAATTTTATATACTGTCAATTTTATAAATAATTTTAGTTGAGTTTTTGACAAACTGGCATTAAACAGAAAGAAATTCTGGATTCCAATCTGCAATTATAAACAATGATGTGTCATGAGGCATTGACACAACATTAATTGTCACACATAAGAATAAACTTGATTCATATACATAACAAGTATCACACATTTTCTAACAAACTTTCAGTTTATAGCATTTCTTAACTATAGTCGAGAGATTTTAGCTCTGACAAATTTTACCAGGGATATAACAAATAATATTGTTGGATTAGAATGTTTGCAGAAATACAGCAATGTTAACAAAGCACAATTGAATTTTGGGACATGGCAATTACAGTGACTAACAGCAGGGTTGTGCAAATCTGGTATACTGAAGGTGCAGTAATAGATACACCCATCATCACAACAGCTATCGTTTATGGCTGATTCCCCTTATGGAAGGACTATTTGGAAAAACAAGAATTTACAATAGAGCTATCAATGTGCAGGAAAACGCTTGAAGGCAGTAAAACTAAGGAAAGATATGGAAATATGACCTAACACTTACCACAGATGAAGGCGGCTGGGTACGATGAACACAAAGAGGACAAACACAAGAAAGACAAGAACAAGGGAACAAACTCAAGAAACTGTCCTTTTCATGTTCGTTGTTCCGACCTGCCTTCATCTGTGGTAAGTGTTGGGTCATATTTCCCTATCCTCCTTAGTTTTAAATATATATACGGTGTTGTAACGTCGACCCCCTATTGAAAGTCAACAATGCAGTGTCAATAACTGTGAAATGTAAATGGATAAAACTGGTTTTGAAAAGAAGGAATCTGTTAAGTATATATGAGTCAAGAACATTATTTAGAACACATTTCTTAGAAGGTGCATGGCTGCACTAATGCTGAAGAGTGGTACCAAAAGCATCTGATATTTTTAGCCAACCACAATTTTTTTTTTTTTTTTTGCACAGTGAGGACGAATTGAAGAAGAGAGCAGGCGGTAGTGTGGCTTGAATGGTGGAAATGCTCATGGTTGTGGTCAATATAAAATATCTCCAGCTGTCGAGGTCAATAGCAGCATTCTGATTGCTACAAAGCATGTCATGTCACTTTTTCAGACATCACTTCCTCAAGACATCATGTGGTAATGATCAATGCTTCCAATAGCAAACCACCAACTCTTAATTGCTCTGTTCAAATCACTTACAAAAGATTTCTAATGTCCTATTTGCAGATTTCTTTACTCCCAATCAGTTCAATAATAGAAATCCACGAATATTAATTATGAATAATTCATTCTGCAAATGCCAAAGGAAGGAAAAGCAGAAATATTGGGAAAGAAATTCTGCACGAGTGCTGTACTTCCTCTACACAACTGTAGCATTTACAGTATGAGGACAGGAGACTCATGTGCCAGATAATGCTATTCTGTGAACACCCGTGTCATTCAATGAAAGGCCATAATAAGGTTTTCAATGAAAATGCAAAGAATGATTGGTAACATGTACTTGCAATGGCTTGCACTAATAATTTCCTGAAAATTAAAATCAATCTATAACACAGTTGGAATTAGCTAAACTTATTATTTTTCAATAGCTTTGGCAAACAACAACCAGAAATTAAGGTTCTATTTTTAAAATAAACAATCTCAATAAAGTAATTTTAAGAGTCTAAGATGAAGGAGAAATTATCAAAGTGAAAAGAGAATAATAAGTCATAGCAGTATAAAAATGATACAAAAACATGGAATCATTTTCCTTTTACTCCCAGTAAACGTGTCTGGCAGGAAGCCAAGTAACAAGAGCAGGAGCTGTAGAGTGGTTTAGGAGCATTAGATGATTCGTTTTTGTATATTTCTTAAGATAGTTGGTCTACTGAAGATGATGTCTGTTGCAAAAACTGCAATATGCATCCACCTACCAGAACCTACAGTCACCCTACCTCCAGTGAAACCTAGGACATTCTATCTGTGCCACATCCAATCTCATACACCAGTTACCCTGCCACAATTAGGCTCTTTTGTGCGAAGAAAAAGTAGATATGACATCGTGTTTGCAAATAAAACCACGGAGGACATGCAGTTTATCACTAACGGCATCATAGCTTTCATAGTAGAATACAAGCATTTTGATATATCAGTCATTACTGGGTAAAACATAGAAGGAAAATTATTAAGAATAATTGTCTGGAACTGGAAAGGAATAAACAATGAAACCTGGTTAATAAATAATGTTTTTGAAGGCAAAATAATGTTAAATATCAAGTTTCAATTGAAAAATCTTAAGAAGTATTCATAAATGAATTGTAATAATAAAAGCTTAATGGCATGAACTAGTACTGGGGAAAATAACTAATCACTCACCAAAGCTGGAGGCTGCAACGAGTATACAACATACAAGATGTATTATTAGATCCATTTCAAAAGAGCAATACTTAGAAAAAAATAAAAATTAGAAGTAATATTGATTTTTATTTTTAAAAGAGTTTTTAGAGGGGATGCATTTTAAAAGGTTTCTAAGGAAAAAGGACAAAGACAATTATTATGGGCATATAAGGGCACATTTGGGAATATTTATAAAAAAAAAAGTATTAATTGGGGCTATTTGCACTAGAAATTTGAGAAAGATTGGAAAACGTTTAAGAATTTTGTAGTTTTAGAAACAGATCCTAGGATGTTACATGATAGGGACATAACATAAACATGTCATGATTACAAAGGGAAATATCAAGATTTCAAGGGCTCTCATAAATAGAGGTGATAGTTGATCATGATAAGCTCTGTGTTGCAGCAGTGAAAAACAGAAGGCAATCTATAGTGAGTGGTGAAAATGAAGTAGGTAACATCTTGGTTGACGGACACTTTAGGAATGATAATAGACATATTGGGCGAACTTAATTTTCAAACTTTGAAAATTGTATCATTTCTGCAAGAAAAGAAACAGTGAACACTTAAGGGGATCGAAAAAGAACTATAAAATTTGTCTGTGTTGAATATTTCATATGTATTGGAGAATGACTGTGCTGTGAAAATGAAAAAAAATCTTTTATGAATATTTGCATTCAATTTAATTTTGGAAACGAAATACTGATATAGTCATTTGCTATTGAAGATACTGGTGATTTGTGCTTTCTTGGTGACAGTAGGTGAATAAATCATAGCAAATTTCATAAGTAAACCTTTTTATCTAATGATCCGCTTATTTGATAGTCAGGGGCAAATATTTCTCAGACAATTCTGTGTGGCAACTAAAATTTAATTCACTGTGTTGCATAGTTATTTTGGGACCATTTCAGCAATAAGCACCAACAGTGTAGGTGTGTTACAATAAAACTGACATACTATCTGCAAACTGACTAGCCAAACATGATGAAATTCAGAAACCATTCCCAATATCTTGGGAAGCAGATGGGCACAGAACATATGGATCATATTATCGTTGACATGGTTAAAACTAGATGCAAACTGATTACCAATTATGATGCCTGACCTAGCAAAGGAAATGGTTTAAAAGTATTTAAAGTGTAACAAATCATGAGAGCTATCCACAAGCATAACACATTGCCATGTGGTTACATCAAATGAGATGACTATATGTAAGCAGATGGTGCTCTCCAACATCTTCATCATTCCACACCAAACTGAAGCAGATGATCTGAGTTCACCAGCCAAACACAATGAATAAATCCCAAAACAGCACAGGAATCTCAGTAGATCAGACTAATTTAGGAGCTACATCTGTTTCCTAATGCATTTAGACTCCCACATATCAAGGAGCATTGCAGAACACAACCTTCTTTCCTCTGAATAGAAAGGGACCGGAAGTGCTCTAAATATCTTGGGATAAAAAATTTGGTTCTTATGTATTACACACTACAACACCAAATTAATAAAAAAAATTCATGAGATGGCTTAGACCTACTGATACACAAAGATTGTTGGGAAATGAAGGTGGTATAGAATGGATGCATTGAACATTTAGATAGGAGAATAACCAATTCAAAAATACACGTACACACATAGAGCATTGAAATTTTTGAACTTATATCCCCTCTTCAACAATAGAGTGAGATAGTTGACTGATGGAGGCTGGCAGCTAACTTGAAATAAATGAACAGAGACTAAAAATATAACACACTATTTTAAATATCAGCTGATGTTGAGTGGTGGTTCATGTTGGGAAGAAAGTGGGATTGTGGATAGGGGTGGAAAAGAAGGAAAAGTGCTGGGAGTTATTTTAGGC
Organism: Vandiemenella viatica; assembly: GCA_031002005.1. Taxonomy (NCBI): domain Eukaryota; kingdom Metazoa; phylum Arthropoda; class Insecta; order Orthoptera; family Morabidae; genus Vandiemenella; species Vandiemenella viatica. The sequence continues at coordinate 266,549,635 of JARYHS010013630.1, forward strand.
AATATAATTGCAAGGAAAGGGAAAATGACTCATCACTCACCAAACTTGAAGGCAGTGACGAGAGAAGAACATATATAACGAACACACAAATAAATAAACTCAATATTTCGGTAGTTAACCTTATTCATGACATAGAAAATGAGTCATGCGCCTCGGGAGGTGTGCACACACCGGGGGTTGCTGCATGACTGGGTGGATTATCAATATGGCGGTGGGACTGAGATATTGTATATAAATCGCAGATGGTGGTAAAACGGATAATAAAAATAACAAAAAAAATAAATAAAATAATAATAATAAAAGGGGGGGGGAAATTAAATACATAAATATGGACATGTGGACGCATAAATTTTGAAAAATAAAATAAGGTAATTACTTAAATGACAATAATGCTACTGGGAGTTATTTTAAGTTGAGATCACCCAGTGGCTTTGGTAATCAGTTTGCACTGTGTTCCAGTATTTTTTTTTTTTTTTTTTTTTTTTTTTTTTTTTTTTTGTTTCTTTTGCTTGAGATCATTAGAGGCAGGAGAGGTTTGGAAACCACGGAAAACAAAAATCTGGATGGCCAGTCAGGGATTCAAATCCATTTGTTCTATAACACAAGGCCAGAGCATTACCATTTATCCACCACACTCGGTTGTGTGCCAGTTCTCCTTCAGTGTTCAGAGGGAAGATGCTGCTGTTTGGGAGGACTTTGATACTGCAGAAAGTTTAGCAAGAATTAAAATTACTGAGGTGGCATGAGCAGCTGTTTTGGAAATGCTGTTGATCGGTGGGAGAAAAAATAACATGACGAGAAGTATGGAGTTGGAGTTGAAAAGCATTACCAGATCATTGTAAAATTAGAAACTATATTGCAGGAACAAGTACCAGACATGTGGAATGTGTTGGCAGAAAATACTGACCAGTAAATTTTTTTGTATAAATATAAAATAAAACTTGAACAAGAACTCAAAGATATTAAATGCTTCTTAAAAATGAGCTCTGGAGTAGGGGTTCATGTAGGAAGAGATTGAGGGAATGGGGTGGAAAAGAGGTAAAATTACTGGGTGTTATCTTAAGACCCAGCAGCTGTCTGGAACCCAGTTTGGTCTGGTAAGCCAATCCATCTTCTGAGTTCAGAGGTTATGATTGACAGGACTGCTTTTGATTGTCTTGTGAGTGGTGGCACAAAGAGATACTGGGAAATGAAGGATCTGGGTGAATAACAGTTGTAAGTGTCTGTTTATTATGATGGCCAGTAGATTCATGATCAGACTTATAAATGAGGACGGGCAATGATAGCAGGTTACTTGTGTAAAAAACATGAAATAGTTGAGTTAATGTAATTACATGAAATTATTTTGCTAATTTGTAGTATTTTAGTTTGTATATTATATGAAACTGTTTTGAATGAGTGTATAAAACTATGAAAGTATACTAAATGGATTGCAGTACCTGGAATTTTAATTAAAGGAGATTAACATGTTATGTTGTATTACCTATCATATTCAAGCATGTTTTCAATATATTGAAATTGTTTATTTTATTCAATGCAATGTTAGAAGCTTGTCAATACATTATAATTTCTTGAAATTATTAATTTATTACAAATTACTTTCAAGTTTTAATTGTTTCTGATGGCTTTTGATTGTTTGGCGTTTGGATGTGGGTCATGGCACCCTTTGTTTGTATCAATAATTAGCTACACTTCCAGACCCTAGAGTAACTTGGAAATAATGCAAGCAAGACTTTTTATTATACACTGAAGAGCCAAAGAAACTGATATAGGCATGAATTTGCAAACACAGAGAGATGTAAACACACAAGAGTACGGTGCTGCAGTCGGCAACACCTATATACGACGATAGGTGTCTGGCACAGGTGTTAGATCGGTTACTGCTGCTACATAGGCAAGTCGTCATGATTTAAGTGAATTTGAATGTGGTGTTATAGTCAGCGCAGGAGAGATGGGACACAGCATCTCTGAGGTAACAATGAAGTGGGGATTTTCCCATACGACCATTTCATGAGTGCACCATGCATATCGGCAATCTGGTAAAACATCTTATCTCTGACATCACAGCAGCCAGAAAAAGATCCTGCAAGAACAGGACCAATGATGATTGAAGAGAATCGTTTAACTTGACAGAAGTGCAACTCTTCCACAAATTGCAGATTTCAATGCTGGGCCATCAACATGGGTCAGTGTGCGAACCATTGAACGAAAAATCTTCAATACGGGCTTTCGGAGCCGAAGAAGGCCCACTCGTGTACCCTCACCTGGACTGTAGATGATTGGAAACATGTTAACTGGTCTGACGAGTCTCATTTCCAATTGTATCATGCGTATGGACGTGCATGGTTATGGAGACAACCTCATGAATTCATGGATCCTCCATGTCTGCATGGGACTGTTCAAGCTGGTGGAGGCTCTGTAATGGTGTGGAGCATGTGCAGTTGGAGTGACACGGGACCCTTGATACGTCTAGATATGACAGGTGACACATGCGTACACATCCTGACTGATGACCTGAATCCATTCATGTCCATTGTGCAATTCGAAGGACTTGGGTAATTCCAGTAGGACAATGTGACACTCCACACATCCAGAATTGCTACAGAGTGGCTCCCAGGTACACTCTTCTGAGTTTAAACACCACCACTGGTCACCAAATTCCCCAGACATAAATATTATTGAGCATATCAGGGATGCCTTGTAACGTGCCGTTCAGAAGAGATCTCCACCCCCTTGTACTTTTATGGATTTATGGACAGCCCTGCAGGATGCTTGGTGTCAATTCCCTCCAGCACTACTTCAGACATTACCTGAGTCCAAGCCACGTCATGTTGTGGCACTTCTGTGAGCTCGCAGGGGCCCTATATGATATTAGGTAGGTGTACCAGTTCCTTTGGCTCTTCAGTGTATAATGTCCATTGGAAACCTTCAAAAAACGAGTACAATGATGATTTTAAATGTATTTCTACAATAAAAGCAAAGTTATATGTATCATTTGCTTTCTCATTTAAAGCGTATTTCCATCACAATTGAGAAAGCTAATCACTCAAGTGGGGAATATTTAGTTGCTTGGTGACTAATTCATCCTGCTATATTCATGTACACTGAGGTGACAAACGTCATGGGACACTCTGCTAATAGCGTTGTCAGTCCCCCATTTGTTTGGTGAAGTGCAGCAACACGACGTGGCATGGACTCTACGAATCGTTGGAAGTCCTATGGAGAAATAGTGATCCCACAAAAACAATTCTTGTGTCTCGTGTTCGTGCAGTGACAAAAACTTATGAGATCTTCCTCTGACCCAAGTCTACACTTTTCAGTGTATATTCACTTCACTTTATGAAACAGAATGGTTTCTCTCGGTATCATAGATCGTTTATTTAGGATAAAAAATCTGATGACTTGTCCATTATGCATGTCATAATTTGAACTTAAATTGAGGGCATAATATATATACTTGTCAAATTCAAAAAAGAGTGATGGAAAGCTTGGCCTTTACGTATTTATAAGTTTGTGTACGTTAACTAAAACATGGCATGCATAATGGCCAAGTCATCAGATTTTTTATCTTAAATAAACGATCTATGATACCGAGAGAAACCATTCTGTTTCATAAAGTGAAGTGAATATACACTGAAAAGTGTAGATTTGGCTCAAAGGAAGCTCTCATAACTTTTTGTCACTGCACGAACACGAGACTTGGCCTATTTTTACAAGAATTGTTTTTGTGGGATCTCATTTCTTTTTGTAAGTTTATCGCTTATCCTGAATCGCCGCTCAAATGTAATGATTCCACTTGAAAATCGGTTAATAGGAACATTTCAGATTTTAAGACATAAATATACGTTTACCAACAATGCCCAAATCTCTGAAAACAATTGATGTGACCAGTAGCCGAGCAATGCCGATTGCCGCTGGATTAACTACCACCATAAATAAATTACTAGTAACTTCCAAACTAAGCATAAGACCAAAGTAAAATTTAAGATGTAACTTAAAATTGCTTATGTCTTTACATTAAAAAATTCTCAGCCATGTAGCTTCATCGGGACAAAAGCAATTAAGGGCAGCTTTATTTCAGATTGGTCTTTTCTTCCTTCTTCTGCATGAGCATCCGATTCTTGGGTTCTAATAACTTTAGCTGCTCGTGCTCTGCTAGAGCTACAACTTAGGCCAGTTTACACTCGCAAGGCATGTCAAAAAAGACGACAAAGTAAACTGGTGTCTGAAACATTTAAGCAGACTCAAAGTAATAGGACAGAGAAAATCTACATCTATACTAAATAATACGTTTTTTTTCTATAAAGGAAATTTATTAACAAATTATTCACTAATATAAAGCGCGAGAAACACACCTTGAGCAACCGACCTAACATTACAGACTAACACACACATGCGTCTCTCCGTCACCATTCCATAAATTCTCAAAATTTCATGACTAAAACTGTTAATCATACCGAAAAAAAATGTTCTGTACCCTCCCTACAGATTTTCTTGTCAAATTCCATCAATACCGGTATAGGCATTTAGTCGTCATAACGTAACAAAAAGATAGAGACTTACTTGCGCATTTATAGTATTATTACTGCAGATCACACACACACTGACTGTGAATCACCCCTGAGCAGTGAATATAACGTAAAAAAGTGTACACCTACAGCATTGCAAGACTACTTACGATTTTCCTCGCATTGCACCCCTAAATTTGTGATATCTACAGTTTAACATTCAATCCGAATAACCGATGGTCCAGGCGTGACTCTTATGATCAAAAACAATTTTTAAAAATCTTTGCCTCCATTGGGATTTGATCCGGCGGTACAAACATTAGTAAGCAAGCGCGTTAACCAACGGGCCACCAGCCCACAATAGTATATGGAACTACAGAGTCTTCCACATCCTAAACGTCGGTCTATGTTCGTTTTGGTAATTTTTCAAATTTACGTGACAATATGACGAGAAATTGTTCAACCAAATATAGACAGTATTTTTCTCCATGTTTAATAGGAAAAGTGTGCAAAGTTTCATCGAGATCGGATGAAAACTGTGGATTTGTATGAAGAATAAACAAACAAATATTCATCTTTTTATATATACATAAATATGGGGAAAAACTCCAATATCAGATTTTTCTTATGAATTAGGGATGAAACCATATATGTGAACCAAATTACTTGTTTCTAGGATTACTGGAAGTACAATGGAATTTTGATGTCAGGGTGTTGTGACGAAATAAAATTTTGAATTTCAATAACTTCAAAAGTAAGAAAAGGAAAGAAGTGTAATTAAACACTTTAACATATTAAGCTCACTCTACAGTGAAAATCTGAGATTTATAAAGTAATTAGGGTAGAAAGCGATTTCATGTTAGGGGTAGGTAAGAGGTATATGAACATTTACGAGTTTCAGACTTTTCTTATAATATATGGGTAAAATTTTATCTGTGTACCAAATTTCAGCTTTCTACGGCTACGGGAAGTGCCTTAGAATTTTGATGATCATCAGTCAGTCAGTCAGTGAGTGAGTGAGTGACAAAATCTCTGAAGTTTGCATCCGAATAACATACGAACTAAGAACAGTAACATAATAAAATTAAGTACGTTTGCTAAGATTGCTAATATCTATGAATAACAGAAATTTGAGACATGTAGCATAAATATGACCGAAGAAATTGAGGTTCAAAAATGGCTCGAATCGCTTCGAGAAAAGGGTAGGCAGTGCCGCCGTTGACTCGACTTGGCGGGTGCACTGCCGTGCACCCAAATCCATGCAGCCTCTGTAGACGTTCATAATTCCGAAAGTGTTGCCAGAGAAGGATTTTGTGCACAAACTGATCTCTCGATTATGTCCCATAAATGTTCGATGCGATTCATGAAGGGTGATTGTGTTGGTCAAATCATCCGCTTGAATTGCCCTGAATGTTCTTCAAACCAATCACGAACAGATATGGCCCGGTGGCATGGCGCATTGTCATCCTGGAAAATTCCATCGTTGTTTGGGTACATGAAGTCCATGAATGGTTGCAAGTGGTCTCCCAGTAGCTGAAAGTAATCATTTCCAGTTAATGATCGGTTCAGTTTGACCAGCGGACCCAGTACATTCCATGTAAACACAGCCCACACCATTATGGAGCCACCACCAGCTTACACAGTGCCTTGTTGACAACTTGGGTCCATGGCTTCTTGGAGCCAGCGCCACACTCGTACCCTTCTATCAGCTCTTCAGCTCTTACCAATTGAAATCGTGACTCATCTGACCAAGCCAGTTTTTTCCAGCCATCTACGGTTCAACTGATTCGGTCACGAGCTCAGGAGTGCCGCTGTTGGCGATGTCAAGCTGTTAGTAATGGCACCCGAGTCGGTCTTTTGCTGACAGAACCCATTAAAGCCAAATTTCACTGGACTGTCCTGACGGACACGCCTGTCGAATGTCTCACATTCATTCCTGCGGTTAGTTCACGCAGTGTTGCTTGTCTGTTCACATTGACAAGTCTACGCAGACGTCACTGGTCGCGCTCATTAAGTGCCTGCGGTTGATCACTTCATTGTCCATGATGGGAGGTTATACCTGAATTTAGGTATACTCGGCACACTCTTGATACTGTGGATCTCGGAATGTTGAATTCCGAAACGATTTACGAAATGGAATGGCCCATGCATCTAGCTCCAACTAGCATATCACATTCGAAATCCGTTAATTCTCATTGTGTGGCCGTAATCACATTATCAACCTTCTCACACGAAGCATTTGACCACAAATGAAAGTCCTGACCATTTATATAATTTGTAAGCGACACTACTGCCATCTATATATTTGCATATTGCTATCACATGACTTTTGTCACTTCAGTGTATATAAAAGCTCTACACAATAAAATGCCAAGTAATATCTTAAGTTGACTATTGTTAGACAATACAAACCCTGAATTTTAAATCCTGGTCAGGTACCCACTGCAAATTATTTCAAAATGTTAGATATTTCAGCTCCATATTCCTCCAAAATGGCTTAGTACTTCAACATTTATTATCATGGTACCTGGTGGATACTTAATATCTGTGGTTCTGAGATGAAGCCAAACTTCTGAATGTAGATACTTCACTGGGAAAATGAGGCAGATCAAGTAAGGAGTATGAGTCACTAACTAAGTATATGGAGAAGATTTGAAAATGGCAGAGATATTGAGTGACTGATTTAATGGGACCATTAGGTACTATCATTATGGGATAGGAGGAAGTACATCAGAGGAACAAGTAGAAATGAAGAAACTACCAAACTTGAACACCCTCAGGACATTATGAAGGAATTATGAAAGTTAAGTGCAAATGGGCTGGTATCCTATTATATAAAACGCTAACGTGGCGTCTGTTGTCTATAGCTGCTACACGTATTGGCTACAGAACGGTCACATGACAGCCGTCACTCGCCAATCAACAGCCACCATATTGCATTCCTTCCTTCATGTTGCATTTTGTTTATTTACTACAGTTAGATGCAGAAACTCGTGTAAGGAGAATGGTGTTTGATGTTTGTTATATTATTTGTATCAGTTATACACCAAAATTCATGTAAGGAGAAGGGATTCAATATTTACGCTATTTTATCTGTGTCAGTTATAATCCCTAGGTTAAACCATAACCTAAGATTTTTTCAGCAGACGATAAGAAACAGTGAAGTGTATTTAAAACTCGGAGAAATGTAATGATGTATTGGTCAAATAAATAACAGTTATCCGTTTTCGAAATTATAGTCTACGTGATCTTAGGTAAAATGCATTTATTTATGCAAAATCCTAACCATATACTCTGATAATCTAACCAGAGTAACGTATTCATATAACAAAAGATATCATTAAAAATGACTAATTCGTTTCTCCTTATAAGCTTTTCCAGAATAAATTCTTACTACCATTATATATGATACCATTAGTTTTTGATACATGTGTTAACTATTAAATGAGATTTAATATAAACTTTTGATTAGATTTAAACAGTCAAGGATATGACTATTTACAGTATAAGCGATATGACACTCGGAATACAACAACGATATTATTGAGAGTAGAGATATTAGAACTACGGAGAGCAGGGGAAAAAATTAATGCGAGGCAATTATGTGTCACAAAGTTACAATTAGTACGTTCGTTTAAATTTACAAATTGCTTTTTATTTATCTACGACAACCAGATGTAAAAATTCATGTAAGGAGAAGGATATTGTATGTGTACGTTATATTACCTGTATCAATAATGAGTACTAGGTTAAAACACAACCTACGATTTTATTTTTTTTTTTTTATTTATTTATTTTTTTTTTTTTTTTTTTTTTTTTTTTTTTTTTTGCCTGAGATAAGAAACGACGAAGTTTATTAAAAAACTCGGAGGAAGTTTACACAAAATGTACGAATCACGAAATATATCATTAAGATAAATGGTAGTTATCCGTTTTTGATATTATACTTCCCGTCATTTAAAGTAAAATAATGTAAATAAATCGGTATTACTGGAGATCGCGATTCTGCCAGGAATTGCTGTGGTAAAATGGAAGAATCTTGTAGAAATATTTTCCGTAGTACATTTAACTGTATTATGCCCGTCCTGGATGTATTACAACCTAATTTCTGCTTGAAAATAATGTTAGTCTACAGCAGTGTTTCCCAACGTGGGGCCCACGCCCCACAGGGGGGCAATTTGGTTTTTTTAGGGGGGCAATTTAGAAATTGACTTGATACGACTTTACCACTTTCTCTTCGGGTTATTTAAATGCAATGCTAGATATAGGTACAAAATATAGCAAAAAAGCAAATTCTTGAAACAGTGCTGTAAATAATTATTAGGTATAGTTTCGTTTGATGTTAGCAAAATATATCGTCTGGATGATTTGAGTCGTCAACTTGACCTTTTTTCGATTCACCGCGTAATGTGCCGCCTGTCTCGGCCTGTTATCAGTAAATGATTTACTGATAAAAAAAGAAATTGACTGGATATATCACAACGTGGAGACTTGAGATTAAAGCTTACTAAATTGGAGCCTAATATAAAATCTCTATGTCAAACATTAAGCGCAAGGATCACACTAAATTGCCATAATAAATCTTTATTAAAAATCTTTTGAATTTGAATTTTAGTATTTCATTATATGTTTTTTAATTTTACCTACTGTGTTTTATGACAATATTAAAGTGTTTTCTTTCAAAAACCATCCTATATGAGTTTCCTTAATAACAAATAACTTTTTTATTAAAAATTATGTATGGGGGGCAAAAAATGTTAAAAGTGGGACATGACCCAAAAAAGGTTGGGAAACACTGGTCTACAGGCTGTATTACAACGGAATCACTGCTTAAAAACAATATGTCTTGAGATTGACTACAGCATTTGAGAGTAGTAGAAGTTATGATTTTCAAAAGCAATATTAATGGAGGGTAGTGGTTAAGTTGACCAGAAAGCCCACCGACACATTTGATTACGGCGTAATTCACTCTGAAATGAGTTTTACACACCAATTAAACTGATTTCTTATGCGCCAAGTTACTGAAGGTATTAATAAATGCAGGTGAACGTGTTCGTACCTACCGTGCTGAAGTGTGCCTGGACTAGAAATAAAACTGATATTAAATGGATAGCAAAAGTTTCTGGATTCCTAATTTATTTTTCATTTTATTGGTTCTATACATCAGCCCTCATTAATTCAGTAGAAGTTACTACTGTATTGCTGTGTAGAACATTATCAAATCAAGGCCACTAGCATTATCTAATAACAATCCCGTATAATTAACCAACTGCAAAATAATAATAATAAAATGAACTGCCAGAATATGGCGTTCAAACCCATCATTTTTGACGGGCTAGAAGCTAGTGAGTATTATTGCTATAGATGTATTAAAGATAGTAGTGGGATATGATTTTGTAACCGGAAATTTTTATTTACAGTGAGTATGAAGTCTTGCTGCTTAGCGGAGGAATGGAAGGGAGTGGTAGTAATACCAGTTCATTAGGAAGGGGTGACAGCTAAGGTTGAAAATTACTGGCTGGTCAGTTTGACATCAGTAATAACACGAAATCGGTTTGCAAATCAACAACATGGCTTTAGGAAAGGATATTTATGTCAATCTTCGATGGTGGGTTATATGCAAGATATTTCAGTTGTATTGAACAAGGGAGCCCAAGTTAATTGTGTGGTGCTAGACCTTTCTAAGGCATGAGACAGAGTAGTAATAAAATGGGTTTAAGTAAGTTGAAAACTACTGGACTTGCTGTGTGCAGGAAATCTTAAAAGGCCGAAGGCAGGGTGCTACAGTAGGAAATGCAGTATCAAAAGAGATAGAAGTGAATATGGGATTGTCACAGAATAGTGTATTGGGACCATTGCTATTCATCATTCTAATGAATAATCGTTTGGATGGTTTACAGTCAGAATTTAGGAGGTTTGCAGATGATACAATGTTATATATAAAAGGATCAAAATGGGAGAAGACTGTCAACAGCTGCTGGGTGACATGATAGAATATCTAACTGGATAGGTCAACATGGAAAGAAGATAAATGCCTTATTAGATATACAGATAAAGGTTGTTTATGAGTATAGGATGGGGACAAAATTGTTTGTTGAAGGTTTTAAGTGAAAATATCTTGGGGTAATAGTTGATTATAAACCAACAGGGCAGGATACACAGTGAAGGTAGTAGGAGAAGGATACAAAATCCTTACCTTACTGGAGATGGTGATAATATGAACCAGAGAAGGAATTGGATTACAACACTTTGGTCAGACCATTGCTTGAAAGTAGTGGTGTAGTTTGGAATCGACATTTTTGGTATCAAATATAGGAGCAAAGGAGAGTAACTCGATTTTGTTAGTGGAAATTATTGCAGTCCCAATCAGTGACAAATTTGTTAAAGGAGCAAAGTTCCATCGAAATTGGATAAAAAATTTGGGATTGTATAAATATTAAGGAGTTCAAAGGTGAAGAGGGGTGATTTTTGGATTCTTCTGGTCAGAAACCTCCAAGAAAAAATGCATATAAGTGCCAACGTTCATGGTGATCCGTCAAACAGTGTTGAGTGCAGCTTTGTTTAAAGAACATTGACAAAAATTAAGGGTGTGGAAAAGGGAGGGAGGCTGGGTTTTTGCAAAACAAATGTTGACAGTATTTTTATATTTATTTTAAACTGTATGTATGTCAAATTCCATCGAAATAGGATAAAAAATTGTGCATTTGTATAAAAATTAAGGGGTGCAAAAGGGGTGAGGGGAAGGTTTTTGAATTCTTTTTGGCCAGAAACCTTCTTCATTTAAAAAAAAAAACATGTATGTGTCTACTTTCATGGTGTCGACATCTATTAATCTTGGATATATATACACATATATATATATATATAGTTACCAGGAAATAATAGGAACATATATACACCATCATCGATTATTATATATAAGATAATAAGAAAAACGGTTCTAGGGCAAAACCGCGACGGACAAAACAGCGACGGACAAAACCACGACGGACAAAACCGCGAACGGACAAAACAGCGAACGGACAAAACCGCGAAAGGACAAAACAGCGAACGGACAAAACAGCGAACGGACAAAACCGCGAATACAGAAAAACCACAAGAGTTCGTAGATTCTTAGCGTTACCCAGGGTGCACCACGAGGAGGTGATCTACGTAACAACACATTATTTTTTTTATTTAAAAAATTACACAAAAGCATGAACATTATGGAAAATAAAAATACAATATAGAAGGATTATACGAAATATACATCAATAAACCATTAATAAGATAATATAAATTGTAACAAAATACACAAGCACACTATCTAATAATCGAAATTATGAACTATACCAGAAAGAAATTTCTGTGCATCGCTACAATCATATTCGCTAACTAAATTGAAAATCGACTTGGTGACTCTCGCATATGTCATTTTCTGTATTTTTCTATCTCCCCTTCCATATTGCACCAATTTAACCTCCGTCAGATTTTGCTGCTTCTTGATAGCTTCTATGAGTTTCCAAATTGTAGGATGGCTTGATCCAAGTAATAACCGAAAAGCATTGTGCCAACCTTCGACGGAGTTGTTGGTTCTCTCTAACGAATTTTTAACATTCTGGTTTTGGTTCCAAATTTCGATTGGAAATAGTGGTTCTCGTCGTCGATTTCCTCCAAGAATACGTCCAATCCAAGTATCATCAATGTAATCCAAAAGTGGAGAGAATTCCTCGTCTGCAAACTCCCTATCACAGAGTTCTTCATAAACAGAGATGACTTCTGAAACAGGAAGAAAGGCAATTGCTGCAAGTTTCTTTATCTTTGTTTGAAACGTGATGTCTTCTTTGTCATTGTACTTTTCTTGAAATCCCGGTATTTCCTGAATTTTTCGCCAAATGCACTGTTTAAAATGGAAGAAACATCCAGTAAGTTTTACTCCAGGAAAAGCTTCTGCGAAAGCGTTCATTGCAGCTTTTTCGAAATCCACCATTATCATTTGCAGATTCGATCCAATTTGCGGCTCTATTTCTTGTAAAATTCTTATAAGTCTTCTATATGTCTCCTCCCTTTTGTTTGGAAGTAAAGCGAAAATCGATGGTAGTGAGGCATCTTCCTTAAATCCGTGAATAGTATAAAGCTGGCTGAAAATAAGTGGACAAACAGAGAACGTCCCATCGACAAAAATTGCATTTGATTCTTTCAGAGTTTCAAGGTTTTTTTTCGTTCCAAAAATTAATATACGATCCTCTCTTGGACCACTGTTATGCAAAAGAAAAATTTCACCGTTTATTTTTGTATATTCTTCAGGAATTTGAAGTTCTGTTCTTGATAATGGATTCGGTGGTACTCCTCCAGATTTTTGTCTTTCTCTTCTAATTTCTATTTCAAGTGAATCGGTGGATGGTAGTGCTCCAGAAACTTCATCGGGCATCCCTGCAAATAATGATGCAAGAACAGTTTGGGGTGCCTCTAATGTGGTTGTAGCCTTTTTCAGCATTTCAAGTCGAACCTCTTTTGCTTTTCTTTTCGTTGGTTTAGCAGAATGATTGTGTAATCCATTCGTTTCTGCAACGTTTGATTGATTTTCCAATGTAACTCTTGCTGGGCATCTTGTACTGTCATAACTGGTGCATCGCCAATATTTTGGAAGACGGTCGAGATTTACTTCTTTCCTTTCTTGCCTAAATGTATACCCTTTATAAACGAGGTGATTTCCCCGTTTGTTATTTTTTACAAACACGAGAGCCATTATTCAGGAAGATACACAATCTCTTCGGTTAACTGACCACGACAGAATGCTTGGATCTGCCATACCGGCCTTGCCTCGGAAATGCCCGAACTTCTCCGGGTTTTGACTTTGGCTGCCGAATTTTCCATTTGCATGCGGGGATTTCTCCTGCGACGGCAGCAAAAGATCGTCCAGGCAAATTGTTCGCTCGACTTGAGAAGGGTCAGTTAGGCCGAACCTACCGGAGAAAAGCGGGTCTTCCCACTCAATCCATTGTGAACGCCATTGTCACTCTTCTCAGGTGTACAGAAGCCCCATTAAGCTGCATTCGCACCGCGCGTCGGGTCTAATTCTTTATTAACCTCAACCAAAACAAAATTGTCAAATGCGAAGTGATGACGCTTGACAGAATAATATTTTGGTGCATAAGAGATCAAAGAGTGAAGGAATAACTTGTAGATTATAAATTACATATACATAAAATGAGTTACAGTACTCCATAATAAAGTAACCCTAGCTGCGATCCACAAATCATTTAAAACTGCGTTAGGATAATATTTTGATGCATAAGAGATCAAACAGTGAGGGGATAACTCGTAGATTATAAATTACATATACACAAAATAAATTACAGTACCGTACTCCATAATAACGTAACCCTAGCTGCGATCCCCAAATCGTTTAAAAACTGATTTAGGATAATATTTTGGAGCATAAGAGATCAAACAGTAAACTGCGTTAGGATAATATTTTGGAGCATAAGAGATCAAACAGTGAGGGGATAACTCGTAGATTTGTCCGTTTCGCGGTTTTGTCCGTTTCGCTGTTTTGTCCGTTCGCGGTTTTGTCCGTTCGCGGTTCTGTCTGCGCGGTTTTGTCCTCGCGGTTTTGTCACTTCGCGGTTTTGTCCGGACACGAGAAAAACAGTAACAAGAAAGGAGCAATTAGATAACGTGGAAAAATGCCACTGCAGCAAGCACTTCATTGAAATGGAGAAATCTTCAGAGGCCTGTTCTTTGCCCAGAAGCCTATGTAAAGCGCTGTACACACTGGGATTCTTTGTGCGACACATTGTCGCAGTTCTGCATCCCAGGAGAGTCTGTGACAATGAATCCAACCTCAACTGCGTCGGCGATATTGAATATTGAGACCCGCATGTCGAGGAACTGAATATTTGCATCCCATTTGAAATGGGATTCTTGGACACATTGTCCCACAAGAAGTGGAATGTGGACATATTCGAAACTTTGTGTCAGATTATATACCTCCAAACTTTCAAACTGTGCGCATGGAAAGTGGTGTGAGTTGTGCATAATTGTTTAAAATGTGGACATATTCAAAACTTTGTGTCAGATTGTATACCTCCAAACTTTCACACTGTGCACATGGAAAGTGGTGTGGGTTGTGCATAATTGTATAAGTGCTATTTTGCTCTCTTCTTTAATTTAATTCATTGCGATTTCATCCATCATTATGTGGACCACAGAGGTTACCCTTCAACTGATAGAAAATCTGCAGACAATTCGTTGCCTTTGGGACATGTCATAACCTTCGTATAAAAACATAAATACGAAAGCAGATTGTAAGAAGGAGCAAGTTGAAAAATTTAAAGTTTCAGTGGATCAAATAGAAGATTCTTACTTTGAAAGTACAATTTCGAAGGGAACATTAAATATTGGTTTTAGAGAACAAAAGTAGAACTTTGCCGAAAAATGTTCTTAATTTGGATATGAACCGCTCCTGTTCCTGTAGCCCGTGTCTCAAGTTCATGAAATCATAGCTCAACAACACTAATTTCTGACAGTATTTGAGCTTCGGAACATAAGTTTCATCACAAAGTTCTGATAGCTAGGATGCTGCTATAGAATGCAGTCATCCTATACAATCATATTTTACAAAATTCTCGGGAAATTGATGGCTATGAATATTACAGTTTGTATTTTACTTGTACTTACCTTAACGTGTTTTTAAAGAAATATGTGATGCACTCACACATGTCTTGTTCAAAATTTGATATCACTTGCTTTGAAATTTTGAAGGTTATTTACTTATGGCTCTAAGCCATATCAAAGTCATTAGAGGCGGTATGGGTCTTGGAAAAAGGAATGGGAAGGAAATTGGCCATGGCCTATTAAAGGAAGCATCCCCGCATTCGCCTGGAGTGATTTTGGAAAACCCAAATCTGGATGCTCAGATGGGGATTCGAACCGGCGTCCTCCCAAATGTGAGACCAGAGCGTTAACCACTGGAGGTATACTTGTGTAGAAATCTCAATTTGCAAAGAATCTGTGTATGGCAGCAAGCTTGATATCAGGAGAATTAGTTTTCTGAAGATAGTCTTCCATTTGGATATAGGGTGCTTTAATATTCTCAAAACACATCGAAATCAGTTATAGTCAATCCCACAAAATTCTAAAATTGACCCCATCTTCAAGTTTTAAAGTATCCAAAAATGAATATTTACCTTCTTAAATAATTGACGAGTCCAACACCACCTTTCTTTTTTCTTCTGCATCCTTTTTTTAAAGAGCAAAAGAAGCACTACTGACACTCCCGCAAGTGCAAGATTTGCGGACATATTAACAGAAAGGAAAGTACAGTAGAAGTCCGATTATCCGAGGTAAAAGAGACCGGGACCACCTCGGATAACGAAAAACTCGGATAACCGGAGGTCAAGGAAAGAGGATACAATGGCTCAAAAAACGCATTGAAACTGAAATAATATAATTTATTTATAGTGTAAAACTAATTTGTGAAGCAATAAAGTTGTTTTTTGTACTTTAATTACGATCACTTGCCAAAAAAGTCTTTAATTGTCTTCTGTGTCATAATTTATTTTCTCTTCTTAGCGGAGGTATAGCGCCAACACTGTAGCATCATTATGTTGGCTGCTGTGCTTTCTTCCTGTTGCTTAATATACTCAAGTGATGCTTCTGTTCTTTTTAAACCTTCAGCATTTTTATCTTCTTCGTCTTCTTCTCCTTGTCCGCTGACAACCATATTAACAATTTCATCATTTTCCTCGGTTAACCCGGCGGTTCGGATAATCGGAACTCAGATAACCGGACTTCTACTGTATCTTGAAACTAAATCCAGATGCTTCTGGCAGTGTGGACACATCTCTTTTTCACGGGGCAGTGTAGGGGCAGCATTGTGACATTTCATCAAGGCAACATGGACACAGCCCTGTGACAATGAATCACGACAAAGAATCCCAGTATGTACTAGGCTTAAAAGATAAGGTAAACATTTCTGTGATTTTACACCAAGCAATGACAATTCTTTATTCTTCCAAAGGAATGGTTGCTACGTGAGAAAGAAGTGGCCACCATTGTCTTTCTGACACTCCAGGAACTGTCCAACTGTTGACAGAATGTCATCAACGAAGACCCACACTGCCAGCTCATTAATGATTTTAAACTGGTATATCCAGTCAACAGTGAGTATGTCAGAAAACTGTCCACAGTGCCTTTCCTCAAATCTAAGCAGCATTTATTCACAACATTCAGTCTGTGTGTATCTTGATGAGTAAGGGCATTATTTGAAATATTTTTTGATGTGAGTGTGTGTTTTTGTGTAGAGTTATTTTTAGCAGCAGCCCTCCTTCCTTCAACTTTGGTAAGTGATGGGTCTACTATGCCTGTCCTTTCCATACTCACAACTTATTATTTACAGAAATTGCTCTTTAATGATAATTATGTGAGTGAGAATGCAGCTTGGCAATGAAATTAATGAAGTTAGGGAAGTATACCCATCACCAACCACACACACCTCACTAGGGTAGGAGGTCTGCAATGAAAACACTTCACAGTTTTCTAAGATGAACAGAAAAATAAATTATTTATATCATTATATGGCGGAAATCATAAAGTATAAATATCTGGGCATACGATTCGGCAGTAAATGCATATGAGGGGGACACAATGGGCAGATAAGAGAGAAAAGTTGCAATATCACACATTTATTAGAAAGAACGAAGAGATACACGGAAAATGGAAGATAGAACCTTTATCAAACCCTTGCTTAAGTGAGGTAGAATGGTGTGTGTCCTATCCTGATTTACAATTCCTATTCACTACTTAGCACCCATTGTTCATTGTTACCTGACTGTATAATATTTCATTTCGTGTTCATCTAAATCAACTTTCTCACTTTACTAAGAATAATATGTTACTGACAGACTGAAGAACACATCTCAAAATGCATCTCATGTGGAAAAAATGGTGATGCATACATTATAAATAATTTAAACAATATTATACAAATATAATTATCAAAAACTTTTTTTTGTTTGTTACATGTTGGTGTCAAGTATGTCTTATCTAGCAACAGACAAAATTATCGTAAGAAAAGTTTTATCCTGGAGAATAAATAGCATTTGTTTTTTCTTCTGAAATATATTATGGGCTATTCATGAGTATAGTTAAATTGGATCAAAAATTAATTTTTGTTGGTAAATGCTAATTGAGATTGCACTTGTCAGCCTGAATATTACACTTGAAAGTAGCAATCTAGTTTTTACCCACCAACTAAGGTAACAAACAGAAGAACAGCTTGATATTAATCATCTTTTACAAATAAATCATTATGAATATGCCTTTACTAGGTAAATACTGAGTTTTCAGTAAGAATTCTAGGGCTGCTAGAAAATCACTTCTCTCAAAACTAATACTTACCTTGTTGTTGTTTCTGGCAATCTGGTAGTGCTATCCATGGAATCTTCTTCTCGCTCACTACCAACCAATGCATACGTCATTAATTCGTCAGCAGAGTCTGCAACAAGCTCTTTCTGCTGCACATGAAACCAACTAGAAATTTATGTACTACAGTATCAATTATAAAAAAATAAATACAAACCTGCCACAAAATTATTTTTATTTATTTCTTTTAACTGCTTTGTTCGAGTACTTTTCATCAAGTCATCATCATTAGCAGAACAGAGCTTCACTTTGTCAACATTTTCATTGCTATTTTCAGAGGGAAGTAAATCTTTTTCTACAACACTGCTCTGGCTAACTTCAATTACTGCCATCATTTGATTTCTTTCATTGGCTGAGGTACCTGGAACCTGAGGTACAGTTTCAGAGTCTGCTGTCATTCTACAGCTTGAGTAGCCATATGTCATCTTGTGGGCGGTGTCAGGTCGACTAGATCTTCTTTTTTCATGTCTCACTGAAACATCTAGAGAGGTACTCACGAAAGGATTTTGATGCTTGAGAGTCGTATGTCTTGAAGGAGTTCTGCTGTGACCACTGTTCACATGAAACCTACGAGGTGAGCTTTTACTGAAAACATGTCTGTTTTTACTAACAGATTTGTCAGGTGTAAAGGAAGATGTTGAACATTTCACAAACTTGTTCATTTGAGGACTTTTAGACTGCGAAGTTTCTGTGTGTTTATGAACTGTGTTAGAAGTGACATTTTCTCCTTCACCTAACATGATGCTCGAAGTGGAATTTGTGCTTATATTTTTACAAATAGGTTTCTTTGGAGAAATTTCAAGCAAATCATAAAGATCAGAAACAATAAGTGTTCTAGAACCCACTTCATCTGTCAAAGTAAATGAAGTATCTTTTATATCTTCCCCCACATTTTTCTGTTTGTTTGGACCAAGGTCTTCATATTTTATATAAAAAACATCGTCTTCTTGATGTGTAGTGGGTGATGAATTTTCAGTAAACTCTGAAACAACGTTATTGGCAAAGTCATTCGTCTTTACATTATTTTTCGAAGCTTCACCAGTTGAAACACAGTCAGGCTTTACTGGCAAATTCTCAGCAGTATCTTTTTTCTCACCAACACTACAAAGCTTCAGTTCAATAGATTCAACTTTTTTCTTTGACTTCAATGTACATGGAGAAATATCATTCTGCATGATGGGATCAGTAGCCTTACTTTCTTGTGGCGAATTCTTTGTTTCTAAATCTTGAATTCTACTACTCCTTAAAGCCTTATCTTTGTTGGCAACATTTTTGTCATTGATTCTTATACTGTCATCTTGAGCACCTGATATCTGCATACTTCCTTGTTTTATCCTCTTACTTTTCCTAATTTGCGGGGTTAATTTATTAGTTTCACAAATATTTTTTCTGTGACCAGTGTCACACTTAGAACTTGTGTCTCTCAAGTCTTCAGTTACGTCCAACACTACTGCACTGCTCTGAGATTCTTCATGTAACAGTGCAACATCAGCTAAACAAAACCCATTTGTCCTTTTAGTATCAGCATCATTAACAATCTCAGATTGTGTAATTTTTTCAGGGACTGAGGGAGAATCAGAACTAATAATTTTTTCAGGTGAGATGGAATCATTTTCATTTTTTTCTGCCACATTATGTGTGGGTGAAGTGTTATTTTCTTCAACAGAGAAAATATCAGAAACGGTATTATTAATACAAGTTTTGTTTTCTGAACCTGCACAACTTTCGCCATCAGTTTCTCCACTTTCTATACTGATAGCAGTTCTGTGATCTTGAGGTTTCTGTGCTTCTAGTGACAATCTTTTTGCTATAATGTCAACAGAAACAGTGCATCTTTTCAATTGACTGGATTTAACCGGTCTTACGTCTACGGAAGATTGGCTTTCAGTGCTTTTCCTGTTAACTTTTCTACCTTGCACATCTTTGAGTTCTTGAGGTTTCTGGGCTTCTACTGATAGCCTCTCTGCTATAATATCAACTGAAACAACTGGTCTCTTTGATGGATTAGGTTTTTCAGCCATTGGGTCAACAGAACAAGAAGATTCGCCTGAATTAATAACAACTCTTTTCGGCTCTATATAATTTTGAGGAAATCCATGGTTGAGTTGTTCAACATTAATTGTTTTCTTCTTTTTTGTACTTTCTTCCATCTTCTCAGATACTTTATTTTGGTCTGAGACTACATTACTAGCACATTTCAGTTCATTTTCACCAAGAGGGTCAGATTTCTTTTGACTCATCTTATTGTCAGAACCATCTTTTCTACCACTTTTAGATGAAAATGGTTTGGGATTTTCTCCTTTCAATTTTGCCATCATTCGATTTCTTTTCTCCTCCAACTCAGAAGTGAAGGAGTGATTATTTGCTGTATGTGAAATTCTCTGCTTCACAGGCTTTTCACGCTGAAATGTGTCACAAGAAGGCGAATTTGTATCACAGTTCACTCCAGTATGTTTCATATTATGGTCAGGAACACTTAATGCAATTGAACTCTCTTCTTTCCTTGTATTTATTTCCATATTACAAGTGTGCTGGCTATGCGAACAAGCACTATTACTTAACTGTTTCATATCCGCCTCAAGAGGAAGAAGTTTCCATTCAATAGCTTCCCCTAAGTCTTTGCCAGTTATTGATTTAGCTGCGGCTCTTTCTTTAGTCGATGTATTTTCAGTGAATACAACATTCTCAGATTTGCTATTCAGTGATATTTCTACCTTACCTGAAGCATCACCCTCACTGTGACAGCGCACTTCTGGGGCTGATGATTTTCCTGCTTTACCTGTGTCATCCGATGTTATATCTTTTAAGACAGGCTCATCATGAGTTCTAATAATAAGAATATCATCAAGAGTATTCTCTCTTGCTCCATGAAAATCTCTTTTCGATGAACATTGATCTAAATTCTTATCAGGTTCATCTGTCCGAACAACTGATATTTCTACTTCAGTCATAGAAGCAACATTATCACAAGAAGTCTTTTGTTTGGTAAATTTATTCCTATTTTCCAGTGATTTGTGCATTTGTTGATTTTTTGAAACATCTGAATGTACAGCAGATTCTATCCTAGAACACTCATCAATCAGTACCTGTTCCAAAACGGATGGTGAATGAGATGGTTTGTAGTATGAGGAACAAGATGAATAATCTGTATCTCTATTTGAATACAGTGCAGGGGTACTATGTTCTAATGACTGTGGTGTAACTGCAATATTTGGAGTAGGGGGAAAGTTTGGAGTTGGTATCATAGAGAGGTCAGTACATGGGAGATGTCTAAGAAAATTAGATATTGGTGTGTCAAGAGAGGCATGTGGGCTCATAACACGAGGCGTCATAGGTATCTGGCAAATCTCCATACTCACAGAGTTTATTTGGTTTGCTTTCCTTGGTGTTTCTAGAGAAACAGGTAAAAGACAGTTACCATCATCTAACACCTCACCCTGCAGTATTCCAGGATTTGTAATTTCCTCTACTTGTTTATGAGCAACTATTTTCTCCTTCAATGAATCAGATTTTGTATTTTCACTAACTCTACTTGAAGCGCCTTCTACTAGAAACTCATCTGCCTGATTCCCACCACTTCCAGACTTGTTGGGAAGTTTTAAATCTATTGCTAGTTCAACATTTTCAGAATTTATTTTGCCATTGTCGCATGCCTCCTCCATATCATTGTTACAATTTTTATCATTTTCACTCAAAATTTTTCTTGTTTTTCTCATTTTTTTTATTGGTTTGTGGTGTGAAGCAGACATTTTCCTTTTACTAATTTTTGAATTACCTTCTAACACTTTTGATTGCAATTCCTTAGTAGCAACTGTTAAGGATAAAGGAGCCATTCCGTCAACATCAGATGATGACGTTACAGTTTTCAACTCAGAAGAACCATCTCTCGGCAGTAATATATTTGCGTTCTCGATTTTTTCATTCTGCTGAACTAAATTTGGTCCTTTTTTTCCCTCTACTTTGGATGCAGTCTTACAAGACTTTTTTTTCCTTTCTTTGGGTTTGGAAATAAGAGTACTGCAGGTTTTCTGAGATGAACTCTTAATGCAGAGCTTTTCTGTACTTTTATTCATAGGCGTATCATTACTCTCATTTAATTTTGCTTCTACTAGTCTTGCTTCCTCCTCAGTAATTTTATCTTCTTTTTTCTTTGTCTTTTTAGAAGTTTTCTTGTTCCCCTTTACATCTGTTTTCTTACAACTCTTATCAAAATCCTGAGCTATAATTGCCCTCAGGTCAGCATCCCAGGCAGCTTTCTTTTTTTCTTTTGATTTTGTGTAATTTAAAATACTTTTCTTCCAAACAGACCTCATGTCATCTTGTATGACACTGTCATCATTTGTCTTGTGAGTTTCAATGGGATTTTGTACAATTGCAGAACCAAGTTCATATGGTTCATTCCCTGCTGAATCAGTAATGGCAATAAACTGTGAACTGGAGACAGGTTCAGCCTGTACTTCTTGAACACTGGAAGGTGATGGAGACATACTTCCAATAATAAGACCAGCACCTGTGAATTTGTCCCAACCACCAGAAAGTTTAGGAGCTGGACTCTTGTGGCAATAGGGAATGCAGGAGGCACAGGCTTTGGTGGTGAGTATCCATGTGACAGTCTCTCAGAAGGAGCATCTGGAGACTTAAAAAGAACTGACCGCACATTCCGTGCATGTTGATTTCTAACTGTGCTGTCACTTTTGGGACTGGAGTTTAAGGTGTCCCCAACAACAGTTGTATTTCTAGGAGCTGAACTGGATCGTCTCCTGACATTCCTCCCATTTGCTATCTTAGGTGGTGTGCTAAAATCTAGAGCACGGACATGGTTTGCACGCCTCCTTGGTGTACTTAGACTTAGACGATCTGGTCTTCGGACAACAGGTGTCTGGCGAGGTCTTCCTGTAGAGTCAGCAACAGGATCCAATTTTTCTTTGAAGTCTTTGCTTGTATTTAACTTTTTCTCATCTTTGTTACAGAGCAACACATTGTTCTTACTGAGGTTAACAACTGGCCCTGACGTTGGGCTTGGAATAACTGTAATTTTGTTCTGCCTACACTGCTCTCTGATCATGTGCTTTTCTTCCAAAATAGTGGTATGCATATCATTTGTCTGAATATGTTTAGTTTTATTCTGCCTGAATTCAACAGCTGATACACAAGACTGCTCATCTGGTTTCAGACAGTTCTCTGCTTCAGCATAGTGTGCTTCACTGAAAGAACAATTAGGCAAGCACATTTGCATATCTTCTACACTGTTCACAACCACAATTGAACTTGTAGAAGGCATATCTTTACAATTCTCAATACACTCTTTTCCATTTGAGACACAATCTTCTTGTGAATTTTTAATATCACTTGACTTATCCACACAATCTTTTGCATAAGACTGGGATTTCCTAATATTTTTCTTTTTCTTTGTTGAAGAAATTTTTTCTTTTTCCTTTGTTTGTGCCCCACTTACAAGATGGTCACCTTCCTCCTGACTAACAATGTCCAACATTTCATTATTTGTTAAACTTCTGAAGACGACTTTCTCTCCAGTACCTACAAAAACAGAATTATTATTTTAATACTGTATGTAAGATACTTGAAAATAAAAGAGCAGGTTTCCATAGTTAATTATGAAAAATCTATTACTGAAAATAAAATCACAATTTGCTAAAGCAAGCACACTAACACTAAAAAAAAACTTAAATTGAAATTTATCATATCTTTCACTTTACAACTAATAATTTGTTCACCCTGGTTACAAAGATTGCCATAATTTTAAATAACAAAAAACAACAAATCACGTTCAGATAAGAGCAAATAAATATAGAAGAAGAATAATACTCAAGCCACTTATGTCTGTGACAAAATGGAGTGTTGAAAAATAACCTCAGGAGCTATTTGTTTACTATTCTTTTACTATTCCATTTCAGATTCATAATACACAGACTTTAGAAAATACTAAAAACAGTTTTTCATTAGCCTCTAACCAAATCATGAAGACAATATTAGGTTTAGAAAGCTGGTAAGAAAAGTTAAAAGATTTGTCATAACCATGTAACCACTGTGTCAGCATACTTGATTAGAAATGACACAAGATTGGACAGAAAGAAGAATTTTTACTTAAGAGAAATAGGAAGAATTTCTGTCCAGTGTATATAAAGGTTTACAAAAAGAGGGATAGCGAAATGAACCACCACCTACCTTAGATGATGGTATCATGGGTTAAACACACAAATAAGCACAAAACACAGGAAAAACAAGGAACATTTCGAGACTTTGCCCTTTGTTAACAGGAGAACGTCACGGAAGGAGGGTAGTGCAGGATACGGTCTCATAGAATGCCCGTTTGTCAGGAACGTGGTGGGGGCAAATTCAAACAGAGGACAGAGAAAATGGGGGGGGGGGGGGCAGTGAATTGGATCAAGTACATGAGCATTGCAAAATTGCAGAATAATACATTAAAATGTTCATAACTTAAATTTGAAAAAGTATAAGTAAATAAGAAAAACAAAATGATCGATAAATAAAATAATTAAAAAGAGAATCTACGCAGGTAAACATCACCTCTGGTATATGGTGGTTCAATACAGATAGTGGGCATGGAGGGAAGAAACAGATAGAGGGAAGGAAAAGTACAGACTGGGTATTATCTCAAATTTGAGGTTGTCTTGTGCCTAGTTTGTATTGGTAGGCAAGCATATATATAGGGAAATACAACACAATACTTGCCACAGATGAAGGCGGCTGGGAACAACAAACACAAAACAGAATAAACACAAGAAATGCACAATATTTAGGAGTTTAGCGTTATTCTTCACCTGATGTCTCACTTTTGCAAGAATAAGGCTAAACACCAAAAATGTTGTGCATTTCTTTTGTTTATTCTTTTTTCTGTTCGTCGTTGCCAGCCGCCTTCATCTGTGGTAAGTGTTTGGTTGTATTTCCCTATCCTCCCTTAGCTTTATTGCTTTAAAGGATTTTCCTGCTTTTTGTTGTTATTGTAAAGGCTCCACTGGCTCCTTCTGGGTTGTCTTGGTTGTTCCTGTCTCGTTGTTCGTATGCCTTTGTTTTTCCACCTTTTCCCTTCTTGTCGTGTTATTATGGTTCAGAGTAATTTGTTTCCGATACCTTGTTTTCTCGCCAAATTGTTTGTTACCAACTCAGTCTGCTGCCATCTGTGCAAATAATATCTCGGCGAAATTCCATTTTCGCCCATCATATGAAGCCAATTTTTACTATGGTATTTTTCTCTGAATGCTTTAGCTTTCGCAGTTAACACACACCCTGTGTAATATCTCTGCTCTTTGCCTGCATTGCTCTTATTTATTTTAACCTCACGTGTGACCTGGATTGTTTCTACTAGGATCCAGTTGGTGCTTCACCCTCCTTTTCCATTTTATAATTTCTGTCGACGATTATGATTATTTTTCCGTGTTTCATCTGCAATATAATTACTATTTATTTGCTTTAAAAAATGTATAGTTGTAGATTTTGTTGTAAATTGCTCTCGCGAATGGAATTTCTTTATTTGTTCCATTTTGCGCTTTACGATTTTTCTGAATATTACTGGGCGATATTTACGCTGTTTCTCCATACAGCACTGCATATTATTAACATTTTTTTCACATTCTATTTCCATTTCTGAATTTATAATTGGTTTTGTTGTACTTTATTCCTCCCCCGATTGACATTTGTTTGTTTACTTCATTTCAAGCTTTACAATGTGTTTATGTCGTAAACATAAACACATATGGTGTGGAATAGACTGTACAATAAAGAAATCGAAACACAACGCCATCTACTGGATGGTTACCCAGCCTAGATAACCAAGTGTTGTTTCGGTAAATTAACACACCGCCATCTGTTAGAAACTTATGGAACCATTGTCGTATGACAAACATTTAATTCGAAATAATAAATACTGAGGTCAATAATCGAGATAAAGACTATCCTATCTTTTAAGTTGGACCATATTACACACAGTAAACCAAATTTCATCAAAATTGGTTAAATAGTTTCGGAGTTTATCTCAGACAGACATTGTGACACGAGATTTATATATATGTAAGATCAGGTCTAGGTAGGAAGTAAGTTAATTCAAAGTTCTTTCAAAAAGTGGTGGAATAGTAAATGCTGTGGAAGAATGTTGCATGTAAGTGTCTAGAGTAGCGTTTCTTAACATTTTTCAACCAGTATAGTGACAAATAATGAACAAAGTAATAGAATTTGCAAACTTAATAGATATACATGAACCACAAGTGATTGTAGGGGCAGAGTCTTGGTTAAAAGAAGCCATACTAGACAATGAAGTTTGCCCTAATGGTTACATAGTGTGCAGCAGAAATAGAGGAGCAGGGGTATTCATTCATTCATACTGGTTCTCTGTTGTTTGTAGATCATCACCATTAGTTACTAGGGGTAGGTTTTTGGGGTGATAGTGGAAGAATGAATGAAGGAGATGAGGTTCATATTCATAGTTCAGAGGTGAGCGCAGGATGGTCATTTTTGAAAGGGATTTAAATTTACCAGGGTTCAACTGGTTTGGAAATAGGATTAATAACACAAGAGAAAAGAGATTTACAAATACCTCATTAAAGGAAGGAGATTTCACACAGGTGGCAGCACAGAAGACAAGGGGACCAAACATGTTGGATATCTTTCTAATTAAGCCTGATGAAAATCTTGTGGGTTGTCAAGTAACTGAACGAATAAGTGATCATAATGCACTACTGATTGATGTTAGGGGATTTCATCCATAAACCATTGGCCAAAATTGAAGGGGGAAATAAGTATAATTATAAAAAAAGCATAAACTTTAGAATTGAAGAGATATTTCAGGGAAAGGTTCAGCAAACGGAAGGTCGCACAAGTACAGGTGAAGTTGGAAGAGCTTAAGGAGATGTTAATAAAAGGTGAGGAAATGTTTATTCCAAGCAAGAAAATAAAGAGAAGTACAGAAACAATGTACTACAATAGGAAGGTGAGAAGGTTAAAGAGGTTACTAATATGGGAATACAACAGAGTTAAGAGACAGGAAGCCAGTAAGGAAAACTTAAAACATCTAAACAAGTAATTAATAAGAGCAAGGACAGAAGCAAAGCATGGGTTTATGAAGAATATTAATTATTGGTACAGGGGGACTACTGAACGATGCATGGCTATATTCAAAAACTAAGGGAAAGGGGAGGTATTCGGACAATTGTAGATAAGAATGGAACTGAAGTCACTGAGGATTTTAAAATGGCAGAAATATTGAGTGATTGGTTTAATGAGACCACTAGGGACTCTCATCATGTGATTGAAGAAAATAAATCAGAGGAGAGTCTACAAGTATAAATGAGGAAACTACAAAATTCCAGAAAATTATGAAAGAATCAGAAGTCTTTTTTTTTATTTTTTTTATGTGTCTGGAGTCTTGCTGCTTACCAGAAGACTGGAAAAGAGCAGTAGTAGTACCAGTTAACAAAGGAGGAGTGACAAATAGGGTTGAAAATTACAGGTCAATTAGTTTCACATCTGTGATAGACAAAATGATAGATTGATATGCAACAATATCAAAAATGTCTGTGAGGAAAGAAACTGGTTTTCAGAGTGACAAAATGGTTTTAAGCAAGGATGTTCATGTGAATCACAGACAGTAGACTATATGCAGGATATTTCAGATAAACTGGACAAGGGAGGTGAAGCTGATAGCGTGCCAATAGATCTTTCTAAGCCATTTGACATAGTGAGCTATAAAATGGTTTTAAATAAACTGAAACTATTGGATTGGATGAAAAAGTTACTTGCTGGGTATAGGAATTCTTAAAAGCCAGAAAGCAAAGTGTTAGAATAGGAAATACATTGTCAAAAGAGGTGAAAGTAAATATCAGAGTGTCACAGGGTAGTGTTTTGGGACCACTGTTGTTGATTATTCTAATGAATGATTGTGTTGATGGTTTACAGACAGAATTTAGGTTGTTTACAGATGACATAACGGTATATAATAGGATCAAATCGGAGAGGACTGTGAACAGCTGCATGGTGACCTGGAGAGAATATCTAAATGGGTAGGTCAGCATGGAATGAAGATAAATGCCAAGAAGAGTCAGCTTTTTAGAAACACAGATAAAAAATAAAGTTTTTTTTTTTTTTTTTTTTTTTTTTTTTTTTTTAAGGGTGGGATCAAAATTGTTAGTTGAAGGGTTGAAGTGTAAATATCTTGGCACAACGTTTGATAATGAACTCAACTTGGCAGAACACATTGGGCAGGTGGTAGGAAAAGGCTACAAAATCCTTCATTTACTGGAGAAGGTAATGAGGGAATGTACCAGAGAAGTTAGGGAATTTGATTACCAAACTGTGGTCAGACCATTTGTTGAATATGATGGTATGGTTTGGGACTCACATTTTTGGTATCAAATACAGGGCTGGAGTGCAAAGAAGAGCAGCTGGATTTGTTTGCGGAAATTATTGCAAGATCCAGATACTAGCTCATATGATAAAGGAGCTGGGTTGGGAATCATTGGAGGACAGAAGGAGGGTGAAGAGAGTGCTGTGAATGTACAAGGTATATGTTCGCGATGGTACTTGGAGGATATTGGTTAAAGAATTAGGAGTAGTATATGGAAGGGGAAAAGTGATCATGGCCACAAGCTGGCAATTAATTTCACGCTTAAGGAAGTGGAAAAATTTTCATTTTTGGGTAAGGGTGTGAGTTATTGGAACAAATTACCAAGTGAAGTGATGAATAAATTTACCATAAATGCTGAAGGAACTTAAAATTAAAATTTGTAAATCACAAAGGAATTGAAAACTAAAATTATATGAGATAATTAAAAAATAAATAAAAAAGGATAATTACATGACCCATGTGGAGTTGCTAGTCTCCCATCAGGCGTCTCTCCAGGTGGTGGATAGGGGAATGCCCACCAGATAATATGGGTACTGTGGAAGAAAATAGCTGGGGTGGACCAAAACTAGCTAAAGGAAGAAAACCTTGAGAAAATTACCTGGTCCTCCTGGTTGGGGGTTTTGCAGGGGGCCAACTCCCCACTCATATAAAAAATACAAAATGTTAAAAAAAACGAACAATATGCCTTGGAAAAATTGGATCTTTGGACGACGGAATGGTGATGGAAAAAGGAAAATGGATTTTGGTTGCTGGAATGTACAAAGTATCTCTACAAAAGTTGAAATATCTGAAGAAACATTTTGAGAAGATGAAGTCAATTTCTGTGTTCTGAGTTTTTTATTGTTATCTTGGAGTAAAACCTATGTAGTGAGGAAAAATCTCTCTAAAAATAATATAATAATTACATAACTAATGGAACTGCCACAGGAGCGTGTGCTCCATCTCATTTAAATTAATAAAAATAATAATAATAATGTTGCAGACCACTAACTTATATATTGTATCATTATAAATCTAAAAGCTAGTTTTGAATCTCTACAGACAGAATTATGAAACTGGAAGTGATCTATTTAAAGTTGATTACATACTGACCAGACTCTTAATATTTACTAGTCAAATGAATAATAAACATTACTGTATACTAGATGCTATACTACACTACTGACTTAAACACACAAAATAAAAGTAATGATACCTGACAACTTTTATTCTTCCTCGCCACTCTTATATTACCAAACCTACCTCATATAGTGGTCCCCCACATGTACTATAAGGATCTCTATAAATGGACATTAACTTATTCCTTAAATGAATGGCAATATGTTTGATGCCAGCTGGAAAAGTATTTAGTGAATAGGCTATTGTAGGAATAATGGAAATGCAAGATTTTTGAATGGTCATTGAAACATTCATGGCTTTTAAAAAGTAGTGCTTATATCTTATACTAGTTTATAGCCTTATATGGTACGAGTACAGTTTCTAAATTTTTAATATTCTGCCTGTGGACCATTAGCACCATCTTTGCAGATCATTGTTGATCTGCGGACCACGTTAGGTAGAACATTCCCTCCGTCCCTCCCCTCCAACACAAACTTCACCATCAGCTTTTACCCACTGGGATCGTGACTCAACTGACATGTTCATTAACCCAGGAGAGCCGCTGAAGCCAATTGTGTTTTGTTAGGTCTTCTGCAGCCATATCCCGTATATGCAAAATTTTGCTGCTATGTCCGCATGAACATGTGTCATAAGCTTGATGTTAAGTGTTGCTGTTATTTTATGTAAAGATTCCTGCCTGTCAACAGTGACTTTTCGATACATACATTGCTGGTCTCAGTTGTTAAGTAGACATGATCCGCTTGTCCATAGATTGTGGTATTGTCTTAAGTCACAGCACACTCTTGACACTGTTGATTGAGGAATTTTTAATGCATGAACAATTTCTGAAAAGGAATGGCCATTATGTCTAGTGCCAACTACCATTCCATGATCAAATTTTGTGAACCAATGATTTGTGAGCATAATCATGTTAGAAAACAATTAACATCAATCGTGAGAGTAAAAATGAAAGCCCCGAAATTTTCAAACACAATTATACATGCCTTCCTTGGTGCTACTGCTAGAGCGATATCTGAAACTTACTACCCAATGACTTTGGGCACTTCAGAATAAATCAAGATTTCTTCACCTGAATCCTGGCATGCTACAGTTATCCCCATTTCTACAAAGATTCAAAATTACAGAATACAGGTCTAAGGTACTGAGCTGCTAGGATGCTTCATGGCTCAAATTATACATGAAACTGTAGGTTCCATTTCCCTTTCAGGCTTAATGGGTTAAGTAAGGTGGCTGTAACCTTATATATATATATATATAAAAATAGACGCGTGTTTTCATATATTTCACTTTTCAGCCACCACTACCAAGCATAGATCACTGGTGTTTGTGTGTGGAAGTAGCATGGGGGGGATGTGGGAGATATGATGATTAAAGTTAGTCAATGGAGAGCGTTTTCATATTTCGACCAAAATTTTGTGTCTCATACTTCACTTTCCTGCCACAAATACATACCATAGACCATTGGTGTTTGTGTGTGGTAGTAGAATCGTGTCTCCCATCGTGCACTATGGTTGTTAGATGTCGGTAGCTATGGTGGTGTGGGAGACATTGGGGTTGAAAGTGGTCGACCTGCAGCAATTTCATATTACTGCCAAACGCATGTGTCATGGTGTATCATTTTTCAGCGAAAAATATCTATCGCACATCACTGGTGTTTGTGTGTGGTAGTACCACAGAGTCACCTTTCCATAACAACGTTGGTCGAATTTCAGTAACTGTGGTATTGTGGGAGATATGGTGGTTGAAAGTGGCCGATCAAGGATGTTTTCGTATTTCGACGAAAGACATGTGTCTCCGCATATGTCACTTTTCTGCCCCAGCTACATAGCACAGACCATTGGTGTTTTTGTGTGGTAGTAGTATCATGTCTCCTGTCATGCACTATGGTTGTTAGATGTCAGTAGCTGTGGGGGTTGAAACTGATCGACCTGCGACACTTTCAAATTTTTACTAAAAAGTATGTTCCCATGTATATCACTTTTCAGCCAAAACTATGAAACACAGATCACTTGTCTTAGTGTGTGGTAGTAACACAGAGGCACCCATCGATCACAATGTTGGCAGAATTTCGGTAACTTTGGGAGTGTGGGAGATATGGTGGTTGAAAGTGGTCCATCAAGGATATTTTCGTATTTCCTTCAAAGACATGTGTGTCCGTAAATTTTACTTTGCTGCCTGAAATACATAGCGCTGATGACTGGCATTTGTGTGTGGTAATCGCATGCACAATGGTTGTCAGATGTCGGTAGCTATGGGGGTGTGGGACATATAGGGGTTGAAAATGGTCGACCTGTATTTTTCAATCCAAATTCTTTACAAACACGAACAAAGTCGTGAGTACCAGCTAGTATAAATGTATAGTGCAGACCACATAAACGTTTTTAAACTGGTGGGTACAGATTTTTTGTAAAACTTTTAAAAATCAAATTGGAGAAACATTACAACAATAGCCAGTATGACGTTCCTTTCATGTGCAGGTGGTTCCTATGAAATTATTAACCAAAAAGCATTGGTAATTTTACATTGAAACTAAGAGTTTACATAAAAGCTTTTCACAGAATAGATCGATGTAAACTCTTAGAAATCCTAGCCACTGATGTAACATTTAATCAATTAATAATAGCAATGCACAATCATTATAATCTATTATTTGTTAAAATTGCAACCCAAGGGAGACATGTGATTATGGTGAAATTTATTCCATAGATTAGGGACACCACGATATATATATGAGTAGAATTACCAGACCGTATGCGCACTTTGAACATCAGAATCCAGTATGCTGTGAAGCCGCCACATACTGCGATCAGAGCTAATAAACATCTTGGCATGGAATCAAAGACAGTCTGGCTATTCTTCTAGGGAACATGCAGCCACGGGGTTTGTAGGCATGTCCACAAAGCTCCGACAGGTGTTGTAGGAAGACCAAAACAAACAAGTTGCTGACTGACCATATCCCAGACTTGTTCACTGGATGACATCTCAGGCAAATAAACATGTCATGGCACCAGTGGTACTTGTCACTCCTTGAAGAAAGGTTGTATGCTCCTCTCCACATATAACTTTGTATGAGGCGCTGCCTGCAGCAGGGGCACGGCCTCAGGCTCTCAAACCTTCCTGATGCAGCTGTTGCTGATCAGATTGCCTTAATATGTAAGAGGCAAGATTGTATGCCAAAAATGCTCCAAACCATCACCGGCATTTGTTTGCTGTGTTTTTTAACAATTCTATCAGCCTAATTGCACTCACCAAAGTAGTATCTAAAATGTATGTGGCCATCAAGACAGGACAAACTGAAGTCAAACTTGCCTAAAAACACTTCATTTTGCCAATCAGGCATGCCAGTGACAGCCTTCATTTACCTACTGCAATCCGAGATGTTTGTGCTTTTTGGTCAACAGAGGCTAACACAATGGCATATATGCCACCATTCCACCTTCAGCAGATGGTGTCAAACCATAAAACCAGATGTGTTCACAACCACTGTACATCTGCAACGTTGAGCCAACAGTGGACGAAGCTGTTATGTCAGTAACAGCCAAGTGGACAGAACGGCAGTCATCCCACTCTGTTGTCAAAATGTTAGGTCCAGTACCTGGTCGTCACTGTGTACAAACGTCTTCTGTCTACTGATTCCTCGCACGCAGCACTTTCGTAGCAGCATGCATGCCTGAACACAATATCATGGTATGGCAAACTCATTTCCTGGAGACCATTCATCCTCGCACATTCAAAATCACTAACATCCTGATATTGCACACTTTGATGCTCACTAGAGATACTGTGGTACCTTCTAGCACGTTTCCACTTCGTTTGATGGCTCTGCACCCACTAAGCATAACACTGACCTGACTGGTCACACAAGATGGTGCTGCTGGGCCTACATGTACACTATCATTTTCAATTTTAATCACTCATCATTATTCCACTCTTCAACAAATCCCACAATTTTGTAGTAATTCAGATCACACCTTCTAGGTGTTACAATTTTCACAAAAACTAGAATAAATGCAATTAAATACTTAAGAAACTGAAACAACAGACTGAAAGCTTGGCAGCTTGTTTTTTATCTCCATTATTGTTTAGTATCTACATGGATCCATTAATAAAACAATGAATATTAATCATACATGGAATGACACAGAAAAATAACCAATACAATACCCTACTTTACGCTGATAACAAGGTATTAATACGCAACACCGAGGATGATCAACAACTTTCCATACATCATTTGAGCTTGATAGCCAGAAATTTTAAAATGGAAATTTCTTCAAAGAAATAAGAATAATGGAACTCCAAGCAAAGGAACAAATTGAAATAGTCCTGAATAACAGAATTTTAGAACTAGTTAGAACATCTTGGCATATTATCTAGCAACTTCAGAAAAAATGCATTTAAAAATATTAAAATTATCACAGGACACCAAGGATAATCAATGAATTATTTGCTTCAAATAAAATTCAAAGCCACATGAGAGTTAAAACATAAAATTAGGACAAGACCACTTCTTTCTTATGGTGTCAGTTGAAAATATTCAGCAGTATAGGGAAAAGTGGTTTAAATTTGTGAAAAGACTGTACAAAACAGTGAATGCCTGGAATATCAAATAAAAGAAGGATGGAGACATAACAGGCCACTATGCACAGTACTGAAAAGGAAGATGATAATGAAAATTATTTCAGATGAAACTGCATAGCCCTTGGCCAACCACTATATGTATACTCTTGTAGATCCTCCAGGAAGAGTTCGTGCCACTTGGTTGACATCACGTTTATCTACTAACAGAGATTATTATTGTTACTACCTTTTTGTTTATTTGAGTGTTCAGCATTCTGTTACTTCAAACTTAACTTAGTCCACAACCCAAAGGTTGGCTGGATCTTTCCAATGGGGGCGTACTAAGACTTTATATTAGATGTAGGATAATCAGTTCCTTTTCCAGGACCTACAGTTTAATATCTGTGACAATGACTTTAAAAAATATCAGTTCTCTATACAATGCAAAATATTGTTCTATAAAGAAGAATGACTTCTTAATTAAAAATTCTTTTAATTTATTCCTCTTGCCAGACATTTAAAATGTGCTAGGGGTTTCTTGAAGAAATGTATCATTAAATAACTGATTTCTTTTTTGAATAAATGAAACTTTTAATCAATGTGAAGACCATTTTTACTTCTAATGCCATAATTGTGTATTTTGCTATTTGTTTCAAATAAAGTATAATCAATAACAATTTAATTTAACTGTGATGGAGCACCTGCTCTGGTGGTAATATAATACTTATACATTTAATTTTTAAATTGTGATGTAGTGAATGCTACAGTGACACTCCCATTTTTTTCCTTTCCTGTGCCCACATACTTTTGCCATCAACAAATTTCAACTTTAAATTGTTTCAACATTTTTGGTAGATTATTAATCATTTCTCTTGGTAATTTATTAAAATTCCTGACACCCTTACCTAAGAAACAAAATCTTCCCACACCCTTGTATTTGAAATCGATAGCCAGCTTTTGGTCATGGTCATCTTTTTCCTTTCATAATGCTAACAGCAATATCTTTTCATGCATTACCAATATGTGCCCCTTACATTCCCATGATTCTCTTCTCCTTTCTCCAGTCATCAAAAGAATCTCATTCCAGATTTCCAGAATCAAATCTAGCATACCTTCTTTGCACCCCTTCCAACTCCTTTATTTGTAACCCAAAACATGGGTATGAAACTATACCACCATATTCAGGCAATGGTCTGACCAAAGTTTTGTAACCCAGTTCTTTTACTTTTTGGTACATCCTCTCATCACTCTCACCAACAAGTGCAGGGTTTTTAAACCTTTTCCTACTACCTGTCCAATGTGACTTGCCCAGTCAAGGTTGTTATCAAGTGTTATGTCAAGATATTTACATTTTAAGTCTTCAACAAGTAATTCTTTCCCCACCTTATAATCAGCCTTTAGTTTTTATCTGTCTACCCAATCAGCTTACTCTTCTTTGTATTTATCTCAGCCCATGTTTACCAACCCAGCTAGATTTCTTTTCCATATAAACATGCAGCTGTTCACAGTCCTCTACTGTTATGGTCCTATTATATACCATTATGTCATCAACCTAACTTCTGTTAGTAAACCATAACATAAGCATTAATTAGAATAAAGAATAGCAATCGTCCCAATATGCTACTTAGTGATACTCCCACTTTCACTATTTTCAGTATATCTACAGTCATTTCCCCCCTTTCCCTGTAAACCCCTACTTTTGCCTTATGAATTTTAAACTCATTCAGTGTTTTTGGTAAATTATTTGTCACTTCCTTTGGTAGTTCATTCCACTCCCAGACTTACTTACCTCCAAAGAAAAACTTTCCCATTCCTTTATGCCTGAAATCAACTGCTGGCTTGTGGTTATAGTAATCTTTTCCCTTCCAAGCACTACTCATAATTCGTCCAACAATATCTTTCCAGGCGTCATCACCAATATATGTTTTTACACTTCCAGCATATTCTTCACCATCCCCCAGTTTTCCAATGAATCCTAATCCAATTCCTTTATCATAAACGTTACTGATTGTTTTCTGCAGACATTTCCACAGATAAATCTACATTATACAGCATCCAACTGCAGTATTTAAAGCTGGAAGGAGTTCAAGGAACAGTAACAAGAATTGTAAGTAAAAATTGTAGTTGGTGCCTGTAAAGGACATTAATGTATACATATTTGGCCATCAATGTTACCATTCCTAACTTCTTAAACAGCTCTCTGCAGGAAGTACTAATGCTAACTGCACACATAACACTTATTGCTCACGTCTGAGCTATGAATGCTTTATTATTATAACAAGTTGAATTCTACATCTACATATATACTCTGCAATTCACAAAATTGTGGATGGCAGAGGGTGCTAGGCACCAAAGCTAATCTCTTTGTTGTGCATTTCAATCCCTAATGGTAAGAGGGATAAAAGAATTCATATAAGAATTATTGCGGCACCTTATTTCTCTAATCTTATCTTTCCTGTCATTCCGGCTCAAATATGTTGGTGGAGGAAGTATTTCACTACACTCTTAAGTGAAAATGGGAGTATGCATGTTTACCAATAAGTTTATATGAAACGTGCATCGTCTATCTACCAGAGACTCCCATCCTAGTCTACTAATCAGTTCTGTGACGCTAGCAAGCGGTCACGAATCCAGCAGCTCTTCTCTGTACTTTCTCTTTACTTTCTATCAACCCCTTACAAAACGGATCCCAAATGGCACAACAATAGTCCAAATGTGGACGCACAAAAAATTTGTAAGCTATCTCCTTTGTTTGTTCATTACAATTTTTCAAGATTCGACCTATGAATCACAGCCTAGAATTAGCTCTACCTACTAACGAATTAATGTGTATATCCCATTTCATGTTCCTTTGTACTGTTACTCCCAAATATTTTATAGAATCAACCATATCAATAACTGAATTGTTTATCTCGTATTTCTGAAAAATTGGATTATTTTTGTTAGTTATGCTCATCGTCTTGCACTTTTTTACAATTTAGCGTAAGTTGCCACTCAGCGCACCATGCCAAAATAACATCCAGATCAAGCGGAATTTCTAAGCAATCAGCCATATTCCTTACTTCCCTATAATCATCAGCAAACAATCTAAAAAGGCTTTTCACTTTGTCTCCGAGATCGTTTATAAAAATTAAGAAAACAAGTGGTCCTATTACACTTCTTTGAGGTACACCCGATGTGACATCTAGATTAGAAGAACTTTCTCCTTCAACAACGACATACTGCGAACGACCAGTCTGAAAATCTTTTATCCATTCACAAAGCTGATCCGATATACAGGACGCTCGAAGCTTTGCTAAAAGGCGGTTGTGTGGCACAGAGTCAATATAAAAAAATTGCATCTACTTGTGAACCTGCAGCAACAACTTTCATTACGTCATATATAAATAGAGCCAGCTGTGTTGCAAATGATCTTTTCTTCCGAAATCCGTGTTGATTTGTTGTAAGCAAATTATTTTCTTTAGAAAATTCATAATGTTCAAGTATATAATATGCTCCATAATTCTACTACAAACAGATGTTATAGATATGGGACAGTAGTTTCCAGGATCACTTCGATCACCTTTCTTGAAAATCGGAGTTACTTGCACGATTTTCCAGTCTGAAGGTACTTTTTGCTCTTCTAATGATTTACTGAATATATCAGACAGAAATGGCCCGATTTCCGCCGCATACTCTGAAAATACTCTTACTGGAATTCCATCCAGGCCTGGTGTTTTCCCCCACTTCAGGAGCTCTAATTGCTTTATGACACCTGCAGTATCTATTCGTAATGATTCCATCACCAACTCGACACGGCGTACGAAAACGGGAATACTGTCCTTATTTTCATCAGTAAATACAGTATTTAGTATGTTAGCTTTATCGCGGCTTTCATTAAACTCGGAACCTTCACGAATTGGTGGAATATTGCTGTTGGTACAATTAACTTTTCGTACATACAACCAAAATCTCTTTGGGTTTTCTGTGAGACTCTTAGAGAGAGAGTTGGAAGGAAAATCGTTGAAGGCCTCACGCATTACATTCTTAATACGCCCTCTTAACTCAGTTAAGGTTTCTAAATCGCTGGGACACCCCTTCCTTCTTGAGCGTGCGTGTATCCTCCTTTGTTTTTTGAGTAATCTGACTTCGCATGTGTACCACGGTGCATCATCCTCCCCATTTATTGTCCGCTTCGGTATATGTATTTCCATACTTTCCCTGACTATTCGTATAAATCGATGTCAGATCTCTTCAACGGTGACCTTTGTTGACTTGAAGTTATGGTAATTATTCCTCAGGTAGGTTCTAAAACACTCCTTTGAGGCCTTATTGAATCTGTATACAATCCGCCCTTTTCTCCTTTTTCACTTTGTCATTATTTTGATAGTCGCAATTACCACTTTGTGATCGCTTATTCCTGTGGTCATTGAAATGTCGGTGAATAATTCTGGCCGGTTGGTAACCAGCAGATCTATAATATTTTCGCTATCGTTATTACACCGTATAGGTTCATTAACTAGCTGCTCAAGATGATTATCTGACAACAAATCGAGAATCACTTCAGAATCTGCCTTATCCCTGCTACTAGTAATGTGAACTTAATTACGCCAGTCAAAATAAGGCAGATTGAAGTCGCCTCCTAGAATCATAGCATGACCCTGAAAATGGCTAGCTATACTGTCTACATTATTTCTTAACTCCTTGGCGATTGCTATAGTCAGAATCAGGGTGGACAGTAGAAGGCGCCTATCATGAGTTTTGACCCAGCAACAATTGAGTTTAATCCACATGATTTCACAGATTCGTATCGACTGCCTATTTCATTACATGGGAGAAATATACTCACAGCTATAAATACTCCACCTCCATGAGAATGTAATATGTCTTTACGAAAAACGTTCATGCTATCTTTAAAAGTTTCGGCGGAACTTATTTCTGGTTTTAAGCCAACTTTCTGTACGGATAACGATATCAGCTTCTGTGCTACAAATAACTGCTTTCAAGTTCCGGTTGTTTGTTACAAACGCTTCTACAGTTAATTACGAGAACTTTTAACTGATCGAGATTCTTTTACGTTGCCTCCTACATTCAGATGTTGTATCTGATTGGGTTGCCCATAACTGTATTTCGTGTTTCGGGTCTTCCTCCCTCAGCTAAAAAACCACACAGTGCATTCCACACGGCCCCTGCCACCCGTGTAGCCGATTCACGTGTGTAGTGCTCACCCGACCTATTTTTTTTTTTTTTTTTTTTTTGTAACAGTTTAACGTCCCTTTTTAACAACGTGGTCTTTAGAGACGGGAAAGGATGGGGGCAAGGAATGGGAAGGAATTCGGCCATGGCCTTTTGAAGGAAGCATCCCGGCATTCACCTGGAGTGATTTGGGGAAACCATGGAAAACCCAAATCTGGATGCCCGGACGGGGATTCGAACCGCCGTCCTGCCGAATGCGAGGCCAGAACGCTATCCGTTACACCACCACGCTCGGTCCCGACCTATTAAGGGAAACCCTACATGACTCGACCCTATGGCGAAGATTGAGAAATCTCCAGCCAATATCATCACAGAAATGTCGTAGTCTCTGGTTCAGGCCCTAAATACGCCTCTGAACCAGTAGTCCACAATCAACTCTGTCTACGATGTTACAGATGGTTAGCTCTGTCGATATTTTGCGGCCACTGGCCACAGAGTCCACCCTTTCAGCCAGCTGCCGGAAGAAAGAGAGGATAACCTCCGACCCAACGTGCCAAGCATCATTGGTGCCGACATGAGCCACAATCTGTAGTTGTCTACACCCCGTCCTTTCTACATCATCCAGAATGGACTGTTCCATATCTTGGATCAGGCCACCCGGAATACATGATGAATGGACGTTGAATTTCTTCCCCGAGTAATTCGCCATTGCCCTAAGGGGCTCTATAAACCGCCTAACATTAGAGCTCCCAACTACCAAAATCCCCTTCTGTGTTTTCTCAGCCCTAGCGGGCTGGGGGGGGGGGGCCGTCAACTAGCAGGATGACAATGGTGGGACTGAGTCAGCCTCCGACAATACATCATACCGGTTGGGCAGTCGAACAAGTTCAGCGTCTTGGCCTTTAAGCCTGTTCAACTGCCCCTGTGAGCGGCTTCAAAGTCTAGAGGCCATACACCAGTCACCAACAGGTGACAGCGGCACAGCCTCCAACTCTTCAGCCTGAGTTGCAGGTACGACGGTCGATATGGGAGAATCTGTTATAATTTCCCCAATATTACAGCTGCTGCAACCTGTTATGGCAGCTTCCAGCTGTGTAACTTTCGCTAACACAGCTGCAAGCTGTGCGCGGAGATCAGCCACTGCAGCTCGCGTCTGCACACAGCAATCCCTAGCAATTCTGCTTTTGAAAAATGCAAAAAAGAAAAAAAAGAAAACAGAAAAAAGGATCAGAAACTCGAAATAATTTGTACTTTGTACAAAATATAAAACTCAGAGATTGCACTAACCAAATCTACACACCACTAAAGATCAAATACAAAACGAAAATCCGCTACTGTCCTCAGCAACTGATCAACTGTACCTAATCTCTACAAAAAGTAAACACTCAAAGATTACACTAACGAAATCTGCACACCACTAAAGATCAAATACAAAACGAAAATCCACTACTGTCCTCAGCGACTGCTCAGCTGTAACTAACCTCTACTTTTTACAAACAGTAAACACTCAATGATTACACTAACTAAATATGCGCACCACTAACGATCAAATACAAAACGAAAATCCGCTACTGTCTTCAGCAATTGCGGAAATGTAACTAACCTCTATTTTCAACAAAAAGAAAACACTCAAAGATTACACTAACTAAATCTGCACACCACTAAAAATCAAATACCAAACAAAAATCTGCTACTGTCCTCAGTGACTGCTGAACTGTAACTGCCCCACAATGTTACTGTGTACATCATTAAGGAGTGCAAATAAGCAAAATAAACTAGTTTCTTCATTCTAACATCACTTATTGCTGAAATTAAGAGAATTACAGATGTAGATAGCACCCAACAGCTTTTCTATGTAACAAACATGTATCCTTCAATTTAAAGTATGATCATTATGCAATCTTACAACTTCCTGATAAGACTGACCTGATAATTTTATATGAATATCTGGTGTTAATCTGTGTACCGAACTGTATACATCAGAGTTCAATAACAACCCTATAGCCTGTGTGTAATAGTATCAAAGACACCATTTTCAATATTTCAGTACAGATATCTAGAGTATTTTTAACAGACTTAAAAAAAAGGCGGAGGTACTCAATTTGTATGTTTTTTTTTTGGTATGTATGTTCAGCGATATCTTCGCCAATTTTAAATTGATTTAAATGAAATTTTTTTAATGAGTAGGGTATACCTCCAAAGCAGTCCCATATGAAATTCATTGAGAAACCACCCCTTCTACCCCTTAATTTTTATACAAATCCACATTTCTTATTCGATTTCGATGAAACTTTGGACATATATAGCCAAAAATAAAGAGAAAAATACTGTCAACTTTTGGTTTAAAAAAACTGAACCCTTCTCCTCCTATCCACCCCCTTAATTTTTGCCAATTTTCTTTATTCAAAGCTACAGTCGACACCTTTTAACTGATCTCCATTAAACTTGGCAATTACACGTAGTTTTTCATGGAGAAGGTTTCTCTCCCCTTTACACCCCTTAATTTTATAGAAACCTACATTTCTTATCTTGTTGTTATTGAACTTTGCCTACGTATACTTTAAAACAAAGAGGTCTGCCAAAGCTCAACTCCCTCCCTCCTTCCACCCTTTTATTTATTGTCAATGTTCTTCATAAAAAGCTACACTCGACACTGTTTGACCGATTATCATCAAAGTTGGCATATACATGTTATATTTCATGGAGAATGTATCTGTCAAAAATAATAAAAAAATAAATAAACCACCCCATGTCTTCCTTTACGCACCTTAATTTTATATAAATCTACTCTTATCTGATTTTTATTGAACTTTGCCCATGTATACTTTAAAACAAAGAGAAAAATCCTGTCAACAAGGGATTTGCCAAAGCTCGACCCCATTAACTTTTTTCAATGTTCTTTACAAAAAGCTTCAGTCGCGATCCTTTGACCGATTACCATGAAAGTTGGAGCTTATACGTATTTTTTCACGAAGAAGGTGACTGACCAAAAGATCTAAAAACCACCCCCTCTCCCCATTAAACCGCTTAATTTTTATACACAACCACAGACAGAAGCTAGCAAATGTTTAGTATAAAACAAAGGGAAAAATAATGCCAACTCTTGGTTTGCAAAAACTGAACCCTTCTTCCCATTTCTATCCCCTTGATTTTTGTCAATTTCTTTTTAGAAAGCTACAGCCGATCTTTATGAAAGTTGGCACATATATATGTAATTTTTTTGTGGATAAGATTTCTGACCAAAAAATAAAAAAAAACTACCCTAGCTCCCCTTCACTTAATATTTGTATAAAACTCACATTTTAATCCGATTTGGTGGAACTTCGCATGCGTATACTTTAAAACAAATAGAAAAAGAAAAATACTGTCCACACAACTTTCACAAAAGTGCAAACCCTATCCCCCTTTCTACCCCTTTAATTACTGTCAATGTTCTTTATACAAAGCTACCTTTTCTTTCTGATTTTGAAGGAAGTATGCCCATGTATACTGCAAAACAAACAGAAAAATACTGTATACATTTGGTTTCGAGAGTCCAAACTCCGCTCCTTCCTTTCCATCCTTTAATCTACAGTTTCTAACCGATTCTGAAGGAAATTTGCACACGTATACTTTAAAACATACAGAACAATTGTGTTAAAATCAGATTTTCATGGAACACTGCACATGTATACTTAAAAACAAAGAGAAACATAGTGTCTACATTCTGTTTATAAAACCCTACCACTCACTCTTTACCCCATTTAATTTTTGCAAATGATCTTTACACAAAGCTACAGTTTTTATTTGGTTTCAATGGAAATTTGCAAATGTATACTTTAAAACAAAGAGAAAAATACTGCCCACACTAGCTTAGCAAAAACCAAACTACTCTTCGTCTCCACACTCCTTAATTGTTTTTTATACATACCTACAGTTTTATCTGATATCAATAGAAATTTACAAAAGTATACTTTAAATCAATCAGTACATTTGGTATACAAAAGCCCAATCCCTGTTCCACTTTACCCTCACCCCTTTTAATTTCCAATGTTCTTTAAAAAAATCCACAGTTTTAAATCCTGTCAAAATCAATTAAGTTATTTTTAAGTCATGGCATAATATTTATAAAATAAATGTGTCATAATGTCTCAACATGTACTTCAGATTTCAACTTGGATTCCAAGCTTTCACATTGTGAAAACCAATATATTCGAGAGACAGATTTCTGTATGTGGTATGTATTTATGCCCAGATGTTACATGTTTCGGCTATCGACCAGCAGGTTTAACAGATGTTATGATATGATCGAAACATAGCCTGAACCAAAATGTAAACTGACATTCCCTAACACAACACCCAATTCACCCAGTTCTGGAAGTTGTTGTGATATATAAAGACAGAATTATTCTTTGAAAGCAAGCGCTTTAATCCCTGAGTTACCAGGAAGTGCGCAGAATGGGAACTGCTGCGGCATATTTAAAATACAAAAACTATAATCCTGCTAAAAATAAAATAATTGTTTTAAAAAACATAAAAACCGCCTTTAAAAAAGCACTAAAAATTTTAAAACAGCTTTATACCTTGCTTAGGAGAAAGTAAATCTAAATGGACAATATTTTACATTACTGTTATTGAAATTTTTACATTAATTAGTTATTTTTGGATTAATACTGAAGGCCATGTAGAAAAAACAGTTTTGTATTTCTTTTGATACATATTCATCCAATGAGGATCTTTAGAAAGTTGTTCATA
This sequence comes from Vandiemenella viatica, assembly GCA_031002005.1. Taxonomy (NCBI): domain Eukaryota; kingdom Metazoa; phylum Arthropoda; class Insecta; order Orthoptera; family Morabidae; genus Vandiemenella; species Vandiemenella viatica. Next base: position 266,593,516 of record JARYHS010013630.1, read on the forward strand.
TAGTCACTTTTTTCTCAGCTTTAAGATCCTCCCACACTTAGTTATAGTTCTATTTAAAGAGAATCTTGTGACCTCTTACCAGGCATTTCTGCAAATGCTATTTTTGTTCCTTTAGGGGCAAGAGGTAGAAGTTGCTTTGATGGTAAAGGTTGTAGTTCATCTGAAACAAGAACATAAAAATCACATTTAAATTAATAAAGAAACCTATACAATGTGGACGTCTGGATGGGGATTTCAACCTAAATCCTCCCGAATTGGAGGCCAGAGTGTCACCGCTCAACCACCACACTAGGTTCACTCATTTCTACTACTGCAGTATCCAAAGCCTGCATTTGGAAAACCTACAATTTTTACCAACACTAGCATCCAAAAGTAATAATAGTATTATATGCTGGAAAAAAAACAAGAATTTTTCTACATAGACATACAGTATGACATATAAACCTAATTTAATACAATAAAAGATTATAAAGAAGAAATATTTTCTCCTAGACCTGTCAACACAGTAAATTTGTATTCTGAGGGTATTTATGGAACACAGTATCAGAAACTGAAAGTGTGGTGGTAGAGAAATTATGCAGAAATGAATCACTATAATTTTACAACTTTTGTAATAAGGCAAGCCCAAAAATAATGTGAAGCAAGAAGAGTACCACACTAACCCATTCCAGTACCACTTCAGGAAATGTATCAAAGAACAAAAATACAAAATAGCTTAAAAGTAATGGTTCAAACTACCATAATTTAACATCTTCGAACACCAAAAGTCCCTTCTCAGTTTGGTAGCCTCCCATTAGCTTGACCAGCACACCTTTACTCACCTCCATAGTCCATATATACTAAATAATAACTTTTCCTTCTGTGATTAAATCCACACTCGTCATATTTAAATAAACCATCCAAAACCGTTTACATCACTCCAGTTTATAGATGATCAGACACTCTTCTCAGCTTTCTTGATAAAATCAACACTGTAATATCCCGAACCTCACAAGATCCTACGTCACATCTAAGGATTGCAATCCCGCAGTGTTTTCAATCCCGTGGGATCCGCGCGGGATTTGCGCCAATCCCGCGGGATCCGTGCGGGATTGGTACAAACAGTTTTTCAACGCATTATTTAAAACATAGTTACTTAAAACGTTAATAAATTAAGTAATAATTAAAGTAATAAATAATTTTTAGTGTTAAATAATAAAAATTAACAGTTAACAATATTTTGATTAATTAACCCGAAAGTCAATTAATCATGAACAAAGATGGCCGTGGAAGTCAGAGGAATCATTTAACAATATTTTGATTGGCAAAATGACATTAAAACTTTTTAGCGTGTCTTTCGATGTTTTACATTTTTGTTTTTTAATCTAAACCAATTTTTAAATAAATAATAAAAATGGAAAATATTGAGTCTTAGGTCATATTATGTGCCTTACAATAAATACATCACATAAGTTTAAAAATATGGTTTGCTTAATGGCCAAGTTACCATTTTTTTTTAATTTTTTTTTTTTTATTCTGAATAAACGTTCCATAACATCAATAAAGGATTTCATTTCACAAAGTGAAGTGAATATACTCTGTAAAGTATAGACTTGGCTCAGAACAAGATCTCATAACTTTTTGTCACTGCACAAGCACGAGACTTGGCCTTATTTTGCGTGATTCATTATTATATCTCCTGATTCCTTGATTGATATTACAGTTGATTCAATGTTATTAAAAGAAACTACTCACCAACACGTAAACTGTCAAGTATTTCAGATTTACTCATGTGGCATAACGAAGTTTTTAGAGTGGAAATTATTATTTTTTTGTAAGAAATGAGACTTTCTCGGCGAATGATTGCAGTGAAGTCCTCATAGGTTGTATCTCCGGATTTCATTGCAAACACACGAAATTACAAATGTGAGGAAGACGGTGGAGACAGCCGCCCAAGTATAGTGTTCCTACAACACAATTCGTCGATAGACCCGTGAAAATTTCATAATAACTTTTTTTACCTTTAGTTGAAATAATAACAAGGAGAAGAGGGATTAATCGAAAGTCTGAGCGGCACATGTAAGAAGGTGGCTTTCGTCAAAGAAACGCATTGAGGCACTTGCAAAAACAACAATAAGTCAAAGGATATAGGCCTACAATTACCTTTTGATAGCTGTTAAATAAATAAGTACACGATCGTTAAAATTACGATAACATTAGTTTCATATTAACGAATAATCAAATTAGGGAATTGTCACAATTACTTTATTGGCAAATACAGAAAATGGGAATAATGAAGCCGTGAATAAAAAGCTGTAACCGTGCGACACTAAAAAGATAATTATATAGTTAGAAAATCGTACTAAATACACACCAAAACTCAAATTACAGAAATGTGTACTCGAAACAAACGTAAGTTTTGATTAATACGTAAAAGTGTATTTATTTACTTACGAATGACGAAGGTTGACAAAAACAAACGCATGTTCACATAAGTCAAATGCCAACTGGAAGGGTACAGGCAAACAGTGCAAAATATCCAACAGAGACCGAGTGGGTCAGCGAGTCACGCAGACTGACACGCGTTTCCACCGGAGTTTGCGGAATGCGGATCCGCTTAATTTTGTGCGGGATCCGCCAGACTGTCTAATGATGCGGGATCCCGTGGGATTGCGGGATCCCGCTTTGCTGGATTGCAATCCTTAGTCACATCAGGCCACCTTCTGTATCCGTCCTTCTCAAAAGACACCACAATCTTCATCAATTCAATTAAAGTATAACAGAAACTCCACTTCGACAGTTGCATCTATTTCAAATCAAACAGTCCTACCCTCTAAGCCCGAGTACCTGTGGCAGTCGTTTATGCTCTGACCAGCAATCCCATACACACTATTCCACTAACAGCTGCCAATCCTTGATATGATATCCCCAAGTTACTCATCAGATCTTGTACACAAGCAACTATCTAGTGCTCTGTCACTATCACCATGGCCAATCACCCCAAACCTGTTAACACCAACCTCACTCCAGTCTAATCTCAAAGTTTTTCCCAGATCTTGAATCCATCACTAGTATCCTCCCTACTAATCTCTGTCAAATCATAATTCACAAATACTAATTTAACTGTTACACAATGTCTCACAGCTCCTTCCCATACAGCAGATCATGTTTTGAGATATGTGACATGTGCCATGCTTCTACCATCTTCACAAACCCATCAATTAGGATAGTTTTCCCACAACAGGACATATTTCCTACAAAATAGCAAATCATTTCCAAACTAACTTACAACAACTACATTGCTTCCTACGTAGGTCTGACTACAAATCAATTGTTAATTAGAATGAATGGTCATAGATAAAAGGTATGCATGCAAAATCAAGATACCCCATAGCAGTTCATATCATCTCAAAAGATATATACTGGGAACAAATTGTTCACTTAGCAACCACTATAAACACCCTAACAAAATACTCAGAGAACCTTTAAATTTTCCCCATTTTTGCATCCCTCTCTCACTACTCAACTTTCTCTAATTATTCATTTGTTACCTCAGCTAGTAAGAAACGACCACTCACTACAAATGATGATAAAATTAATAAATATCGGTATTTATATCAGTAATGTTATGAAAACTTTGTTTTCTGATAAAACACCAAACAAACGCACGTGTTTGATGACACTTTAGTATTATAATTTCCCAAAATTAATACTTTGTAGCAATTATCTCAACAATTAGTATGGAATGTTTTTTCATCAATCCAAACAAACTTAAATACACTAAGGAATTGTCTTCCCTGAGCTGAATATGAACAAACACTTAAAAATTATTGTTTTTTTTTTCATTTTCAATAATAACTTGTTACAGGTGTTACCACTTTTTCAACCCTAGTTTCAAGCAAGGTTGTCAAATCGATTTTTGCGCACTGTTAGTGGACGTTTACTGAATCTATTGCACATTCTCCTTAGAAATAGATGGCTGACCAGAACTTTCGTCTCTGCAGAGACATGCTTTATCACTAAACTGATGAACCACAACACAATATTCGACCCATCAGAAGGATGCATTTGTATTTGTGACCAAATACATATTAAACATATAACACAAATGTTTTCTACTGAAAAAATTAGAAATTATATCTTATGTTGAAATTTCAGAAAAAAATTGTATAGATAACAAAATTATTTTACTGTAGTTGGTAAAATATATGTGAAAGTAGAAAAGCTTATGTAAATTTTGTGCCAAACGTCGAATCAAGATATATGACACTTGTGGTTTCTTTGTGGAAGACAGTATAGTCTCCTGTGGTCACATGTTGGCTATGGAGTACGAGTGTGAGCCACTTATTTGTTTTTTGGTGGAGGATCCATGTGTGGTTAATTAATTCATGTGTCAACTCTGTGTACTGTGTTTTTTAGAAGACAAGTAGAATATTACATGCGGTCTAGAGTAAGTTCCTATCAACAAGTTTGTTCTAGGGCTAAACTGCAATTCTGAGACACTTTCTCAATGTTTTGATCGCCAGTGAATAGGTGATTAGTGTTAGGGAGCCAGTGATATTTTTAATAAAGTAGACAATTCAGTGATTTGTAAACTGACCGCAGTTGTTCTGTTCTGCTGTTTCAATAGCCATTTCCTTCCTCTCTTTGGTAAAATATTAACTGTTCATTCCAGCTTTAAAGCATAAGTGTTCCTACAACGAGGAGGAGAATTAGGAACTTGCACAGTATTGGAAATAAAGGGAAGTGTTGGTAAAAATGAATAGCTGAAAGGGGATGATAATTTCACAAGTGCATATTATAAAAGGAACTCCGATAACTTGCTTACCTCAGCCAACTCCTTGTCGACGAACACAGATTTTCCTGTCCCACAAAGGCTTTTTCGCATGCAAGACATGCAACATACACCATGCCTCCACCACATTCACCACTACTGGGGAAAGCTTTCCCCTAATAAGAAACAACACATGTGAAACCTCCCATGTAACATACCACTAACCTGCAACCACTGCCTGGATTCACACAAAGGTTTGACCACCAATCTGTTAGTCATAAGAATGAATATCCACCAACAGACAGTATTCACCCAGAATCCAAACCACCCATAAGCTATCTATGCCACAATTTTATTTAATTTTTGCTTCGAAGTTTGTGCTATCAGAATACTCCCAAACAACAACAGTTTTTCTAAACTCAAAAGATGGGAGCTTGCCTACCAGTAGAAGCTGGGCACCAGAAAACCTCATCTTAAGATGACACCAAGTCATTGCTTTAGTATTTCCTTTATTCCATCATCTCCTCTTTCGCCCCCACTAGCTGACTTGAACCACTAATAACCAGAGGTGATGTATAACTTCATATTTTCTGTTTCATTTATAATTATTGTTTATATATTTTTGTATTTGCAATTTTATATTATTTTACTATCTGCTCTACACAAGGCCATTGCCATGAAAGGACTGAATTCCTAATTACATAGAATGACTACAGGAGGAGAAAGAGTATATTCCAGTCAAATAAGAATTAAACCTCGGAATGATCTTACAAGTTGAAAATTTGCATAAACCTTTGTTTTGATATTCCAGTCAAATAAGAATTAAACCTCGGAATGATCTTACAAGTTGAAAATTTGCATAAACCTTTGTTTTGATATTTGATAAGTTGGCTCAAAAGTCTCATAGAATCTCAAGAAGGGTTAAATATATGAAATATTGTCTATGACGAAATTTGTATAGAATTTTATGCTCTACAACTTTTCTAATAACTCAAAATAACATTTAGAGTAAAGGAAGAGAGATATTTGGGGGGAAAAGAACATTTATTATGACCTTTGACCTTGAATATCTTGATTAGCGTACACGAGATTCTATGAGACTTCTGAGCCAATTTATAAAATGTCATAACAAAGGTTTGTGGAAATTTTCAGCTTGTTATCTTTCATTCCGAGGTTTGCCCCTTTTTTTCACCTTATTTGACTGAATTAGTATAGAAAGTAGATTATGACACCAGATGTTTTTTTCTATGTATAACGATAAGACAACTTGGTACAAATCAGGAATTGGCATATGATGTATGTATACATATTTTAAATGTGGTATCTTGAATTCGTGAGTCAAACTTAAGAATATGGAATCAAATTAGCACACTTCTTAAATGATGGATTAATATTTGAACTTGCCAGCTAGTCAAAAACATCTGCTGCTGATTACTAGGGTTCGGATCTTTAGGAAAAGTCATATTTTTTCATGCCTTCTTCTTGAGCTGAAATGCTGAATTAAACACTGATTCAACGTTTCTGATTGTATTTAAATGTATTTTATGTAGCATATAAATGCATATTCAGGCTATTTTCCTAATTTCGGTCATATTGCAACAATTTTTATGGTGATATGGTCATATCTTGAGGAAAAATCTGTTTTTTTTTTCCTTAAGTTATAGATGAGAAGAAATTAAGATAATCATTCACAGAAATATACTCCTGTTATACATTGGAGAAAGAAACAAAACTAATTGTCATTGAACTGGTCAGAATTCATAATTCAAGAATTAAAGTTATAAATTACTGTTACTCTCTAAACTTTAATAATCTGCCAGATTTTTAAATTCGACAATTCAGCAATCATGCCTGTGTCCAGTTGCATCAATCAATGTCTTACTTGCAATGGTAATGTGGGAGTTGAGTCCATTGCAGTGATCCACCAATGAGTTGAGAGGTTCAGTATGAACAAACTGCTGCTTAACGGGAAAACCCTCCCTACCAAGGCCAGGTATTCCCCCCCTACCAGACTCTACGCATCGAAACATGCACAAAGCCTTCAGCCACTCACACACTGTCACCAATGCTTTTGAAAATAATCCTCAACCAGTGTTAAATCTGCAGTGGATCAGTGAGTACCGCCATGTTGAAAACAAAATTTCGTGAAAGTGCGAAGTTATGGAGTTACGTAAAGGAATTTCGAGAGGAGTATTTTAGTACAGGTGAGAGAGTTCTTTACTGTAAATTATGTGAAACTAAAGTGACTGCAACAAAGCGATTTCATGAGCAACAGCATTGCAAAACATCAAGACACAAAAATAACATATCAGGACAATCAGTTTTTAACTGCTTTACGTCTCTTAACAGCGAGGTCCTTAGAGACGGGAAAGGATGGGAGGCAAGGAATGGGAAGGAATTCGGCCTTGGCCTTTTGAAGGAAGCATCCTGGCATTTGCCTGGAGTGATTTGGGAAACCATGGAAAACCCAAATCTGGATGCCCGGACGGGGATTCGAGCCGCCGTCCTCCCGAATGCAAGGCCAGAATGGTAACCATTACACCACCACTCTCGGTGCCACGACAATCAACTCGACAAAGCAAACAGTGACTTTTTTGGATCAGTTGTCTTCCAAATTGTCAATTTTTTCTAAAGAACTCTGTGAAATGATGGTATCAGCCAACATCCCACTTAATAAAGTGAACAACATACATTTTAAATCCTTCTTGGAGAAATACACAACACAGATGATTCCAACTGAATCAACAATGAGGAAGAACTATTTACCATCTTATGAAAATTTATTGCAGATGATCAGAACTAAGATAAGTGCCAATGAGATCTGTGTATCAATGGATGGAAGTACTGATGCTTGTGGGAGATACAGTGTAAATTTTATCGTTGGAACCCTACTTTCTGACAGATCGGGTGATATAATTTTACTGGACTGTGAAGTTCTTGAATCAGTAAACCACTCAACAATTGCCATCTGTTTTGACAACACTGTGAAACTGTTTGGGAACGGTGAAGTTAAGCGAGAACATGTGTTACTATTTGTGACTGACGCTGCGCCGTACATGGTAAGGGCTGGAAAAGATGTTGTATCATTCAATGCTGCATTTAACCTGCCTCGCTCATGGTTGTCGAGGAAGTAATACTAAATTTGCCTGATGTTGATGGGTTAATATCAAATGCATAAAGATTTTTGTCAAAGCTCCAAATTTCCATCCCTCTTCCACCCCAACCAGTAAGTACTCGTTGGGGCACATGGCTCGGTGCAGTTAGCTATTACTACGGTTATTATGAAAACTTAAAGAAAATAGTTTCTAATTTTGATAGCAGTGAAGCATCTTCCAAAAAAATTGTCCAAGAACTCTTTTCTAGCAATTTGGTCTGAAATTTGGCGTACATAAAGTCAAGTTTTTCAGGCATTACAACTGTGATTTTGCGTCTTGAAGAAATTGGTCTAGAACTGAATGAAAGTTTGGCGGCCGTTAAAAGTGTGGAAACTGAGATAGGCCAAGCAGGGAGCAGTGTGACTAGTGTGCTTCAAAACAAATTTGGTTAAGTGTTGAGGGGGAATATGGGATACATAACAATTTGTAAAATTAGTGAAATTTTACATGGTGGTGGATATGTTTTAACTGAATCTACAATTAAATTGCAGTGACCTGACTCTGTTTAAGTATGCTTCCGTTACATCTTGCGATGCAAACGAAGCTTCTGACACTATAAGACAGTTTTAAGTGACAACCGGAGAAAATTCCTCTTCGAGAACTTGAAGATGCAATGGTGATATACTGCAATGCTGGCATCAAACAAGAATAAAAAAAATGGTATGTACACTAATTCACAACAAATTTATAGTAAATTCCCATTTTTAAAAGTAAAATTCTAGTAATCCATTCTTTTACAGAAACAAGAAAATAACTTTCGAAAAAATTTAATTTCCCAGTGAGTGCACAGAACCAAATTATGCTGTCTACATAAAATAAATGATGTACATTTGAGCATTTTGAATGTATAATAAATTTAATGTCTGGTCATATTTTGTCTCTTTTAGGTCTTATTTACCCATTTTAGGGTAATATTTTCCTGTGTATTTCTCGATTTTTTTGGTCATAAAGATCCGAACCTTACTGATTACACTGGCATGGAAAGTGTAAGAGTTACAATCTGTTCACAAAAAATGTAACTTATGCTGCATGATACATAGTTTTAAAAGCAACTGTGCAGTTAAGTGGAACTTAATATATGATTATGAAAAATTGCCTAAATAACCATAATTATCTTAGACATGGTGCAAGCCCCAAGGTTAGAACCTGTCTCTGGTTGAATTGGTGGATACATCAATGCGCATGCCACTAAAAAAACTTATCAACTACGACAGTTGTGACTAGCATTCAGTTAGTCATTAGGTTATAATTTAACATACGTATCCTGACTTTGTCACGCAACACATTTCTAGGTATTATTGTAAGGCCCAAGTTGACAAGACAGATTCGGGGATTGGAATCTACTAAACAGTGTGTGTCCTGGATTAGTAACACCAAGTAAATATAGTACCTAGATTTTATTGGAGAGACAATAAACTCAATTAGCAATGTTAGTAGTGACACATTGTAATGCAGAAGTTATTTTGCTCTGTGCAGGCCAGATGAAATGGACAACAAAACTGCAACAAACAGTGGTATCCTCTGGTTCAGAAAAGCTTGTGGACTTCCTCTTAAAAATACTGTGTATACAGTGGGATGCAGGGGAACCAATATTTCAATGAGAAGTTATATTGATGATCAAATAGCTTTTCTTCCAAGTACTAAAAACCGTGAAAGTTTTTTTATAGAGATGAAACTGATGGGTGCGATTTGTCTATTGAGTGAAGCCACACCACTGTTGTGTCCGAATGACAGGGCTGCCAATCTGTTACTAAGAGGTAGGAAGACTTGTAGATGATGATGGAACAAGAATCGAACAGTGAAATCTTGTGGACCAGACTGAAAATGAACCTGGATTATCCCAGCAGGCATGAAAATTACCACTTTCTCACCGGAAACAGTAAGACAGAGGTTACAAGCTTTTCAAAGTTTAGAAGTAGTGGGAATATGGTAAATAGAATACAGTGGCATGAATGACAATTTTTTGTTTTGTGAGTGCAGGTGTAGTGCAGTAGACAACAGGATTCAATTACACTGGACTAGTGTTGTAAAAAAACGGTTTTTTTCTGGCTTGAAAAAAAAAACATGAAAAAAAAACTTTGAAAAAAAAACATGTTTTTTTTCTGGAACACGTTTTTTTTCACAACTACTAAATCTCAAATTTGTAAGGCAGTTATGGTTTAAAATGACTGTTTTAGAGTTTATTCTAAGTACTTATCTTAGTTTAAAATCTACTATATTTTTCTGGTTCAGTAAAAAAAAAAAATATTGCAAAATTGACTGAAATTTTCTTTATGAACGGGGATTTCCCGAAAAGACTAAGTTGCGCGAAAATGAATCCCCATTCCCCATTGTTTGGATTGATACTTGCTATTTGAAATAGTGCTGCCAGCCCTACAAAATTACCTACAGATCTTTTAAAAAATTAGGAATTTAAAATTTATCCACAGGTTTTTTGCCTTATTGGGCTTTCCTTATATTCGTATACTTGTTAACTCTCAGAGTATAGTGGTACTGACTCATTAAATTGTCAGTAAGGGAGCGTGCATAAACCACATAGCTCCATTTTGGCCTCCTGTGAACCCCCACGTAGCCCTACGTGGCTTTTGCCTCCCCCCCTCCCCCCGTTCACGAAGCACGTAGCTTTCTTCCGTTTTGATTCCAGAAGACATTTTGTACTGTTTTCTCTTGTCAGACTATTGTAAATACACATACGGATATAATTAACTGAGGGAAATAAATACTCACATGCTGTTATGAGTTCAGTTCCTCATTTTAACTGTGAAAAATGTTACGAAAGGAAAGTTACGTGGCCTAGCTCGGAACCCCCCCCCCCCCTCTCTCCCCACGTAGCCCAGCGTAGCCTTCCAGCTAACCCCTCCTCCCTCTGGACCGAGCCACGTAGTTTGTGCACGGTCCCTAATTATGAATTGTTTCCTTGCAACCGTTGGTGTAAACAAACGATTGAAAGAAATAAAGCTCCTATTTTGTATGATAATAGATTTTAATTCAAACTTAAAAGACCATAATACAGAACTATCGGCGCAGTCTTTATGCACAGTGTGTACTTTGCTCACAATTTAAAATTGCAATCTCAAAATCTTTAGCGCACAATACAAGAACAACCAGTAAAAGAAAATTTAACTATTTCTGAAGTTAGAGGAGACAGAAGAAGAGACAGAAAATTCAGACACCGACCGAACTAGTGTTGGTATTACTGATACTAGTGAATGTGGTACTGACATAGAGGATGAATAAAATTATGTTACCTATATAGATACACTTATGAATCATTATGTGAGACATTATATGATTCAGTTAGACTTAAAACACACTTGTAAAATGAAAGTTCCTTAAATAGAACTATAATTTATCAAATATATTGTTTTCTGAAAAAAAAAAAAAATTAGAAAAAAACGGGTGCTAGGTTTTTTTTCATGTTTTTTTCACAAAGCTGAAAAAAAACATTTTGTTTTTTTTTTTCAGTTTGCAACACTACACTGGACCATGTTTCAAATACAGATACTGACTGTTGAATGCTGCCAACTCTCTCATACAGTCTGACCACATGAAGCAGTCACAAGCGTTAAAATTAAAATTCCAAAATCTTGCCCCAATGTTCTGTACCTACTCCATGAACCGATCAATACACAAAATACCTGAACAGTACCTCAGTTTTTCACAACTCTGTCTTTTTTATTTATTTATTATTTAAAGGTTTATTTAGCCTGGCAAGATTAGGGCTGTCAAGCCCTCTCTTACATCATACCAGGTGTTTACAATAAATAATATACACCTTACACAAACTAACAGTATACAACACTAATGTAACATTTGGCCTAAATCAAATTCAAGAGTAATACTAACAAAACAAAAAAACTTAATAATATTTATGAATAACATACTAACTTAGAACTTAATAGTATTCGTGTTTAACTAGTTAATAAATTAATGGTATAAACTAATGCAAGTGGAAGTTAAAGAAGTAAATGGTACAAACTTAATACTAGTAGGATGAAGAGACAAGACACAAACTAATAATAGGGAAGGCAGAATAAAGAGGTGGACACTGTATACATCAATATTATTCAAATCTAAAAATTAGGTTATGTATGGAGCTAGTGCTCCAATAAATAATGCTTTCTCAAAAGAGTTTTAAATGGGCCGATTTTTTGGGAAGTTCTAATTTTTAGGGGAAGATCATTCCACAGTCTAGCCGCTGAAATGAAGAAGGAATTGGCTAGGATTTCCGAGCTGTGGGAGTGGATGGTTAGTATGTTTGAGTTCAGGGATCTGGTGTTAATATTATGGGAAAGTCCTAGGTACGAGATATTGGAACAAAGGTATGCGGGAGTTTTCAGATGTATGAGGCGGTGAAGGAGACAGAGTGTGGAATCGTCGTCGATCCCAAACGCGCAACCACTGCAAGCGGTCGTATGAAGGTGATACGTGGTCGTACAATCGTAGGTCACAGATGAACCTTACACAGGAGTTCATAACAAGTTCAAGTTTCCTTATGTCTGCCGAACTCAAATTTTGCTGAACAACGTCACAGTAATCGAGATGTGGTAGCACCAGAGTCTGCACCAATTGCTTTTTCAAATGAATGGGGAAGAATTTTTTACATTTATACAGAGCATGAAGAGAAGAGAAGGCTTTGCGACATACTGAAACAGTGTTTTCAGACCAGTTTAAATTACTATCTACTAGGACTCCAAGATCCTTTACAGATTCGCTATAGTTTAACTCTGTTCCCTGAAGTTTTATTTTTGGGAGGTTTGATGTGAAGTTGCTGCCTATCAGTTTTGGACTAGCAATAACAACAGCCTGAGTTTTAGAGGGATTTATTTTCAATCCAAGTCTCTTTGCCCAATCACAAAGATTCTTAAGGTCTGAATTTATTTTCTGTATTATCGTGAGTATGTCACTTGGTGATGCACTAAGGTATAGTATTAGGTCGTCAGCGTACAGATGGTAATAACAGTAACGTAAGATACTAGCCACATCGTTAATATAAATAGAAAAAAGAAGTGGTCCCAGGACTGAGCCCTGGGGGACACCACTGTTTGCAGTTTCCCATTGCGATCTATTTCCATTGGGATCCGTAACACAATGCTGACGGTTCCTCAAATACGCTTCGAACCAGTCAACAGTGCCGCTGGAAAAATTTAATCCCCTCAGTTTGGACAGGAGTATGTCAAGGTTGACGGTGTCAAATGCCTTGCTGAAATCAAGAAGTATCAGTATTGTTATTTTTCGTCTGTCCATAGCAAGTCTTATGTCGTCTGTTACCTTTATTAGTGCAGTCGCCGTACTGTGGTTTTTTCGAAAACCGGACTGAAAATTATCTAGTTTGTTGTGCGCATTAAAGTGCTTAGTGGTTTGGTCATGAACTACGTATTCAAGAGCCTTTGAAATGGTTGGTAATAAACTTATTGGACGATAATCTGACGGTTCAACAGGAGAGGTTTTCTTTGGTAATGGTTTGATTATGGCCATCTTCCAAACTTTTGGATATGTTCCAGAAAGGATAGAAAAATTAAAGATATGTGTTATAAATGGGGTAATTACACCCAATATATTATTAAACATTTTTATGCCAATGCCATCTACCCCTTTTGCATTAGATTTTATCCGCGCAATAGCTTTCCTTACCTGTTTTGTGGTTGCAAGTGACAAGTGAAATTGATGGGTGTTGTTTACTATCGAATTTTGGTGAATAATTACTTGTGTTTTTAATGCGGGGTCAATTTCGACTATTCGAGTGGAAAAGTGGCTGTTAAGCTTGTCTAGTGGCATATGAATATCTGAAACGTAATTTCTTTTGCCGATTCCAAAGGCGCGAAGGTTCTTCCACAAAGCAGTAGGGGTTGTGCTTTCAGTAATGACCTTATGAGCGTAACGAAGTTTAGCGTTTCTCATGCCTTGCTTAGTGCGATTGCGCAGTTTTCTATAGTGTTGATAGTTATCGTCTGAGGGGTTTCGTCTGTAAAGTCTATGAGCGGTATCTCTTTCGGTCATAAGTTGTCTTATGTCTTCAGTTAGCCATGGTGCTGGAGCTCGTTTAACTTTCTTTTTCTTAGGTGGGGCGTGTTTGTCATACAGTTTAGTAATCAAATCGGTCAGTTTTGCGACTTTAGCATCAATAGAAGTCAGTGTGTAAATTTCGTTCCAAGGTGTATTGGTCGCATCCGTCAGTAACGCCTCGTAGTTAATTCGTCTAAGATTTCTGTATGTTATTGTTCTTGGTTGGTGTCTCGGAATTTCTAGATGGTATGTAGTGTGTATGATGTCATGTCCGGATATACCTTTGCTGTGGGTATGGATTTCAACATTCTTCCTAAAAAACAATCTCTTTATCCTCAAAGCCTTCTTCACCATCCTATGCAAACGAGAACTCCAATCCAGTGACCCTTAAAAATCACACAGGTGCCTCTTTCCCAATCACAACATTGTTGAGCCTATAAAAATTATAGGTCATGCCTCCTGCACCACAACCAACACTGTTTATCAATTCAATCGCCTCACCTGACTTCATCTCCAGGAAGCTGTCCATCAAAATAAGTGGTCATATGTGGCCAAAACCACAATTTCTAGATGTTGCTTAAGCCAGTTCCCTAAACTATTACATCATATTAAGATCTACAAGAGCCTTCCCTAAGAAAAGTACCCCACATCAACTCCACAGATGCAAACTAGTCTCATTCAACAATATACAGCACTTTTTCTCATAACTCATTACTAGCAATGTTCTTTCTGTTTCTTGTCATTTATTTTGAGTATTTTTGTTCATTTATCCTATTTCAACCCATTACCATGCAACATACTTCTCCATCAATTGTTATGATTTGATTTTCTGTACAGTATTAAATTTTTACTGAAGAGTTTATCACCTCCAGTTTTCTCCACTAGTTTCTTAATATACTTCTTCATTCACATAGTAGTTATTGCTGTAGTTCAAATACTCTCTCATATGACTGAAAGATCACCAAAAAAATTGTTTATTTGTGATATTAACTTCAGAACCATGTTTAACCAAATCAGAATCCCACAAATGAGGAGTATTTGGGGAAAAGGAATGAGAGAATTTTAGGTAAAATATCAGTTCTACACTACTTATATCAATTCTTATGATTTCTACAAATAATGAAGTTTCATATAATAAATATGCAAATGGTCATATATACATTCCAAAAACAAGCTGAATGTATTTTAGTCACAACTCTTTAGCTGTCCATACAGACACACACAAATTGGCGCGCGAGTAAGATCGCCAAACATTTACGCACGGATATTCTCGCGACGAGTCTGTACTAGTGAGAGCCTATAAACAGGAACATCAGTTCCACACATAATTTGTCGTTCATTTGGCTCGCCGCACTCAAATTGTTGTGTTTATGGTAGTCGTCTATGGATTTATCCATCATGATTTCCTGGCTCGCGGCTCACTGGGATTTCCAAAACATCGCGAGCCAAGTGTAGTGAAGTTATGTTACAAGTGACGTGACAATATTGAAATGAATCATGTTTTCAAGTTCTACACAAAAAAATGTATTTTTTTGTGCAGCAGCTTATATTAGAGCTGTAAAAAAGAAATGGACAATACGACAAAAAAAGTGGTTGCAGGAAGATTATAAACACGATCATATACTGCTACTTGTACTATTTTAACAGCATTTTCTTCGATTTCTTTAGTATTACTTAAATGCACAGATACATCTTCCCCTTCATAATTTGGGCTTCCTATATTGCTGATACTGTCCTTGGTTCGTGTTGATGTCTCATAAACAGTATTAAGTCATAGTAATATCGTAAATTAGTTTTGTAGATTTTGTCTTCGCCTATTCCAATTCTTGTTGAATTTTCATTTTTTATATACTTCTTGCGAAAAGTACTCCGCAAAGAGTGGATTTTCTTTTTTTTATTAGTAAACTATCAACTTTTATATTATATTTCTCACAAACCTCTATCAATGCACTATATATTAATTTTTTTAAACTTCTGTTCGCATACTCTTTTGGTTTCACCTTGCACAATGGAGTATGTTACTGATATGTCGCAATGAAATCAGCTACGAATTCTCTGCTCATCTTACTTATCTTGTTATACACTCAGCAAGTATTATCTGCCGCGAGTAAATTGTTAAATGAGATATCTATGTGTATGGTTACCGTCATGCATGCTCGCCATGTTCAAATATGTAACGATTGTTATTTGGCTTTTGATGCGGCTCGTCGTTAGACAATTAACACACACATTTTATCATCTATATAGATCGCCACGGAATTGCTGGCGCACAAATGTGTGTGTGTGTATTCCTAGCTTTTGAAAAAAAAAACAAAAAAAACAAAAAAAACAAAAAAACATGGAATTCAACATTAAAAACAGGAAAATTCAGAGGAAGTTAAGAGTCCTCAGTTGATTTATCACTCAAAATTTACATTCTGACAAAAAAGAAAGATATAAAAATGTTATTAACATTGACACAAATTCTTGTTTCTCATGTTATTAAAATTAAGAATTGAAAAAATAATATCACTTAGTTGATGGCCTTTGCCTTGAATACAAGTTTCGATCCATCACATATTTCCTATTAATCAAGACCAATAGCACCCATTACTCTTCAGAATATTGGCTATTCTTGATAAAAATGGGACTTGAAGTATCCCCAGACAAAATAAATCATATGCTGACAATTAGCGGAGCGTCAAAATCATCAGAGCTGAGGAAGGATCCAAAAAAGACACATCTGGAAACGGTAACTTTGATTATTTTTCAACTATGCAGAATTGTTTTTTTTTAGTCATGTTTCGCACTGCCTTCATGATAAAATGTGAGTGTACTTTACTTTTACAAAATAATTATGACAAATACTATACTTTTATGCAGTGGTTAGCCTTTTCTGATTATCTAGGGTGCAATAAAATGTTATTAAGAATTTTAAATGTTATGCGTTAACACTGATTTGGCACTCAGGCCCTTTATAAGCCCTATTAACTTTGGGGGGGGGGGGAACTATGATGTGTTCACTCCAGAGGTGGGGGACTTTTTAGGATTTATTTCTTAGGTACTATGGAATGTTTATGATAAATTTCAGCTCTACATTATTATTATTATTACTAGAGGTTCATACCTAAAATGGCTGGCCTATAAATTTCCAGCAGAATAGTAAGAAAATATCAATACCACAATAACAGTAATTGTGGTGGTATGTAAAAAATAAAAAATAAAACATACAGTGGTGGGAAGGACAAGTTGGATAATGGAAAAAAAAAATAGTACTAGTATGTTCAAGAGAAGAGCACATCATAAATCAGCACTTGATTCAGATATAAAGCAATGGGGATTTTCCATTTGGAACATTAGAAAAAAATGTAAACTGAAAATTCACATAATGAACATACAGATGTGTACAAAAATTTATACAGGATATAAGCTATGACGTATTTAGCAATAGCGAATGATACTAATAAAGACACAAATGCCATAAATTGGTCAGGAAATAACATGGAAATGTGAAATATTAGATATATTATGATTAATATATTCACTAAATGAAAAAAATTAGTTCAATACCACAAAAGTTAAGATGTAAGTTATTGCAAAATTGATGAAAATGTATACAGATATTTTAATGCAGTTACTAAGCAAAAGATCTCTTGTTAATATGAAAAAATACAAAAGTCTAGTACAGATAGGAACAAATCATTTAATGGCTGTGACTCAAATAACATAGTTGAAAAACGTATTCAACAAATATGGAAAGTTTTTTTGTTGTTGTTGTTGTTGACAAATACAAAATCATAAAAACTGCCATATAATAAAAATACATTTAATACATATTATTTTTACACATTTTAAACATTGGATGAACTCACGGATCCCAGATGTAGTGATCGAAGAGACCTGGTGAGGTAAACCACCATACAAAACTATGGAAGAAGTACTTTGACTGACAGGAGAAGGTGCAACAGGGGTTAGCACAACTCCACATCCATCTACAGCCACTTGTTGCACCACTTGCAAAGCTCCACCACTTCCATCACTTGACATTACAACTGGCACACCCTGTCAGCATTAAAACCAATTAATAATGTTGTGAAAATGTCAGTTCCTTAATTGTACCACAAAAGATTAGGGGAATGAAAGTTGATGTAATGAAGTAATTGATGATTTATACGTAGTCACATCATACAAAAAGGTTACTTAGATACAAATAGTTTCACAAGTACAATGTTAAAACATTTTAACTGATCACATAACATACACATGATATATTTTCATCATTTGCTTTGCATTTGTTGATCATAAACATTAACCTCTCTACTTCACATGCAGTGGCCAGGTCAAGAATGTCTTTGCTTTGTCAAAAGAGAAAAGTCAGAAGATACGCAAAAACATAAGTATGATATCAAAGACATACCTGCCAACTTCCAAAACTGTTTATGTAAAAACCCTGGACCACTAATACAATGTTTCCGTAAAGATCTAGGACCGCAAAAATTTTAAAATCTACATTTAATCGACAATTAACTAAACATCCACAAATTTGTATAAACTGCATATTAAATTGAAATCATGTCTACTTAATTCATACAAATTGTTGACAAACACTAATTTCAAGATAAACTTCGAAGTTTTTTTTTAAAAAAAAACCCTAGCCTATCAACTAAAACCTTGAAGAGACAATATCTTGTTTCACTTAGCACTGTACCTACTTACACTGTTTGATATACATTATACTGCGTACTTTCAATCAGACTTCAAAGATGAAGCAGTGACTTTCTTAGCTTTCTTAAGAAAGTCTGGTGAAAAGCTGTTTGTATAACAAGGACCAGAACTGGTGGTCTTCAGAATGGAAGCAGTCTCTAGGATTTAATTTGAGATGGATGATCTGAAATGTGTTCTATTCTTCTTAACCATACTGAAAACACATTCACATTCTGCATTGCTGTGCTGAATGGTAAGTATGACTGACATTACTCTGCAAATCCTATTATATTTAAGAATTACATCAGCACCATGGATATTTGATAATCGTGCGCATTTAACATTATATGGAGCATCTACATCTGTAACAGTTGAAATGTCATCCAGCTGAAGAACTGTGAAGTGTGTGTGAATTGCATTTACAGCATCATCCCTTGTTTCATTTTCCTTCTGATGTAAGATAACAGGAAACTTTTTTAAGCAGAATTTGACTGAAGAAAATTGTGCATCTTTAATTCTGTTAAATGTGGCTACTTGTGCATGTCCCAGCAAATCACTTGTTAATCACAGGCTGTACAAAAGTAATTTCGGACTGATGAAAAGAATAGAGCTTTATTAAGTCATTATTAAGTTTCTTAACCATGTTCACAGTTTGAAAGCCAATAACTAATTCATCATCCTCTTTCTGATTTTGAATTAGGTAGTACTTCACTTCAAGTAATGCAGAACTTTTAAATACCTTCGGCTTTACATGTTGTTGTTGTTGTTGTTTTTGGTGCTTTAGGGCGCGTCGACGACTTGGTCATTAGCGCCCTAACTCAAACGCAGAATGACAATGTGGGATAAAATTAGCTACCGTCTGCATGGCCGACTGTAAAGGGGTCGGCCACACAGACAGCATAATAAAATACGAAAACACTGACTAAAATACCGCCTACATGGCCGACTGTAAAGAGGTCGGCCATGCAGACAGCAGGTTTAAGTAAAACATTGAAACAATTAGTGTAAAATAAGTACACTATCTAATAACACTGGCTGGTTGGCTGTAAAAGGGCCAACCAGCTTACACAAACACTAAGAATACAGTCTGAATGGCTGTAAGGAGGCCATCCAGTAGTAAAATGATCTTAAAAAACAAAAAACAAAAATTAAAAACCGAATAAGTCAGTTCACGGATTGGTGATTGTAGACGGACCACCAAACCATTCTAAAAACTAGGCCGATCTACCCAAAATTTTTGGGATAAGACCGGCCATATTACAAAATTTTAAAACCTTCACCACATTGTCATTATTTAAAATTACGGGCAGATCGTTAGCTAGGCCAACGTCTGCCCTTATGTTTATAAACTTTACACAGTCAGTTAAAATGTGGCGCACCGTCAAAGGTACGCCACAAGCATCACATTCCGGAGGGTCCTCTCGGCGGAGAAGGAAACCATGAGTCAGAGGACAGTGCCCTATACAGAGGCGAGTAAGGAGAACCTCATCCCTCCTCGCCCACTGGAAGGAGCTGCTCCACGGCTGAACGGTCGGTTTGACCAGCCGGAGCTTATTATGCTCAACTTCCAGCCACTGCCTCTGCCAAACATCAGAAACAAATCTCTTCACCGCCGAGGCAAGGTCTGACTTTGGGACCGGTTCAAAGTCGGTTCTGACCTTGTCGCAGGCTAACTTGGCAGCTTGATCGGCTGCCTCGTTCCCTCTGATTCCCACATGGCCCGGTACCCAGCAGAATAACACCTCCTTTCCACGAGATTGAAGGGAAAGGAGGGCGTCCTGGATGTCCTGGACTAGACAATCTGCTGGATACATATTTCCTATGGCCTGAATACAGCTCAGGGAATCACAGCATATGATGAACAACTTATCGCGCATTACTTTCATATGCTGGAGCGACTTCAACACGGCATAGCATTCGGCGGTGTAAAAGCTGCACCTGCCGTCCAATTTGAATGTGTAAGTCGCTCGAGGGAACACTACGGAGCAACCAACTCCGTTAGCCTGCTTAGACCCATCCGTATACACCGGGGTAAACGTGTGATACTGGTTTAAAACATCTCTAAAAATTCTGATAAAAACATTATCCGCGGTACACAGCTTGTTGTGCCGCGATAATTCTAAAATTGTTCTGGGCCTCTTTAAAAGCCAGGGAGGAGATTTACTCCAACCCTGGTGATAAAAAGAAGGAAGCTCGAATCCATATTGTTCTAAAATAGCCTTTGTACGGTAGCTGAACGGTTTAGTGGCTCTATGCCGGTTGGTATAGAGCCGCTCGTAGTTGGGATAGAGCACTATGTCGTGCACGGGACTGCCAGGTGTTATGGCAACGTGCAGGTAGTGTCGCACCATGAGGAGTTGCTGGCGGATGGTAAGCGGCGGCTCGCCCGAGTCAGCACAAATGCTGACAATAGGGCTGGTGCGATATGCACCCGTGGCGAGCCGAATTCCTGCATGGTGGACACTACCCAGTATCCGAAGATAACTGTCCCGTGCCGAACCATATACGATACAACCGTACTCGAGACGCGACCGTACAAAGGCTCGATAAAACTGTAGCAGGCAGGAGCGATCAGCGCCCCACGACCTGCCGCATAGACATTTTAAAATATTAAGAGCTTTTAAGGCCCTGGCTTTCACATCTTTTAGATGCGAAAGCCAGTTAAGCCTGGTGTCAAAAATGAGGCCCAGAAATCTAACAGTATCACTAAAAATTAAAACGGTATTCCTCAGGGTAAGGTGAGGCTCTAATAAAAGACTTCTGCTGCGAGTAAAAAGTACACACCGGGTTTTCTCAGCGGAGAAACGAAAACCGGTGTGCACCGACCATTCATCCAGCCTGTTCAGCGTGAGTTGCAACTGCCGCTCAGCGCTTCTCAGGCTGGACGATACAATAAAAATTAAAAAGTCGTCCACATATTAGGAGTACCGTAGGGGACTCCTTATAACGGCTGCTATGCTATTAATAGCAATGGCAAAAAGCGTAACGCTTAAAACTGACCCCTGGGGGACACCGTTTTCCAGAATAAAAAGATCAGACACTTCACCACCGACTCGGTACCGGAAGCAACGACCAGATAAAAATGATTTTAAAAAACGGGGTAGGTTTCCCCTAAAACCCCATTCATTTAACTGTTTTAAAATCACATGCCGCCAGGTAGTATCGTAGGCCTTCTCCAGATCGAAAAAGACTCCCACAAGATGTTGGCTGCGAATGAACGCATCCTGTATTGCCGCCTCCAGGAGGATCAGGTTGTCCAAGGTGGAACGGAACTTCCTGAATCCACACTGAAAGCGGCTCAACAGATTACGGGATTCAAGACACCAGACGAGGCGGCGGTTAACCATCCTCTCCAGTGTCTTCCCCACGCAGCTAGTCAAGGCAATACTACGATAACCACCTGGCTAACAATTTGTCTTTGCCAGGTTTTAAAATTGGAATTAGTGTTGCTTCTTTCCACGAGTCGGGGAAGTGTCCTCCGGTCCATATGTCATTAAAAGTATCCAGAAGGTACTCCTTAGCATCTTTACTAAGATGCCTCAGCATCTGGTACTGGATCAGATCAGGCCCTGGAGCAGTGTCGTTAGCGCTATTCAACGCTGACTCCAGTTCCCAAAATGTAAATGGGCGGTTGTATGCCTCTATTCGACGAATCAAAGCACAGCGCGCACCTCTCGGCAGCAACTCTTTGTCGCTGGAACCGAGGTTCAAAGTTAGCTGATAAAGTGACGGCGGCGAAGTTCTCCGCCATCAGCTGCGCTATGCTTCGTTCGTCGGTAATAATACGTCCATGATCCAGCAATCCAGATACTGGTGGGCGGGAGTACCTTCCGGATATATGGCGGATGGACTCCCATACTTTTGACGAAGGAGTGGAACGATTGATAGTGCTCACAAAGTTCTGCCAAGACCTTTTCTTGCTGTCTTTGATAACTCGACGCGCCTTAGCTCTAGCAATACGAAACGCTGCTAGGTTGTCAGTTGTTGGGCACAACCTAAAACGACGTAGCGCCCGTCTACGACCCTGGATGGCGGTATGACAATCGTCGTTCCACCAGGGGACGGGCGTCCTTCGCAGCGTTCCGGAGCTTTTCGGCATGGAGACGTCAGCTGCACGGTGAATCACTTCTGTGAAGTGATTCACCTTCTCCTGTATACTACCACAGGGTTGCGGAAGTACAGAACGGCAGAAGAGCTGCCAATCTGCACCACTGACGTTCCATTTACGCCGGTTATTTCCTCTTCCTCGTTCACACTCGACGTGCATCCAAATAGGGAAGTGGTCGCTACCATGTAGGTCGCGATCCACTCCCCACTGCATGGAGTCCGCAATTGAGGGGGAACACAAAGAAAGGTCAATGGCAGAAGACGTACCGGTAGCAGTGGTGAAATGAGTCATTTGCCCTGTATTCAGGATGCAAATTTCCTCCTGCTCTATCAATCTACCAATCACTCGGCCCCTGGGTTAATCGGTGGTGGAACCCCACAACGCACTGTGCGCGTTGAAATCTCCCAAAAGGAGAAAGGGCCGAGTGAGTTGTCGTATAATGCCAACCAGGTCGTCCTAGCCGACTGACACACTGGGTGGCAGATAGACAGAGCATATGGTCAGTTGGATTGGACCGTGTATTTTCACCGCAACTGCTTGTAGATCGGAGGTGAGAGTAACAGGTTCGGAGTGGACAGTGTTTCGGACCAACACAGCCACTCCCCCCTTAGCTCGATCACCCTCGGTATCGTCCTTTCGGAATATGTCATATCCTCTTAGCACTGGCTGGTGTAGCGGTCTGAAATGTGTCTCTTGCAAACAGAGACACAAAGGATCAGACCGTGCTAAGAGTTGGACTTCCTCTTTGTGAGCTTGAAAACCGTTAACGTTCCACTAAAGTATGGGAGCCATCCTTACCTATTTAACCTCACCCGCCCCGGGTCGGGTGGGTCATCGGTCACATCATGCCGAGGAACGGGACCAGACTCGTCCACCAGCATCTCCGTTTCTTCCTGCCCGGAAGCGGAGACAGACATCTCCGACCCAGAGGACTCCTCAAAATCCTCCTTATCCTTTTTCTTCTTCTTCCTCTGCTTCTTCCCCTTACTCTCCCCACCGCTGGGCAGTCTGGGAGGAGAAGAAGAGGGGGACTTGACAAACTGGGTCGGATCCGTCTGTCTAAATTTAATACCTCGGATCTTCTGATCACCTCGGTTTCCACTGGTAGCAAGTGGTATCGCTACCATTTCAACATTACGTGGTGGTATAGGAGGTGCTACATTTGATGCTGGTGGAGACTTAGTTACTGCTGCTGGATTGGTCGAGGTTGCAGATGTGTTGCTAGCGACATCCGCGGTCTTGGGTGTCATGACCTTCGTGGATTTTGTACCACATTTGCACTGACATGAGCACGTAGTGCTTGTGCCCATGTCTGCAAAGGATGTCTGCGTAGCAACACTTTCTTTCCTGACGGGAGTCGAGACCATTTTAGCAAAGCTACTTCCAAAAATTGGAGCGGCGAGCGATTTCGCCTTCTTCTTTGCTTCTCCGTACGGTATCCGCTCTTTCGTCTTTAACTCCTGTATCTTGCGCTCCTCAAGATACACTTGACACTCCCTACTCCAGGCAGGATGCGCCCCGGAGCAGTTCACGCACACCTGTGGGAGTGTGCAAGTGGCACCCGGTTCGTGTGCCCCCTTGCCGCATCTACCACAGGTGGGGTTGCCCTTGCATGACGCCGTCGTATGTCCGAACCTCTGGCACTGGAAACAGCGCATTGGGTCCGGAACATACGGACGGACGTTCAAGTTAATGTAGCCAGCCTTAATACACTTGGGCAACACTGGAGTGTCAAATGTCAGGACGAAGGTGGCAGTCTTTTCAAGACTGCCATTTAGCCTCCGTGTAATCTGACGCACCTCGACCACTTGCTGATCCTCCCACTCCTTAACGAGTTCCTCGGTTCCTAAATCCATGATATCACGGCAGGTGACGATGCCTTTCGAAGAATTCAAGGATTTGTGGAGTTCGCTTTTAACGGCGAACTCCCCGAGCTTCTCACAGTTAAGGAGCTGGGATGCCTGCCTACTGGTGGTTGTTTCCAGCAGCAGCGTCCCGTTCCTCAGCTTTTTTACTGATCTTAAGGTACCGACCAATCCTTCGAGTCCTTTATTAATATAAAAAGGGGACACCTTTTCAAATGTCCTCTCTACCCTCTGCATTACAATGAAAGCGTTCGCTATGGAACACACTTTCCTGTTGCCATGGTCTTCCGAAGCGGGAGGGCTATCAACCCTGGCCCGCTTCTTTGTATTGGGTGTATTTTTATTTTCCTGCGGCACACCCGTACCGCAGGTTTTTGGAGTTTTGGATTTTTGAGCCTGAATTTTGGTCCCACGAGTAAATCCAAAATAAAAAGGAATGCTCATACAACAGGGGTGCGCAGGTGCCCCTGAGGTCGCACGTTAGCGGGTGGTTTGCCTCACCACTCATCCAGATCCTCAGCATGTGTCCGACCTTGAGGTTGAGGGTTTTTTTTATAGAGGTTTGTACCGTCCTCGCGATCCGGGCGATGGAGCCAAGATCCCCGTTCTCCTAGGCACACAACGTTCCACCGCCACGCCCTACGGTGGTCGTTGAAGCATGGTAGGCGTTTACGGTGTGGGAAACTTGCGGCGCTCACAAGTTTCCAGCTCAGGCACCGCGGGTTCGCCAAACCCGTACCTGGCACTTGCGTACCAGGCCCCTGCGGGGTCGGCTTTACAAATTTACTGAGTATCTGTTTTAGCAATTCCATCAAAAGATCTAACAAAACATGTACTTGTGGGGAAACACTCTGAAGAACAGTATTGAGTTAATTAAATAATGATATAATGATGTTCAGGAAAATACCATAAGCTTGGTTCAAGTCAGAAAAGGGAAACATAAACAGCTTTTCCTCAGGAGTTGTAGTCAAACTTTTGCTTTTCAGAACAGACTGAGCTGCATTCAAAAGAATAAGCTATTCTTTTAGAAGTTGATGAGGATGGAGAATCAATAACTCTCTTCTTCTGCTGCCCCTTGAATCTGCTGTGTTCAACTCTTGGTATTGTGAACGATGTCAAGCTGGCTGAAATATTTGGAGCACATATTAGCATCTCATCCTTAAAAAAAAAAGAAAAAAAGAAGTGGACCCCACTGCTCCAGTATTCTGTCCAAACACTTGCCTAAAGACAACCACCTTGTACATATATGCTTCAGTATTTTCTTACAATCTCGATTGTGCAAGTTTTGAAACTTCTTAAGACTTTCTTTTCTTTTGGCGCTCTTCTCTAAATAATAAAGAATCTCGTCTATTTTAAGTGGTAATCTTGCAGCAGCTAATTAATTAAGTGGTAAACACATCCAACAATCACAATATTTGGATGAGCTTCTTTCAAAACTACTGAAACTCCATTCTTCTGCCCCATAATTACAGGTGCATTATCAGAACAGAATGCAACACAGTTTCCAATTGGTATTCGGTGATGTTCTAACTGGAATAACTTGAGATTACCTATATTGCACCCTGTTGAGTTCCCTTCCAACGCTGGTATACATAGCACAGTACATACAATTTTTTCTGGTTTATCGTCATAAAATGTTACAACAATGGGATATAATTTTGTATTGGTATTATTGCTTCCACCAATTGCCATTGAAAAAGTACCATTCTGAAGACTCTTAACAACTGATATTGCATTTTCAGACATTTCTTTTAAAATGTAAGTTGTTTTCGCTACTTCTGATGAAGGAAACATGTTCCTGAATAAGGCACCTGCATGGTCAGCTGCACTTAGTGGAATATTGTGTTCCACCAAAAATGAAGTGAACAAACACTCTGCTTTAATCACGTCCAAATTAGAATTTCCTGATTTTGCAAAAAAGTATTGATATTGTGATTTTTTTTATGAATTTAAACACGCAATGTGTTTACCACACTTAATGTGATATGCCAAATCATTTCTTCCGCTATGTGCTATATTTATATCACAACTACACACTGTACAAAACACAAATTTTAGCCTTTTCCTTGATTTTATTATACACGGAAACTTTATGGAATATGCTTTCCTAAATGTCTGGAAACATTGCTTCTTAGCGTTACTTGTGGTTACACAGTTTGCACAAAATATCAACCAACCAAACAATGGACGTGGGACTGGCTGGAACTCAGAAGTGAAAGAAAACGATATTCAAACGATTGCTGATTTGACTTTCAGAAAAGTATCGATGAAAAATCAGTGAGAAATCGATTAATTACTGACTACAGTAAAATTATTCTTGGATTAATTTCAGAATCAAATGAAAGATGCTTTAACGCACATATAAGAGCACTTACAACCATGAAATAAATCATAAAACTTGCCACAATTTTCCGTAAAAACCACAATAATCTTGTTCCATATAAAGATCAGACCTAAATGATCGAATTTTGGTTTGGAAATCGGTAAAATAAAACAGCTCATCCGTAAAACTGTAAAATACAGCCCTTTTCCGTAAACTTTACAGAAAAATCGTAAAAGTTGGCAGGTATGCAAAGAAATAATGAAACACATAAGACGTACATAGTCATTTGTTTGCTGTCAATCGGGAGTTCAGTGAGTAGAATCATGATTTCAACTTAGAGACTGTCACAGGATAATTGGAAAGAGAGACCAACGGTTAAGATAATAATGGGCTCGTACAAGGCACATACTGGCGATGAGGCCTGGATACTTATAAGTGGAAAACTTAGAAAGAGCAGGAAAGTTTTCATTTACAGGTAGGGGAGTAAGGGACTAGATAAAAACTACCTTAAGATGTAATAAGTAATATACCTCAGACAGTAAGGGATAGTAAGGTAAAAATATGGGCAAATACAAGGTATGAAGGAAAATTGCCACCAAGGCATTAACTCCATCACAATTAATAATAATAATTAGGTAATCCCATGATTTAATATAATCTTCAGTTTCACAGATGATATTACATGTAGTACTTTGAATATCTTAAAAGTTTTAGGAATGAGTAAATAAAATTGTCCAAACATGAGATATCAAAACAATATGAAAATAGTGCATAAAAATAGTTAAATGTTTGAATCAGATTTGTTTTCAGACAAGAAGGAAGGCATTACAAAATTTACAACTGTCCCCCTCCTATATCTGACCATGTCCTGCATGATCTCACAGACAATGCTACTAGCAGTATGCGACTGTTTGCTGATGATATAATTATCTATAGGAAAATAAGGTGCTCAGACAATTGTTTAGAAATTCAGCACAATCTGAATGTTATTTCGGAATGGTGGCTGAATTGCAATTTACACTAAACTGAAAAAAAGTCAACATGCATAACTAACAAAAATAATCAATTTGTTAATGAGGATGAAGTAAACAGTTATTAAAATGGTTGATTCCCTGAAGTATTTGGGTGTAATAGTACAAAGCAACCTAACATGGGACCGGCACATAACTTTCATTGTAGGTAATGCTAATTCTAGACTGCGATTCAGAGGTCGTACACTGAAGATTTGTAATGCTCAACAGTCCTTATGTGAGCATCGCAGAACTGATACATAGATTTGGCTGAGAAGTCTGGAAGGTAGACGATGTAGGTTTCGTTGAATTTATTTATGAATATGCGAATATCTTCTCTCATTTTTGAGTGCAATGCAACTCTTTGTCCCCCAACTTATCTAGGTTCCAATGAAAGGAGAGATAAGATTAGAGAAATAAGATGCTGGACAGATGCTTATATGTATTTCTTTTCTCTTGTGCTATTTAGGATTGCAATGTATGGAGTTTTGGTGCAATGCATGCTCTGCCACCCACAATATTTGGGAATTGCAAGTATAGATGTAGTTGTAGAAGTTATTTTCACATAACCTCTGGCATATCGATCTCCAATAATCCAAATAATCTAATATTATAATAAGCAAGTCTGTCACGTATGACGTCGTCTGTCACAGCACCACGTAGCGCATTGACATCACGCTTCAAGCCATATTTTTTTTTTTTTTTGTTATACACGTTATTTAATAACATTTCTAAGCATCTGCGAATAAATTAATTGACAGAACACTGGAAAGAAGAATGTATTGCATTTAAATCAACATATCAATCATTAGATGCTTATATTTACGTGCATGAATATATATATAATATCAATGAGCAGGAAAAAGCTTTTGGCAATAAAACTAAGGAAGGATAGGGAAATATGACACAACACTTTCCACAGATGAAGGCGGCTGGGACGACGAACAAATATATATATATATATATTAGACATTGGGATAGGAGAAAAACCACCGCTTACCAAAGATGAGGGCTCCAGCGGCGTCAAAACACGAAAAAACACACAAACACAAACATAATACAAATTTTCGAGCTTAGCTCTTCATCAGGTTGTAGGATGAGGTGGCTGCCCCGCGGAAGCTAGCAACCAACTAAGGAGACCACACGGGGTGCACATGGTCGGCTGGTCGGGGTGGAGAGGGAGGGGGGAGAAACAACATGGCGGGAGGCGGGAGGCGGGGGTGGGGGTGGAAGGACCTAAGCCCTAAAATGATAATTAGACTGCACAGTGGAAACGCGGTTGCGGTCATAAGGTCACTGGCATAAAACAAACCAAGGAAACCCGGAGGGGGGGGGGGGGGTGGAATCTACTGAAAACGATCTATAAGTGCCCCCATAAAAAAATTATTCCACACGCAAAATAATGAAAATATTACACACGAAAAAATACTACACACGGAAAAAATATAATAATATAAAACACACGAGAGAAAAAAAAAAAATTTATTGCAACAGATCTAAGTACAAAAAGAGAAAGCTCTGGTGAGCGATGGTTTTGTGGGAAATGATGGGCAAAGGTCGGAGGAGAGAGGAAAATTGGAGCTATCTTAAATTTAGTCCAGGTGGTTGTCTGGTCCCCAGTTGGTACTGAAAGACCAGTTCCCACGTTCTCAGTTCTGAGATGCTGCTTTTGTCTGGGAGTACTTTGATGGCGCGGACTGTGAAGCAGGTGTTGAAATTGTTGGTGTTATGAGTGGTGGCATGAAAAGAAACAGGGTGGTCAGGGTTCTCAGTCCAGACCGATTGTCTGTGTCCATTCATCCGGATAGCCAGTGGATTTGTGGTCAGACCTATGTAGGAGGCTGGGCAGTGGTTGCAGGTAAGTTGATAGATCAGGTGAGAAGTTACGCAGGTAGCCGATCCAGTGATATAGAAGCTTTCCCCTGTTACGGGATTGGTGAAGGTGGTCAAAGGCGGGTGCATCATGCAAAGTTTGCAACGGGGCCTGTTACACGGAAAGGATCCTTGGGGCTGTCTTGTGGGCTGAGGGGTTCCATGTTTATGGACCAAGAGTTGGTTCAGGTTGGGGGGTCTACTGAAACAGGTTCTGGGGGGCTGGGGAAGGATTTGTGGTAGGAGTGTTTTCATTTCCGGGCAGGCTCGGAGGAGATCATATCCTTGTCTTAGGATCCTGTTGATGGATTCTAAGCCAGGGAAGTAGCAGGTGACCAAAACTGGGCTTTGGTAGGTTCTTGATGGTTGTGGGGTGTTGATGGATTGTGTCAGTACTGATGTGGCTTGTGTAACTTGTTTATGAACTAAATCTGGAGGGTAATTGCGGGATATTAGGGCTTCAGAAATGTTGTTAGTGTACTGCTTAAGGGACTGTTCGTTGGAGCAAATGTGCCTGCCCCGGTTTCCCAGGCTGTATGGGAAACTCCAGAGGAAACAGCTTTACGAAGAAAGGCTAACGCTGAAAGCCAAGCAAGACAGAGAGCATCCGAAACTAAACAACAAAGACAGCAACGAAATCGAAACCACCAGCCATTAAATATTAAAAGACAAATCACCATTATAGACAATAATGACTTCAATGAACATGGATTTGGACAGCATAGTTGTGGCGACATGAATGTCGTATGTCAGTTCTATCATTCTTTGAATTTCGGTGCAGAACTACCATCGGACAAAAAGTTTAACAATTGCTGCCATAAAGGAAAGGTCGGAAAGCCAGTAAGATGAGAATTTCCATAATATTTAAAGCAGTTAATGACTGATCCTTCTGATCCAAGTCATAAGAATTTTAAAAAAATATTAGATCTTAAAACAGGGTTCCCACTCTTTTAGCAAAGGAAAAATTAAGGCCTTTTCAAGGCTTTTTAAGTCAATCTTTCATATTTTTAAGGCTATATTTAATGTATATTATAATGTTATGAACAAATTAATATGTAACTTACAGCAAAGAAATTAAAATATTCATGTTAAGATTATGATGAAATAAGCTTTAATCGAGTTTAAAAATTAATAAATTTACTTTCGTTTTCACACAATACAGTGAATATTGAAACTTTTTCCCTTTTTGTATATTAAACATAAAATAAAAAAAACTACTATACGCCAGAAACCTGACACAAGGGCAAAAAGAAACATTACCACCTTAGTAATAAGAATTACTAACATATAAATATATATTTTAACTTAATTTGTTTTTTATACATTATAGCTCATTAGCAGTTACATCAGAGAAAAACTGCCAAATTGACAGCTCAATTACTTATTAGATTTCAGATATAATGTTGAATGAGGAAGACTCACCCCCCACCCTTTTTTGAAAGCTACATTTAAAAGTCCTGTTAAAGATGAAACATTTTCCATAGGTTTAAGAAATTGGTTAAATACAACTTTTTCAACATCTTTCAAGTTACAGCAGTAGTTCCTATTGGGCATATTTGATCAAACATTTACTTCTATGAGTAAAGTTTACTTACCGGATGAGCTGAAACATGTTATAAGGGTAAACATAAAACATACTGGTAAGACTTGTTAATATGTATGCAGGTTAAATAAAAAATATACACTTTTTTAAATGATACTTTTTTATTTTCACATTGTTTAAAAACAAAGGTAAATTCTCTTTTAATCTTTCAATAGAGCCTTAATTTTACTTTCAACATCCTCAAATTCAGCTTTTTTTACTTCAGCAGTTCGTCGACTGTGTGGACTGTGTGATTTACTTAACATCCCCTATAACCTCAGCTTTATTTGATAGTTTATCAGCATTATCTTAAAGATTTTTAATTGCAGTTTCTAGATGTGCCTTTTTACACTTCAAATCTTCCAAATCATCTAAAATAGATTTGCATTTCACTCCCTGAATCCCTGTATTCTTTGCATTTTTTTTCTCTTCCAGGTACGCAATATACTTTTGATGTGCCATAGCTGCATGCATCCTTAACTACTTAGTTATTAACAACTTATTTTTGCTGTTTTTGAAATGTTGACTGACTAATCTTTGAGCCACTAAAGACTCTTCTTTTAAATTTTCTACTTCTAACTGCTTGTTCACAGAGAAGCCTCGTTCAACATGTGCTTGTCCATGTGATAACAGCAACAATATTTTTACTACTATATACATAAGAAACAAGTGAGAAATTGCCAAGAAATGTAAGACGCAGGTATGTACGAAGCAGAACTACATAAGAGAGGTTCTGTGCAAAGACTCTACTACTTGCTTGAAATATAAGCACTTTGACTCACACTTGGTCCAGGTTGAGCCAGAGAGAAATCTGCCATTCGCCGCGTCGCCGGGACAGTGAAATTTTGGTGTGCCTTATCTCGGTGTTAAAAAAATCAGGCTTTTTCAAAGATTTTAAGGCTTTTGAGCAAATTTTAGGGCCTTTTAAGGGCCCTTAAAAATCAAAATGAAAATTAAGGCCTTTTTAAGGCCCATGGGATCGCTGTACAACAGTGCATTATTATTCGCTTCTATGGGAGCCAAAATTGTGCGAGTTTTCAATCGTGGTCCATATTGCTTCGGGTTAATGGTCATATTTATCATATCACATCACATATGCATCCAAATGAGGGTCAGCAAAAACAATATGCTCAACTGTATGTGATTGACTCAGCTGAAACAAATGCTGAAAGGATGAATAATCCTGCAAATCAACATTGTGGTGCAATTATTATGCAAGAATTAGATAAGATCATAAGAAGTAGCAATATTTTAGCTGAAGCATACAGGACATTAGAAGAAGTGGAACGTGAGGAACAACAAAGAGCTTTCTCAGAGAATCGTAGTCCCCCAAAAGTCAAAATGGTGTTCAGAAGACATAGAAATAATGAAAGAAGGTGTTACAGCTTGTCACCAGTTTACGAAGTGGCTATGTTTTGTAGAAACGAGGATGGAAAAACTCCATTTGAAAGAAACATTAGGGTGTATCCACATGACTCTATACAACCATCCATTAACATCAACATTTTGAGCCCGAATTTGGATCCGATGATGTATGTACTATTCTATCCTTTTGGAGAGTCAGGATGGCAGCTGAAGATGAAAATTGAAAGTTCTGACAATGCTATTCGAAAATATAAATCAATGTTACAATTCAAAATTGCTCAGCCATCAGTTCGTGCAAATGGAGGAAAATTATTTCAAGAATGGGTTGTGGATTCACATTTGCAAGTTGAAGCTAATAATCTGAATTTCATTAGAACTCAACAATCTAAACTACAAGTTTAGCAGTACAATGGTTTGATGGATCATTTAGCGGAGGTAGGTAATAAAACTGGAGCGCCGATTGGTCGAACTGTTATTTTACCATCATCTTTTCAAGGATCACCAAGAAACATGAGAGAACGTTTTCATGATGCGATAACAATTGTTTGCAAATTTGGAAGACCTGATCTCTTTATAACAATGGCTTGAAACCCAAACAGGGTAGACATTCATAATAATCTCTTCCCTGGACAACAGACCGCAGATAGGCCTGACTTATTGGCAAGAATTTTCAAAATTATTTGATGATATTTTGAAGAAACATGTATTCACAATAACTGTTGGTTATATTCACACTATTGAATGTCAAAAACGAGGTCTTCCTCACGCACATATTTCGACAATTTTACGTGAACGAGACAAAATTAAAGATTCAGAAAGGATCAACAAAATAGTTTTATGCTGAACTACCTGACAGAGAAACAAAGCCAACATTGTTTGAGATTGTCACTAAATGTATACTGCAAGAACCATGTGGTGCACAAAGTATCAATGCTCCGTGTATGGATAATGGCAAGTGCACAAAAAACTACCCAAAACAATTTAGAAGAGAGACTGCTGCTAATGTTGATGGATATCCTTTGTATCAAAGAAGGGAAGGAATATCTGTTCAAATTGGAAATTTGGTTATTGACAACAGAAATGTCATATCTTCCAACAAATTCTTGAGTTTAAAATTCGACTGCCATATCAACGTCGAGGTATGCACATCTATGAAGTCGGTCAAATATATTTTCAAATATGAGTACAAAGGTTATGATTATGCAAATGTAGCCATAACAGACCACACCTGCACAATAAATCATGATGAAGTGTCGAATTATTTAGATGCAAGATATGTGAGCGTGCCTGAGGCGACTGTTGGAAAAAACAAAATGCATGCCCAGTCTCACAACATAATTAGACTTGCTGTGCATTTGCCTCTGGATCAATTAATTTATTTTCAAGCGGGTCAGGAAAAAAGATGCAATACAACGAACTGAAAACAGAAAAACAACTTTAACAGCTTGGCTTTTACTCAATGAAAATGATAATGCAACTAGACAGTAGTTGTACCCTGAAATTCCTAATTGCTAATAACAAATGGAAGAAGAGGCAGAGAGCAGAAGACAAAACCATTCCAGGCATGTACTCAGTTAGTCCGAATGATGGAGAGAGATTCTTCTTACGACTACTCCCACTTTATGTACGTGGAGCGAAAACCTTTGAAGATATGCGCACAGTAGATGGTACAGTTTACCATACATTCAAAGAAGCAGCTAACAGTAGACATTCATTAGAATATGAACTCCACCTAAGCCGGTACCAAGCCCGGTTGAAAAAGGAGTAGAGGGAGGAGTAACACCTCGACAAAAAAAAAAAAAAAAAAAAAAAAAAAAAAAAAAAAAAAAAAAACCCTTGGTTCACCTAGCCCGGGTGATTGTACCATGTGAGGGCCCCTTGCCAGGGATAAGGTGAAGACCTCAATGGCAGTGAAGGTGAGGTGGAGATGAAGATCATCGGTACAGCGGAACTGGCGGAAGAGGCGGGCCAAATCCACTAGCGTCTGTTCTGGAATCCAGCGGTTAGTGGTCAGCGTCTGTTCACCTAGTTGGTGCGGCTGATAAATATTCTTCTTCATCTCAACAATCAAGTCGTACCCATGTAATCTTCACTGAAGATTGCCACAAAACAATTTCAACTTGAATAAGCATGATGGAACAAAAGGAAAAAATTCCACTACCCCAGGCATCAGTCTCTAGACTGATTTTTCCTGGTCATCGGATTCTGGGGGACCAAGAACATCATGTGCAGAAGAATCAGAGCTTCTCAAAATCTCTACGACCAAAACAGAAAAACTTCATAGGAACTCTCAACACAAACACTCTTTCCAAAGTAGGTAAACTCAAACAACTCAAAAACACCATGGAAAAGTTCCACATAAGAATCCTTGCAATTCAAGAAACACGATTTACTGATGAAAATCATTTTGATTCAGATAATGTCAGAATCTACAAAGGAAAACCGAAAGTCCAGTTGAACAAGGGACCCAAACAATTCGGCACAGCTTTTGTTATTCACAAATCTATTATAGAATCAGTGAAAAACTTCCACTCAACATCAGAAAGAATATCCACAATTTCTATAAAATCTGGAAACAAGGCATACACACTGTTAAATGCACATGCTCCAACAAATGACTACAACAGGAAAGATCCACAGACAATAGATGATTTCTGGGAATTACTAGAGGAAACCACAAATAAAATCCCCAAACATCATGTTAAAATTCTATTAAGAGATTTCAATGCACAACTCGGCAAAGAGAAAAAATTCAGGAAAACAACAGGAATTCACACGGCTCACAAAAGAACAAATAAAAACGGTGAGAGACTGATAAACTTCTGTGAAAACTTCGATCTTAAAATCATGTCCACACAATTCCTTAAACCTACTAACAAACTTACTACATGGAAATCTCCAAACTTGACTTTGGGTGAATTTCAGATAGACCATGTTGCTATATCCAATACAAATACCAAAGAAATACTCAATGTACGGATAAGGAAAGGTTTTTTTTTAGTCAGATCACCATCTGCTGCAAGTAAAGATTAGATTTCAACCTGATAGAAAAAAACCACGAACAAGACATTCAGGATTGATCCAGAATACCTGAAACTAAACAAGAGAGAAATTCTTCAGGAAATTGGGCAATCAAACACCACGAATTGGAAAGAACTTGCAGAAGCACTGAAAAACACTATGAGATTAGGCAAACCCCCAAGAAAGATAAAACATAGATGGTGGGAACAGTGTCTGTGATAAAGCAATAGAAGAGAGAATACAAGCATGGAAAATTTTCAATAGCAACAAAAACCCAGAAAGATGGCAGGAATTTTTAAAGATACAGAAAAAGATCATCAAAGACAATACAAAGAGAAAAACGTAGATATGATATGAATCGGCTCAAAGAAACTGAACAGGAGTTTATCAAGAACAACACCAGAAACTTCTACAAAGTGTTCAGAGAAAACCTAACAGGCTATCAGCCACCGAATCTGTGCTTTCGTCGACCCGACGGATCACTGGAAACATACACAAGAAGCAATTGTCAAATTTTAGCCAAGTATTTTCACTCACTTCTCATTGCAAGCCACCGATAGAACAATTAAATTTTGAGAAACCCCCACCCAACCCTGATTAAAAACCACCATCTCTTGAGGAGCTAAAGAAAATAATCAACTCTTTGAAAAACAACAAGTCTCCGGGAGAAAATGGAATCATAGCCGAAATATGGAAATTAAATGACAAAAATCTCACACAAGCAATTTACAGAATTATATCAAACATTTGGGAAACTGAAAAAGTACCTGAAGAGTGGAAGTGTGCATTAATTCATCCTCTCCATAAAAAAGGAGACAAAAGTGACCCAAATAATTACAAGGGAATTTCACTGCTCCCTGTAGCATACAAAATTCTTTCAAAGCCCTGTTAAGTCGACTAGAAGAACAGGCAGACCCATTAATAGGAGAGTATCAGGCAGGGTTTCGCAAAGGTCGATCTTGTAAAGAACAGATTTGGAACCCAAAAACAATTTTGCAAATGAGAAGGTGTAGAAACACTGTGATAAATTTTGTCGACTATGACTCAATAGATAGGCAAACATTATTCCATATTTTAGAGGAATTCAAAATCGACAGAAAAACAAGGTTGATTATCCAACAGACATTAACAGGTACAACTTCCAAAGTTAAATTTATGGGAGAAATATCAGAGGCATTTCACATCCATACCGGTGTTCGCCAAGGAGATGGACTGTCACCACTTCTATTTAACATGGTTCTGGAAAAAATTGTGAGGACATGGGAAAAGGAAATAAGGGAATTCAACTCGGGATTAAAAAAGAGCAGAGAATCAATGCAAAGTGTTTGGCTTTTGCAGACGACCTTGCCATTTTAACCAGCAATAGAGAAGAAGCCAAACTTGCACTGGAGAAGCTTCACGAAATTTCACAGAAAACTGGCCTACGAATTTCCTACGAAAAAACTCAATACATGGAAAGCAAGCCTGCAGATAATCTTCCCATTACAACTCGGTATGGGAAAGTGACACGGGTAATGCACTTTAAATATCTGGGAGAGATCAACCAATCATCAGGACTGAACACGATAGCCAACCAAGAAAGAATATCAAAATTACAAAAAGCGAATAAGCTTACTTGGAATAACTACAATAAAAAATCTATTTCTGTCAACGCCAAACTAAGGCATTACAGCGCAGTAGTTCTGCCGGAAGCACTTTATGCTGCAGAAACTACAGTGATTCATGGTCATACAAAAATAAGAGACATTGAAAAGCAGGAAAGGAAAATTCTGAGGAAAATATTCGGACCAGTTTTTTGTGAAGGAATTTGGATAAAGAGGCCATCAAAAGAGCTCTACAAACAGATAGAAACAATAACTGACAACTTTAGAAAAAGAAGGATGAAATTTTATGGACATATTAGCAGGATGAACAAGAACAGGCTCACAAGGAAAATCTTCGAGATAGTAAACACCAGTAAAAACAAGATTAAATGGATATCTGAAACAGAAGAGGACCCTTAAAGAATTGGGGATCACACAAGACAACATAAACAACCGAGAACAGTTTAGAAACATCATAAAGAAACAAACACAAACAAAAAAAAAAAGAACAGAAAACAAATGGTCAGAAGAGCGCAAGAGAGAACACAGCGAGCGTATGAAGAGAATTTGGGAAGAAAGGAAGAAGAAAAATACATCATGACTACTCAAGTTCAGTCGCTCTCTTTAAAGGGAATAATCGAAGAAGAAGAAGAAGATGACCAAGAATGGCATCGCTGTTTACAAAAAGCAGCAGCAGCAGTTCGGATGCCAAATTAATTGTGCCAAACCTTTGCAATTATTTGGGCTCTAAACAGCCCAACGAATGTTTTATTGTTGTGGCAAACATTTAGTCCAGATATGATTCAGGATTTTAACATAAATAATTGTGAGTTAATGGCATGAAAAATGGCTTTACAGGACATCGAAACTACATTAAAAATACATGGTGCAAATTGTGAATATTTCTATTTACCTAATCCAGGGTTAATTTTTAATTTTGACAATCAATTTGACGTAGCCCAGGAGGAAGCTGAAGCAGAACAGTGAATAAGAAGTCTGAACTCAGTTCAATAAGACGCCTTCACAAAAATTGTATTTGTAATAAAGAATGAAAACAATGAAAGCTTCACGGGTGTCCAGCCGGATGGAGTCAAAGAATGACGATGTTTCAACAACATGCTTGGTTGTCTTCACCAGGTCTATTAAGATAATTCCTTCTTGAAATCACCAACAGACTGGCTTAGCCACCGCCAAAAATTCTAAGGTCGTGTATCGAGGGTTGCCACGACGCCCAATCAGTGCTGACTGGGCGTCCTGGCAACCTGTTTCAAGAAGGAAATATCTAATAGACCTGATGAAGACAACCGAGCAGGTTGTTGAAACGTCGTCATTCTTTGATTCCATCTGGCTGGACACCCGTGAAGCTTTCATTGAATCAATACGCCAGGAAAGTCTCCATTTACATATTGAGAATGAAAACGTTCAACAACAATGCTTCTTCTAAGATGGTCCTGCAGGATTGGGAAAAACCTACTAATACAATACACTAATGAGCTGTCTGAGAGGAAAAAATTGAATTGTCATTTGCAACAATTGGAATTGCAGCAGACATCTTGAAAGGTGGAAGAACCATGCACAGTCGTTTTAAATTGCCTGTTCCGATACTTGAAACATCAACATCCAATATGAGGATAACATCGCCAGAAGTGCAATTAATAGAAGATTCTGTTTTGTTGACAATCGACGAGTCAACAATGATGCATTGAGATGTATTGATCTTTTGTGAAGAGAAATAATGAAAAATGATGACCCGTTTGGTGCAAAAGTTTTGGTTCTTCGAGGATATTTCAGACAAACTCTCCCAGTTGTTCCTAGAGCAACTAAAGTGCAGGTTATTGAAGCCTGCATCAAAAGCTCAAACATCTGGAGACATTTCCAGGTTTTAAGGCTATTTACAACTATTGAGATCAGAAGGTCAAGAATAATTCAATGAATGGGCGTTATGCATCAGCAAATAAATATGGATTAGCGAATAAAGATGTGGAAATTCCAGCACAAATGATTGGGACTCAGTGCATAATAAAAGCAATTTATGGTGATTCTACTGACATCCAAGATTTTGAAACTTTATCTAGCAAAATCATAATCACAACAAAAAAACAAGGACGCATTGTCGTTGAATACTCAAACAATGAAGCTTATTTTTGGAGATACAAAATAAAACAAAAGTGCCGATTCCATTATTACAGATGAGCCTGAAAATATTATTAATTTTCCTCTGGAATTTTTGAATGCCCAACTTCAGGAATGCCAACTCATTTGTTACAGTTGAAAGTTGGATCATTAATAATGTTGATTAGGAATTTAAATTCAAAAAAGAGGAATGTGCAATGGCACAAGGTTAATTAAAGACGTCTCTTTGGAAATTTTATAGATGCACAGATTTTGACCGGAAACAACAAAAGGAACAAGAGTATTTATACCAAGAATAGATCTCGCGCCAGGTGAAACAAATCTGCCATTCACGCTAAAGAGAAGACAATTCCCAGTGATTCCAGCATTTGTGATTACTGTTAATAAGTTGCAAGGTCAGACATCATGTAAGACTTAATTTGCCAGAGGTTGTATTCATTCATGGTCACCAGAACATGGTCAAAAAATCATTTAAAATTTTTTTTTGACAGAAAATGATTAACAGGGTAGTTTGTTAAAGAATTAAAAAAAGTTAACAAGAAATGTAATTTATAAAGTAATATTTCAATAAGTATGTGTAAAAACAGTTGTTTTGTTGTGTTAGTATAATGTGAAATAAAAAAAATATTCCTTAATCGTTTACTACGGTAAATCAATAAAACAAAGTTCAACCCAAATCCAATGGTTAACTGTTTATATTTGCATATTGTTAAATGTGTTTTACTATTAAATTAAAATTTTAAAACAACAATGAAGAAAAAAAAGTACGTATTTTGTTTGAATCTAGATCTTTGTTATGAAATTTTTACAATGGAATGAGGTTAAGCAGAAATTTTTACATTATATAAGCAGACTGTTATGAGCATTATTTCATAAACATTTGATTTACCTAATCGACTGCGAACAAATGATTGCTACAGCAATGCGTTTAACCCATTTTCATGGGCTTTATAGTTATTTATACTGGAAATACATGTTTTGCATACATGACGCACTTACAGTAATTAAGAAATATTTAAAATACTATTAAAACCATGTTATGGAAGTTATTTGACAATTCTGTTTTGTTAAGCAACTTAGAAGAAATTAATTGGTGGAACAGTGTTCAAACTGTCATTTTTGACGGGCTTTGAAGCCAGTTCATTTGATCAAGTTATTAACTGACAAATATGAGACAGGTTTTATGAAAACATAATATTGATTTTAAACAAAAACGCCCTCTATTCATCGTTATTTGTCTTGGGTAACTTTGTACTGAGTCACAAGCTGCTAAGGTCAGTATATTAGTGTGATAGTAGCACTGATGCATAAAAAGGTTAAAAGTATGGTCGAAAATTGTAGGCCGATCAGTTTGACATCAGTGGTAGGTAAATTAACGGGGAGATTGATATGCAATCACACCAGAAATGTCAATGAGGAACATAAAGCACAGTAAGTGTTTTCCAAGTCTACAACATGGCTTTAGACAAGGATATTCATGCGAATCTCAGTTAGTGGGATACATGCAAGATAGTCCACATGAAATGGACAAGGGAGGCCAAATTGATAGTGTAGCACTAGATCTTTCAAAGCCTTTTGACAGTGTGAGTCATAAAATGGTGGTAGCTAAGGTAAAAATGGATGAAAAGTGATGTCCTTGGTAGAATAATTCTTGAAAGGGAGAGAGCAAAAAGATAGGGTAGAAAAAGCAGTATCAAAGAAAATGGGAGTGCCAGAGGGAAGTGTTTTGGGATCACTGCTATTCATTATTTTAATTAATGATCGTGTTGATGATTTATTGTCAGAAGTTAGGTTGGTGAAATAATGCTCTACAATAGGATTAAAAATGTAGAAGACTGAACAGCTGCAGGGTAATCTTGTCAGGATATCATTCTAGCTTAGTAGGTCAACATGGGATGAAGATAAATGCGAAGGAGAGTCAGCTTATTAGGTACTCAGACAAAACATGAAAGGTTATGATTATGATCATAAGGTGTGGGTAGAACGGCTTGTTGAAGACTTGCCACAACTTTTGATAAACACAACTGGGGAGGACATATTGGACAAGTAGTAGGAAAAGGTTTCAAAATTGTTGGGGAGAGTGATGAGGGAATGTACCAGAGAAGTAAGGGATCTGGGTTAAGAAACTTTTGTCAGACACTGATTAAATATAGCACCCCACATTATGGGTATCGAATACAGGAGCTGGATGGGAGGCAAGATTTGCTAGTTATGCCTCTAGAAATTGCTGCAGAACACAATCAGTAATCAATATGATAAAGGAGCCTGAATGGGATTCACTGGAAGACAGAAGGAGGGAGAAGAGAGTAATGGGAGTGTACAAGGCATATATTGGTGATGAGGCATGGAAAGATATTGGTGTAAGAATTAGGAGTAGTGCATGGCAGGGAAAAGATGACTACAACCACAAGCTGGCACTTAATTTCAGGCACAACAGTGTGGGAAGATTTTCTTTCATTTGTAAGGGGGTCAGAGATGGAAATATTTACCAAGAGAAATGAATAATTTACCAAAAATGCTTAAACTATTTAAGTTGAAATTTGTAGATGGCAAAATAGGAGGGTAAAGGAAAAGGGGAAAAATGGGTGTGTAGGTAAATTAAAGCAAATAAAATATTTATGAATGTGAACTACTTACCGACATGAAACATAAATGCAATAATAAATCATTAGTGTAACCTACCTCCCATGAATATGAAATTGGAGCTGAAACAGGAACTGCAACAGAAGCACCATCACCAAAAGACAATCCACTGTTGATGAATACAATATCATCTCTTCCTGTCACCACAGACAAAATGTTTTCTGTAGTACCAGTATTTATTACAGAGGGAGTAGGAGTAGGCTCCATCAGTACTAGTTGCTGTGGACCTTCCTTGTGAGAGATGGAATCTGAGGTAGCCACTTTGCCATCACAATGTTCCATTTTCTCTTGTTCATTATGACACATTGAGCTTGAACCACACATCTTATTGTCAATTCTTCCAGATCCAGCAGATGCTATCTGAGTTTGTTGTTCCTTTTCTGAGACTGAAGCCTCCTGATTGTTCTTTGAAGTTTCCTCCATGATTCCAGACTCCAAATTAGCAGTGATGATGCTTCTTATTGCTGCAGCATTCTGTTCTTCCAACAAGCTCTCCCTTTTTCTTTGTTCCTTTGTTGCAGGTGAACAGTTCACTGGAAAATAATATGATACATACGCAAAATTAGTAGAAATAACCTTCTATCAGGCAGAAAACTTTCAGCTAAAATAATGGACTGAGCTAAAATAATTACAACAATATGGTATATCAAGAAAAAAATGGAGTAGAATTAACATTAAAAATAGTAACAGTAAACCAAACTACCTTTAAAATAATAGGATAGCGACTTCATTTTTTATTTCTAAAAAGAAAGTAATTACCATCAATGTGCTGGCCAATAATTCAT
The DNA here is from genome assembly GCA_031002005.1 of Vandiemenella viatica. Lineage (NCBI taxonomy): Eukaryota > Metazoa > Arthropoda > Insecta > Orthoptera > Morabidae > Vandiemenella > Vandiemenella viatica. The sequence goes on from JARYHS010013630.1 coordinate 266,636,403, forward strand.
ACATTTTTAATTGTTTTCACATAAAAATAATATAGGAATTTATAATGATTAAGAGAAGAAAAACAAACTACCGGTGTGACTACACACAATATGGAACTGTTAAACTGGATTGGGAGGTACATTAGGCCAAGGTTCAAACCCGGAGCCTAACATACCAGATAATCTGACTGCAGTATTCCACAGACACCTAGAGTCACCTGGAACGGTTACAAATTTCTACTTTATAAACTACAAATTTCGGACAATTAAAAAAAAAAAAAAAACCAATTAGTCACACAGAATACAAGTTACATTTTTTATGAACATCAAAACTAGACCTAACAAGCCAGTAGTAGATGGAGATGCAGCCTTGCTTTCATATGAGTAGAAGAAATATATGGTGAGAGTAGAAATTAAATCCGAACAAAACACATTAGGACAAGAAAACATGCCACTTCACTAGAATACAATGATGAGTGACATAAATATTTGCAAATCTGAAAATATATTCACTACGTAAAGTGGAAGTAAATTCAAATAATCATGGGAAGAGCAAGTTGGGAATTTAAGACATAATGCAGCTAAATAAATTTGTATAGTTTACCACATAATAGAAACAGAAATTGGTCAAAAGTAAGAATGTTAAGAATCAGATGTTCAGATGTCAGAAAAACAGTTTCAGTTATTTGTCTAAGGAAATGATTGATAATATTTACCATCAGCTCTTTGTAAGCTTGATGTTTATGTACAGGAATGTGAAACTAATTATTACTGTTAGTGAATCAGTAGAAAGTGGCGTGCGTTTTATTGCGACAGGTCCTAGGAAATGTTGGAAGTCTTTAAAGTTGGAAGTAAGATGACTCTGAATGTACGGCTAGATGAACTGGTTTACAGAGTTTGAAATGTGTTCTGTGGTAAGCAATGGCACATCTAATTCTTATCAGTAATTACTTTCCTTTCAATTCACTACACCACATATTATCAGATGTAAGACAATTCTGTATGAACTTGAATTGCTCCTTAATTTGCTAAGTTTTGTTTGTTTGTATGACATCCTCCAAAACAGGGCTAAGATTTAAGGATACAGAAAAAAAGGGACACATCCAGAAGGGAAAGAGGAAGCAAAATGAAACTTCATGGGTTGAGAGGGTATTGTGATATTATTTCAGTGACAACAAAATCGAGTCAAATTTATAACTTAGCGTTGTGAGTCCAGTCTGATGTTGCATCCTGTTTGTACTAGATGCATTCACTGATTCAGAAATAATGTATAGTCATCTATGACTATACAACCAAAAGTGTTATTGTAGAAGGAAAGAGAGAGCAACTGACTATGAGAGATGCATAGATGTAAGAAGAGGACAGAAACGAGGATACCCCACATCTATTATACTCTACAGACAACTCTGAAAAAGGAAATCTAGTCTTCAATAATAAAGAAGCATAGTAACAGAATGTGATGGAGCAATATGCTGTTTAAATTGACTCTGACAAATATTTAATTTATTTGCATCATAAACTAGCCACTAAAACACGACAGGACACTGAAATTACAAATATAAGAAAGAAGTGTATACAAATTGGATCAATGATCCTCAATGCAAAAGTATAATAAAGGAAAGATGAGCCATAAAATGAAGTGAAAATTGACTGTAATATATACATTGAATCTAGAGCAGTATAGTAAAACCTTACCAGACAGTGAATGTAGAAATTTAAAACAATTGGATCAGTGGTTATCTAGTTATGATTGTAGCAACCGAAAGCCACAGTGCATATTGTTATTTAAACTGAGTCTCTTAAATACCTTCTTTACATAGCACTAGTGAAAGCCAGTAACCATTTTTTGTGTATCGTCACAGGTCTAGAACAGTTCAAGTTTTTAGGGTAAAAGGTTGACCTGGTCTGACCAAATAAGAAATTTACTTGTGTTTCACCCTTAGGGTGAATAAAATCTTGAGATTTATGAACTCAGGACGTAAAAAACATGGACAATCACGCTATCATATAATTGTTTCAGAAACTCATAGACGCAATTTTTTTAAAAAATGTTTGCAGTAGAATAAGGTTTTTAGAGAAAGAAAAATTGTAAAAGTTACCCGGAAATTTCGAAAAAAACTGAAAGTACTTTGTTCTATAGGGCGATTTGGCTATTTCTTTTATTTTTTTTTTCATAATAGTACAAAAAAAGTTTTTAGAAAAAGAAAATTTTGAAAAGTTTGCCAGAAAAATGAAAAATTCGAGAAAAATTGAAAGTACATTTTTGTTCACTGTTCATTGGTAAGCATATCACTGGAGAACGGCTAGACCAATTTGGCTAATTATTTTTTAAAGTGTTTGTATCAGTCCAAATAAGGTTTTTAAAGTAAGAAAAATTGGAAAAGTTGCATGGAAAATTTGGGAAAAACTGGAAGTACTTTTTCTATGGATCAGTTGCCTATTTTTTTTAAAAATGTTCTTAATAGTTTCAATAAGGTTTGTAAAGAAAGAAAACACATTTTGTATGGACCGATTTGGCTACATTTTTTTTTTATGTTTGCAATAGTCCAAATAAGGTTTTTAGGGAAAGAAAAATTTGAAAAGTTGGGAGAAACAAATTACTTTTTTCTATGGACCGATATGGCTAATTCTTTAAAAATGTTTGTAATAATGCAAATAAGGTGTCAGAGAAAGAAAAATTGGAAAATTAGCCCAGAAATTGAAGGATTATGGAAAACTGAAAGTGTTATTTAAAAAGTTTTTATTAACTCGCTTTGGGCTTTGTCTGTCCGGGTGGAATTTAGTCATTGATTTTAAACTAACTTCTCGATGAGCTAGAGACTTGAAACTTTGACCATAGCTCAGGACTAGATGACAATGCATGAAAATGGGTAAAAATTGGAAAAGTTGTCCGGAAAATTTGGGAAAAACTGAAAGTACTCTTTTCCATGGAATTATTTGGCTAATTTTTTTAAATGTTCATAATAGTCTGAATAAGGTTTTTAGTTAATGAAAAATTGGAAACGTTGCCTGGAAAATTGAAAAATTCTGAGGAAACTGAAAGTCTTTTTTTAGTTAATGAAAAATTGGAAAAGTTGCCCAGAAAATTGGAAAATTCAGAGGAAACAAAGTCTTTTTTCTGTATACGAATTTGGCTAATTTTTTAAATGTTCATAATAATTCAAATAAACAATAATGGTACTGCAGTAATAGTATGCAGAACATGTCCTACAAATTTGAAAAAGATCTATGCAAGTGGAAAAAAGTTATATTTAAAATCGATTGATGAATTGCTGTTTTGAGATATTTAAAGTTAAGATTTAGATTATCTTCAAGTGCAGTGAGATTTAAATGGCTGCCAATCGTGCAGGACTTTGCTTAGTCCTGCATAAGTCCCACACTGTCAAAGATATTTAAATAATTTTTTCTCTAACATGAAGTCAAAAGTAAAAACTAATTTTGTGAATCGAAAGAAAAAATCATTTTTTAGAAACCTGATAACTGTATCTACCCCCTTAAACAAATATTAAGGTGAAATAAAAAAAAATTCTCAGTATATTCTAACATCTTGCCATAAGACAAAGGTTACGCAACAGTGGTTATCAATCAGGATCACAGTGTCGCTGAAGATCTTTATCACTTATCCAAAAGGAATAATTGACTCTCCAAACTGGGACCCCAAGCCCTGACAACAAAGGGATATAGAAATTCATGTGGATCAATGAACTCCTCCAAGGTCTCATCCCCCAACTATCTCACTCCTATCTCCTGAAAATATATGTATCCATACTCTGCATATGCTTCTCAAAATCAATAGCCTTATAATCATGGGCAATCCACAACTGCAGCTTCTGGATCTCATACAGGAAGTCTTCTGGCATTTTAGACCAATACTTCCAGCCAATGACATGTCATCCACCTTCCGATATTAAGGATACCTAGCAGGTCCTCCAATGTCTCTCTGCAGCACCTGCACCACTACTCAGCTGACCGTTGATATAAAATTTCTGAACAACAATATTCCCAATGAAATGGAGCATTTCTGGTAGATTTGCACAACCCACTTACCCCTCCAGCATTTTTGTTCACCAACATAAACCACATTATATTTAGCAATAACTATTTTTCCTTCGATGACAAAATCTCCCAACAAATCTGCCACATTGCAAATTCTACAGTTCCCTCCTATTTGGACTTTCCATCTGAAACTCCTTACGAGACTCATGACTAAAGATGATAAATTTATGATCTGGAAAACATTGTGAAAACAACCTGCTCATAATTTTTTAAAAGTTAAAAATTGATCATATCCTGAACTTCACATGGTCCTACTCCCACGTCTAGGATACCTTTCTGGATGTGCAAATATTTCTGACGAATGGCCGCTTCAGTATCACAGTCCATATCAAACCAATTCAAACTGCAACAGCACCTCCACTTCAACAGCTGCATCTATTTCACATTGAATGTCCTTCTGTAACATCCTTGGGTCTGTGGTAGTTGTACGAGGGTTGTTTTTAAAGTAAGGGCCGTTTTTGTTTTTTTAAAAAGATACAAATATTTTGTAAAATAACTTTTATTTTCTGATTTTACACACTTTTACCTATTTTTCTACATAGTTGCCTTGTTTATTTAAGCACTTGTCATACCGTACAACTAAGTTTTTAATTCCCTCTTCAAAGAATTCGGCCGCCTGCTCCGACAGCCAAGAGTTCACGGCCGCTTTCACTTCATCATCGTCATTGAAGCGCTGCCTGCCAAGATGGTGTTTCAGGTACCAGAAAAGGTGAAAATCGCTAGGAGCAAGGTCGGGGCTGTATGGTGGATGGTCCAAAACTTCCCAGCCAAAAGAATCAATCAAATCCCGAGTCTTTTGAGAGGTGTGAGGCCTAGTGTTATTGTGCAGGAGCAAAACTCCTTTTGTCAGCATGCCGCGCCTTTTGTTTTGAATTGCTCTGCGGAGCTTCTTTAGAGTTGCACAGTAGGCATCTGAGTTGATTGTCGTTCCTCGTGGCATAAGTCCACTCGCAAAACACCGCGCCGGTCCCAGAACACAGTTGCCATAATCTTGCGCTTTGACAGCGTCTGTTTGGCTTTGACCTTGACGGGTGAGGTTGTGTGTCGCCATTCCATCCATTTTCGCTTGCTTTCGGGAGTGATATGGGATACCCATGTTTCATCTCCAGTGACAATTTGACTCAACATGTCATCCCCTTCTTCCTCATAACGAATCAAAAAGTCCAATGAAGTGGCAAATCTCTTCCCTTTGTGGTCCTTTGTGAGGAGTGTGGGTACCCACCGAGAACACAGTTTCTTAAACTTTAGGTTTTCAGACACAATTTTGTACAAAACCGATCTTGAAACTAGTGGAAATTCCAAAGAAAGAGTGGAAATTGTGAATCTTCTGTCCTCACGAATCTTTGTTTCGACTGCAGCCACCAAATCATCAGTGATCACAGAGGGCCGGCCTGAGCATTCTTCGTCATGGACGTTTTGACGGCCATTTTTATACTCTCTAACCCATTGACGCACTTTACCTTCACTCATTGCATTCAAGCCATAAACTTCTGTTAACTGACGATGAATTTCTGCAGCTGATAGGCTTCTCACGGTCAAAAAACGTATCACTGACCGTATCTCACACGCGGCGGGCGATTCAATAATCGTAAACATTATAAAGTAGCACAGCGATGTGTACACGTCAGCTACAGAGCTGCAACTGGCATCAGTGTGAACGGGAAGGATGCCGGCAAGTGGCGTGGTGGATTGTTGCGGCGTCAGAGCGAACTACGTGACTATACGCGCGAACGGTCCTTACTTAAAAAAACAACCCTCGTATATGCTCTTTCCAGCAGTGACATGCACACAGTACTTCATTAACACTGCCAAACCTTTATATCCAGCAGTTATCCACCAAATCTAGTACACAAACACTAAATCTTTCTATTGAATTTGACAAAGCAAGCCATAAAATTGTTGTAAAAAGGGTAAAAACCATTTGAGAGGATGAAAAGGTATTTTTCTGTGTAGATGAATTCTTAAAAGGTAGAAAGCAAAGAGTTAAGATAGGAAATGCAGTATTTAAAAGAAGTGAAAATGGAAGCACAACAAGGTAGTGTATTGGGATGATTGCAACTGGTTGTTCTAACAGTTGACTGTGTTAATGATTTGTAGTAAGAAGTTAGATTGTTTGGAGATGACATAGTTATGTACAATAAGATCAAAATGGAAGAAGACCGTGATCAGTGGCAGGGTGACTTACTTGGAGACCATCAGACCTGTTCAGAACGGATTTCGATCCGCCGAGTATATATTGAAGAGTAATTACTCCATATGTCTGTGTTACAATTATTTCTTCAAAACGAGCCCTAGGTATTGAGAAATTAACGCGGAAACATATGTGAATACCTTTTAAATACTATAATTTTAATACAATGCTTCAAAGCTTCAGCGTGGTGTATGCGGTAAGGTGCTAACTTTCCATTTTGCGAACCCGGGTTCAAATCCCCATACTTCCAAATATTTTTATTTCTTTTTTTATATGCAGTAATCATTGAGCATTGATTTTATTTCATTTAAAATTCATTTACGAATTTTTATTATGCAAAATAACTTTTAAAACAAAATATTACAGAATATACAGTCACAACTTTTTTTTTTAGGAAATCATTATTTCATTGTTTATTGTCTATGTGTTTTTTTTTTTAATGAAACAGATATATTTCATGTTCATCGTTTCTATACTTGTATCTCTACAATTAATATCGAAAAGTAAACATATTACAGCCATAAGGTCGGGGTTTTTTCCCCCCCTACCACAGTTATACTTATTTCCGTTCAGTGGTGGTAGCATGTAAATGTTTGAAACTAACATAATGTCTGTTATTTCGCATAATAAAAATTCGTAAATGAAATAAAATTAATGTTCAATGATTACTGCATATAAAAAAAGAAATAAAAATACTTGGCAATATGGGGATTTGAACCCGGGTTTGCAAAATGGGAAGTTAGCACCTTACCGCATACACCACGCTGAAGCTTTTAAACAATGTACTAAAATTATAATATTTAAAATGTGTTTACATATGTTTCCACGTTAATTTCTCGATATCCAGGGCTCATTTTGAAGAAATAATTGTAACACAGACATATGGAGTAAATGCCCTTCAACATATACTCGGAGGATCAAAATCCGTTCGGAACAGGTCTGATGGTTCCCAAGTTAGACAAGATATCTAGCAGAGTAAGTCAACACTGGGTGAAGATAAATGCACAGAAGAGTTAGCTATAAGGTAGACAAATATCCCTTTGTGTTTCTGTAAGGACAAAAAGTAGAGATAGTGGGAGATGCACAGAATAATATAGATAGAAACATGAGTTGAAGTATAGAAAGTGACCTGAGGAAAGTGGTGAAGGAGGTGCAACATACCAGGGATGAATTTGTGCAAGTCCTAAGACGACATAACTAACCACAGTTGAACCACACTGTGAGATGGGAAATGGTGGTACTACTTGGAAGAGGCAATGGTTATGTCTTGGGAGATGTGCCAGTGAACACCATTGGCAGGTGGGGTTTCACTAGGCTTCACCTACATCTAAATAGAAAGGGCAAGGGGGTACTTCCTGAGTAGTTAGAAAAAGCTGTAAGGAAGCCCAGTGATAATAGGGTTTGGACTGTGCCTTTTTTAGGTTAAGAGCTGCTGTTGAGGGGATGGAGTTAGATGTTCAAATGGATACTGACTTGTTTGAAATTTGGCACACATATTAAGAACCAGCGACAGTAATAATAGAAAAGTAACAGAATCTTTCAATTCAATTTCCACCCACTTCTAGATTTCCGAATTGTTTGAAATATTGGGAACTGGTGCGAATACATTAATTTCATAGCTTATGTCCTGGTATTGTCATTACTTTGACAGTAACAACGGAAAACCATTTGAATGCAATGGAATATTTTATTTCAATGTTCACCCATTTCCTGACGTTCAAATTGATTGGAAATTTGCACACATATAAAGAACTGGTGCAAATACATTAATTTCACAGCTGTGTCCTGCTGTTTTCATTACTTTGAAAATAACAATAGGAAAGTAATGGAATCTGACATTACAATTTCACCCACTTCCACATATCTGAATTGTTTGAAATTATGGACATACATTTAGAAATGGTGACAATATAATAATCCTGTAGCAACATCCTGAGATTCTCATTACATTGACAGTAACAATAAGAAAGTAACGGAAAGTGCCAATTCAATTTCAGCCACTTTCAGATATCCGAATTGTTTGAAAATATTTATACATATTAAGAACCGTTGGCAATATAATAATCTCAAAGCAACGTCCCATTGATAATAGGGTTTGGACTGTCCTTGATTTTCTCACTACTTTGACAGTAACAATAGGAAAGCAAATGAATGTGTTAATTCAATTTCACCCAGTTTCAGATATATGAATTGTTTGAAATTATGGACACATATTAAGAATGGATGAAATAACAATAATTTCACAGCTGTGTCCTGCTGTTCTCATTACTTTGACCGTAATAATAGGTAAGTAATGGAATCTGCCAATTCAATTTCACCCACTTTCAGATATTTGAATTGTTTGAAATTGTGCACACATATTACAAACCGGTGACAGTATAATAATTTTATAGCAATGGCTTGCTATTCTCATTGCTTTTATAGTTATTATTATTATTATTATTGCAGCTATATCGATCCTTTTTTCAGGATGTAGCCTCTTTAAGCCTAATGAGCTATATATTAGAATTTAATTCTACATAGTGTTGCTCTAGTTCTTTCCAGGCCGATCGATCCTGAACCGTCCTCTTCCAGTTCACGCCTGTAACTCGACGTATATCCTTATCCCAGCGATCCGGGGGTCTTCCTCTTGCTCTTTTCAGGTTTCTCGGTATCCAGTCCTGCACTACCGTAGTCCATCTTTCATCTCTTTTGCGAGCAACATGACCGGCCCATTGCCATTTTTGGGTCATCACTCTTTTTAAGATGTCTGTTACTTTAGTTATTGAACGGATGTGCACGGCCCTTTTCCTGTCTCTTCTTGTAAACCCTAGCATTGCTCTTTCCATACTTCGCTGGGCAGTTCTCAGTTTTTGCTTCGTGTGACTATTTAGGGTCCAAGTCTGGCAGGCATATGTTAGGACCGGTAATGCACATTGTTCAAATACCTGTTTTTTTAAGATGTATTGGCATGTTCGATTTAAAAACTATGGAATTTCTTCCATATGCTCTCCAGCCCAGCTTTATCCGTCTGTAGATCTCAGGCTTTGAGTCACCATTCATATTGATCAGTTGGCCAAGATAGATGTACTGATCTACGGACTCAATACCAGAATCTTTCATGTCCGCCATGTCTTTATCTTTTTCTGCCCATTTGTTTTGCATGATTTTGCTTTTTGATATATTTATTTTAAGGCCCACTTCACTGCACGCTGCCTCTAGTTCATTTATCAGTTCTTTGAGCTCTTCCAGACTGTTTGAGAGTAAAACTATATCATCAGCGAATCTTAAGTTGTTGAGATTTCTTCCATTTATTCTCAAACCTCGGTTTTGCCATTGGATTTTTGACATTGCCAACTCTAGGACTGATGGGAGTAGCTTGGGGGATATAGAGTCTCCTTGTTTTACCCCTCTTTCTACTGGGAACTCTTTGGTGACTTCAGCGATGTTGACAAAGGCAGTGGAAGTGGTGTAGATGTTGTACAGTAAGTCGATATAGCCAGGATTCACTCCTTGTTCTAAAAGGGCTTGCATGATTGCTGAGTGATGGACTGAATCAAAAGCTTTTTCAAAATCGATAAAGGCCAAACAGAGGGGCATCTGGTATTCATTTGCTTGACTTATTACTTCGTGGATGACTTGGATGTGATCTACTGTGCTGAATCCTGACCTAAAACCAGCCTGTTCAATTGGTTGCGCTGTGTCCAAGGTGGAACTGATGCGGTTATTGATGACCTTTGTAAACACTTTGTATATGACAGGAAGGAGGCTGATGGGGCGGTAGTTTTGAAGCTAAATTTCCATTTGCGGTGGTAGCTAGTTTCTCCGATAGTGTGCGTTGAAAAATGTCTTTCTTTTCAGTGAGATTAATTATATTTACTGATGTTTTATTGGTTCCTTTTATTAGCTTTCGCCTTTCCTGTTTTATGCAGATACTAAGTTTCGCTCGGACCAGCGCTTTGATAGTAACAATAAGAAATTAAAAGAATCTATCAGTTCAATTTCACCCACTTTCAGATATCTGAATTGTTTGAAATTATGCACGCCTATTAGGAACTGGTACCAACTCAATAACTTTATAGCTGTGTCTCCTGTTGTTCTCATTACTTTGACAGTAACAACAGAAAAATGGTTGAGCTTGATGGAATCTTGCAACCAAATTTTAAACCACTACCAGATGTCCAAATTGTTTAAAAGTTTGTACGGTTTGTAAAGTTTGTACAGTTTGGGAAGTGATGACAATTCAATAATTTCATAGCTGTATCCTGGTATTCTCATCACTTTGGCAATAACTTTACAGAAGTGGCTGTCTGTAATGAGATCTTGTAACTGAATTTCGACCCAATGCCAGATGTCCAAATTTTGCAGATGTATTGAGAACCGGTTGCAGTGCAATAATTCATAACTATGTCCTGGTATTCTCGTTACAGTAACAATATATAAGTGGTTGAATGCAATGAAATATTTCTTTTCGAGATTCACCCACCTCCTGATGTCCGAATTGTTTGAAATTTTGTATATGTATTAAGATCAGTGACAATACTAAAATTTTATATCTGTGTCGCGAAATTCCCTTTGTGAACTAAAAAGTTAAAAATAAAATTATAGTTTAAAAAACTAAAATACACCCTCTTGTAGCAATATGAATTAAAAGATTAAAAGTAATCTCTAAATATAAAAATTTTGTTCAACAGCGTTATGATGTCCCACAATTCAGTATAACTTTTTGAATAAGATTAAAATAAGTCACTGATTAAAAAGTTAACTTTAATATAAAAAAAAGCATGGGCTGCTCACCACTTGTGCATAATAACTCAACCTCTACGAACAGCTAGCTACAAAAATTTAAGAATATTGATATCTAGCACCCCACACTTTTTTACATTAAAAACATTTTTTAATCAGTGACTTTAATCCTATTTTAAGCTTATTCAAAAACTTATACTGAATTGTGGGACATCCTAGCACTGTTGAACCAAATTTTTCTATTTAGATATTATTTTTAACCTTTTAGTTCACAAAGCCTTTGTTTTAGTTTTTTAAACTATAATTTTATTCTTTTGTCACTAACCCACAAATCTACCATTAGTAACTCATGGTCGTGATATATGAACACTAGAGTCATGTAGTAATGTTTGCTAAGCAATATGAATACTCCTCCACCAATTGCTCCTCTATCTCTGCAGTACATTCTATAACTGCCAGGGAAAACCACACTGTCTATACTCTTTCTTTTGATCAAGACTCTACCCTTAGTATCACTTGTGATCCATGTATCATGTAATCCATGCAGCACTGAGAGATTGTATGGAATTCAAAATGGGGGTTTTCTGTAGGACTATCAGTCAATGTTAAGTAAGATTGTAGTACATTATGCCAATAATTCGGTTTCTGGTTCCATTACTATTTGATACAATTGTTGCAAGTACCTTGTTGAATTTCATGGCAAAAATCTACCTTTAGATTAGTTGATTTTTTTACAGTTACCCCATAGGAAGTATGTATTGATTTTGTTTCTTCATCCAAATATCAAACTCTTTGAGTCAAGTAAGAAATCAACCACTTGTCATCATCCATGATTTACTTTGAGGAAAATAGCAGCTTCATCTCGGTTTTTAAAATTTGTCTATTAATTATTATTTTTTTATACAAAGAAGTACAGACCAAACCAATTTTTACATAAAATTCTCCTACAGCAAATGATCTGTTAGGCCTAAGATTTTTTAGAATAGAAAACAAAAATATATTCTACACTGCTGTCGTCCTCCACTTGTGAGTGGTGGTATATTTTTCCTTTCCTTTCCATATGAATTAGAAAAAAAATATCATATTAATCATATCTGAAAAGCTTCCAATGAAGAACTAAGAAAATGGGAAATCGAGGAATTTATTCAGACACAAGCAAAGAAACCTTACAATTAAAGATAATGTATTTGAGTGAAAGAATTTACGTATTATTATAGGTAACAAAGAAAGGAAAGAAATGCTGCGAGGAAATATTGACTTCGAAAGGACAGGTAAAATACACCCAACACTTGCCAAAGTTGAAGGGAGGAGGGCAGCAGCAACACAAAACACACAAAAACAAAGAAAATACAATATTTCGGGTGAAACCCCCTTTTCAAGTTAACAGAGGTAGGTGGCAGAGCTTGCGCGAGACTTGCGTTTGACTCAGCCACTGATAGAACGCAATAGACCGTCGGAGGTGATGGGGGGAGCAACGATAATATAACCGGGAGTATAAGAAAGATCAAAATGGTTGTAAAAATCTTATATATATATATAAAAATAGACGTGTTTTTTTCCTATATTTCACTTTTCAGCCACCACTATCTAGCACAGATCACTGATGTTTGTGGGTGGAGTTTCCTGTCATGCACAAAGTTGGCCGAAAGCCGATAGCTGTGGGGATGTGGGAGATATAATGATTAAAGTTGGTCAGTGCAGGGCGTTTTCATATTTCGACCAAAAATTCATATCTCCGTATACTTCTCTTTCCTGCCACAACTACATAACATAGACTTTTGGTGTTTGTGTGTGGTAGTAGAATCGTCTTTCATGTCGTGCACTATGGTTGTTAGATGTCGGTAGCTATGGGGGTGTGGGAGAAATGGGGGTTGAAAGTGGTCGACCTGTGGCAATTTCATACTTCTGCCAAAGACAAAAGTGTCATGGTGTATCACTTTTCAGCGAAAACTATAGATCACAGATAACTGGCGTTTGTGTGTAGTAGTAACACAGAGTCACCTTTCGATCACAACAGCGGCCGAATTTCATAAACTGTGGTACTGTGGTAGATATGGTGGTTGTAAGTGGCCGACCAAGGATATTTTCGCATTTCGACTGTCTCCGCATATGTCACTTTTCTGCCACAACTACACAGCATAGAGCATTGGTGTTTGTGTTTGGTAGTAGAATCGTATCTCATGTAGCGCACTATGGTTGTTAGATGTTGGTGGCTATGGGGGTGAGGAAGAAATGAGGGTTGAAAGTGGTCGACCTGTGGCAGTTTCATACTTCTGCCAAAGACAAAAGTGTCATGGTGTATCACTTTTCAGCGAAAACTATAGATCATAGACAACTGGCGTTTGTGTGTAGTAGTAACACAGAGTCACCTTTCAATCACAACCGCGGCCGAATTTCATAAACTGTGGTACTGTGGTAGATATGGTGGTTGTAAGTGGCCGACCAAGGATATTTTCGCATTTCGACTGTCTCCGCATATGTCACTTTTCTGCCACAACTACATAGCATAGAGCATTGGTGTTTGTGTTTGGTAGTAGAATCGTATCTCATGTAGTGCACTATGGTTGTTAGATGTCGGTAGCTATGGGGGTGTGGGAGTAATGGGGGTCGAAAGTGATCGACCTGTGGCAATTTCATACTTCTGCCAAAGACAAAAGTGTCATGGTGTATCACTTTTCAGCGAAAACTACATATCACAGATAACTGGCGTTTGTGTGTAGTAGTAGCACAGAGTCACCTTTCGATCACAACAGCGGCCGAATTTCAGAAACTGTGGTACTGTGGTAGATATGGTGGTTGTAGTTGGCCGACCAAGGATATTTTCGTATTTCGACTGTCTCCGCATTTGTCACTTTTCTGCCACAACTACATAGCATACAGCATTGGTGTTTGGGTTTGGTAGTAGAATCGTATCTCATGTAGTGCACTATGGTTGCTAGATGTCGGTAGCTATGGGGGTGTGGAAGAAGTGGGGGTTGAAAGTGGTCGACCTGTGGCAATTTCATACTTCTGCCAAAGACAAAAGTGTCATGGTGTATCACTTTTCAGCGAAAACTACATATCACAGATAACTGGCGTTTGTTTGCAGTAGTAGCACAGAGTCACCTTTCGATCACAACAGCGGCCGAATTTCAGAAACTGTGGTACTGTGGTAGATATGGTGGTTGTAGTTGGCCGACCAAGGATATTTTCGTATTTCGACTGTCTCCGCATTTGTCACTTTTCTGCCACAACTACATAGCATACAGCATTAGTGTTTGGGTTTGGTAGTAGAATCGTATCTCATGTAGTGCACTATGGTTGCTAGATGTCGGTAGCTATGGGGGTGTGGAAGAAGTGGGGGTTGAAAGTGGTCGACCTGTGGCAATTTCATACTTCTGCCAAAGACAAAAGTGTCATGGTGTATCACTTTTCAGCGAAAACTACATATCACAGATAACTGGCGTTTGTTTGCAGTAGTAGCACAGAGTCACCTTTCGATCACAACAGCGGCCGAATTTCAGAAACTGTGGTACTGTGGTAGATATGGTGGTTGTAGTTGGCCGACCAAGGATATTTTCGTATTTCGACTGTCTCCGCATTTGTCACTTTTCTGCCACAACTACATAGCATAGAGCATTGGTGTTTGTGTTTGGTAGTAGAATCGTATCTCATGTAGTGCACTATGGTTGTTAGATGTCGGTAGCTATGGGGGTGTGGGAGTAATGGGGGTCGAAAGTGATCGACCTGTGGCAATTTCATACTTCTGCCAAAGACAAAAGTGTCATGGTGTATCACTTTTCAGCGAAAACTACATATCACAGATAACTGGCGTTTGTGTGTAGTAGTAGCACAGAGACACCTTTCAATCACAACAGCGGCCGAATTTCAGAAACTGTGGTACTGTGGTAGATATGGTGGTTGTAGTTGGCCGACCAAGGATATTTTCGTATTTCGACTGTCTCCGCATTTGTCACTTTTCTGCCACAACTACATAGCATAGAGCATTGGTGTTTGGGTTTGGTAGTAGAATCGTATCTCATGTAGTGCACTATGGTTGCTAGATGTCGGTAGCTATGGGGGTGTGGAAGAAGTTGGGGTTGAAAGTGGTCGACCTGTGGCAATTTCATACTTCTGCCAAAGACAAAAGTGTCATGGTGTATCACTTTTCAGCGAAAACTACATATCACAGATAACTGGCGTTTGTTTGCAGTAGTAGCACAGAGTCACCTTTCGATCACAACAGCGGCCGAATTTCAGAAACTGTGGTACTGTGGTAGATATGGTGGTTGTAAGGTGCCGACCAAGGATATTTTCGTATTTCGACGAAAGGCATGTGTCTCCGCATATTTCACTTTTCTATCACGACTACATAGCATAGAGCATTGGTGTTTATGTGTGGTAGTAGAATCGTGTCTGTTGTCGTGCACTATGGTTGTTAGATGTCTGTAGCTATGGGGGTGTGGAAAATATGGGGGATGAAAATGGTCGACCTGCGGCAATTTCATATTTCTGCCAAGGACGCATGTACCATGGTGTATCACTTTTAAGTGAAAACTATCAATCGCAGATCACTGGCGTTTTGGTGTGGTAGTAACAGAGAGTCTCCCATCGATCACAACGTTGGCCGAAATTCGGTAACTGTGGGAGTGTGTGAGATATGGTGTTTGAAATTGCTCGATCATGAATATTTTCGTGTTTCATCCAAAGACTTGTGTGTATCCGTAAATTTTACCTTGCTGCCAGAACTACATAGCGCAGAAGACTGGTACTTGTGTGTGGTAATAGTATCGAGTCTCCCATCGTGCACTAGGGTGGTTAGATGTCTATAGCTGTCAATATGAATTCTTTACCATCACGAACGAAGTCGTGGGTACCAGCTAGTAATAGTAATAAAAAATATAAATAAATAAAAATATAATTCAATTGTAAAATGAATCACAGCCAACCTGTTGCAATATTCATTGAATTTATTGTTTACCGCTTTCGACCGCCTTAAGGGAGTCTTCTTCAGAACTTTTTGAAAAGTATTACATAAATCTAACTCTTCTCAATAAAATAGTATATTTTGTACTTAAGTCACACAAAATGTACTATTTTATTGAGAAGAGTTAGAATTATGTAATACTTTTTAACAAGTTTTGAAGAAGACTCCCTTTAGGCAGGTCGAAACCGGTAAACAATAAATTCAATGAATATTGCAACAGGTTGGCTGTGATTCATTTTACAACTGAAGAAATACCGTTGCTGTTGATGCTGCCACGCTCAAGATTTTGAAAAATAAAATTTGGAAAATTTTGAAAAATATATGAATATATTGTGTTGGCTAGTGATGGGTGTATATGGTGAGGATGGAAGATATTAACGGAAATTAAGACCTGGCAAATGTCTAGTCAGCAGGATGTGTTGATATGCCAATTCCCACCTGCGAAGTTCAGATTGGGAGGCAGTGTCTGGAAGTATTCTAATGGCTCCGACTGTGAAGTAGTTATTATGGTCATGGGTGTTATGAGTGCAGACATGGTGAGCAACAGGGATGTCCAGGTTTTGGGAGTAAACTCTTTGTCTGTGACCATTCATTCTGATTGATAATGAGTTTGAGGTCAGGCCAATGTAGGAACATGGACAGTGGGGGCAGGTGAGCTGATAAATGAGATGGGTGGTTGTACAAATGGCATGTATGGGGTAGGTTTCACCAGTAGTAGGGTTGCTATAGGTAGTGGTAAGTGGACGCATACTACAAGTTTTTGCAACGTGGTCTCTTACAAGGGAAGGATCCAAACGGTGGTCTAGGAGCATCAGAGGGTTGATATTTATGAACAAGAATGTTTTCTAGATGAGGCGGTCTGCTGAAGGTGACTCGGGATGTGGTGGGAAGGATAGAGGGAAGAATGCGGCACATTTCAGGAAATGATCTAAGAAAGTCATAGCCCAAACGAAGAATTTGGTTTAGCCATTCCAGGCCAGGGAAAAACTGGGTGAGAAAACAGGGTTCTGGTTGGTTTTGGGTTTTTTGTGCCCGTGTGAGGGACAGTTCTTGACTCTCGATAGCTGTTTTTGAACTAGTACTGGAGGATAACTGCAGTTTATGAGTGCCTGGGTCAGGTTGTTGATGTAGAGAGTAAAGGACTTGTGATCAGAGCAGATGCGTTTGCCTCGAATGGTTAGGCTGTATGGGATGGAACGTTTTGTATGATATGGATGGCAGCTATCAAAATGGATATATTGTTGTAGGTTAGTGGGTTTTATGTGGACAGAGGTGTGTAAGTGACCATTCTGTATGGAGATGTCTACATCCAGAAAAGTGATGTCTGTCTGAGAGTAGGACCAGGTGAAGTTTAAGGAGAAGTTATTAAATGAGTACAAGAAATCAAGAAGGAGGTATTCACTGTGCGTCCAGATAATAAATATGTCATAAGAAATCAAGAAGGAGGTATTCACTGTGCGTCCAGATAATAAATATGTCATCTATATACCTGAAACACACAGTGGGTTGTCGGGTAACCTTTTGAAGAAAACATTCTTTTATTCTGCCCATGAAATAGCTGATA
Organism: Vandiemenella viatica; assembly: GCA_031002005.1. Lineage (NCBI taxonomy): Eukaryota > Metazoa > Arthropoda > Insecta > Orthoptera > Morabidae > Vandiemenella > Vandiemenella viatica. Next base: position 266,653,884 of record JARYHS010013630.1, read on the forward strand.
CCAGCAGAACAGAGAAAAATGGACATGTGGCACTATCAATAGCTTTGAAAATTCCAACTACGCAAGAATAAGAAAAGATTATGGTTAACACTTTTGGAACAGTCCTGTACTGTTTTAAATAAACTAAATGTAAAACACAAAAAAATAAAATAGGAAAACCTGAAGCACTGAAACATTCAATACTGAATAAATAAATATATCTTACATCGGTAACCAAACTATAATAATAAATGAAGGTTGGTAACTGAAAAACAATCAGGCTTGTGGAGTGCATTTTGAGATTAAAAAATTGTAGTAAAAGGTGGAAATAATAATAATAATAATAATAAAAGTTCCATACAGAAAATACAGCAAATTGACAGGTGAGGAAGCAAGCATGAAAATAATAAGCAAATACTAATTGAAATGTGAGTCTATCAAAACAAATTGAATATTCTTGAATCTGTATATTCCCTCAATAATACTAAAGCAGAAGAGCATAAAGAGCAAATAGAGATGCACCAAACATTCTCAAGTACTAACTTCAGAAAGGAGTTTAACATGTCCTTTGAAATGAAACATCGCAGAACTTCCTTGTATTGATTTCATGAAATAATGGATAGTCTGATAGTGAAATTAAACTCGTATTCACCTGACTGACAGCCCTGATCTATCAGGCTTATCTATCAGGCCTTGATCCGAAGGAGTTAAGAGCATACAAAAGAAATGTCACAGTAAAGATTCCAGAAAAGATAAAATATCTGTGAAAATGGAAGAATATGAAAAAAGAGATTATATGCTTGATAATAATGCTTCTAGAGGTGTGAACAGATTTTTCTGGTGTGCCACTAATGAATAAATAAAATTCTAAAACAAACAAATGTCTATTCCACTCACCACTATCTGGACTATCAGTGGCAGCATCTGACAGGCGGTTACGAGCATTGCGCAACCTCTGCTTTAAAGGTATATCGCCAGGAGATGGGGTATTTCTAGCTGTAAATTCCTCACCATCACTCTCTCCATCACCACCTCCTGGGCTAGAGCTCATGTCCTCTTCTACAGGCCCTGCAACACACCATTCAAGCAACTACATTTCTTATATCTTTAAATATGTTTCACTTTGATTTTTTTTTTCCATATGTAAATAATTGAGAGAGATAAACACACACAAAATCCAAGAAAAAGCATAAAATACCCTTAATATTACAAAATAACTACACAGTCTAAAAAATAATGCTTCCTGCTTTAAAACTTTACAATTTCATACTTAAATATAGTCACAGTTGTTCTACTGCAATTAATCGCTACTGCAATTAGATGATGACTTCTTAATATAACAAAAAAAATCAGCACAAATGTCTGTACTATAATTACAACAATGAAATCAGAAAAATTAAGTGTCATCATGAGACAACTAGTGTAATCAGCTTTTGAAATGGCAAATTCAGATTTCTAACTATCATAATTATCAGCACACTAGAAGACTGTTATAATTACACTCGTAATTGGTATCGTGCCGCATTTAAAACAAACATTCAATATCAAAGCAAGTAACTGGCTGGCCACGGGGATACTGTGGCAATAAAACAATAACAAACATCGGATATAATGATTAAAATCTTTTTACTGAATTTCCAAATATTACAAGTGCAATGGTGTACTGTACTATACTGTAAGTTCACATTTCTGTAAAATAGTAAACATTTTGCAAAACATAAAAAAGGCATTTAGATAATTGATTTTATGCTCTACTTGACTGAATATTGTATTCATGTCTCTGTGTACACATCTGACACTGCCTTGTGTCTCACTTCTGCACGATTAAGGCTGTATGTCGAAATATTGCAATTTTCTTGTGTTTGTTTTTTTGTGTTCGTCGTTCCCAGCCGCCTGTGGTAAGTGTTGCGTCATATTTCCCTATCCTTCCTTAGTTGTATTGCCTTAAAGCATTTACCTGCTCATTTTTATTATTTATATATACATAGATATATTTAAAAAAATTCTATCACTGAGCGAGCATTAATAAAAGTGGTATGATTCTTCAACAGCCATGTATTAGATCAATTCACCTTGTAACAGCCCTCAGACGCAACCCTTTTATGAAATGTTATTTTACGAATTATGTACAGCAGGATGGGAGTTGATTAATTATGGATTTGCATATTTTTGTGTAACTAATTGCTAATTTGTGTATATTCATCATGAAAATGATAATTGTTTTCTAGAGAGAAACTGTATAAATGATATGTAATATTATCAAGGACAGTATTATGTATGAAACATTCATTAAAAGTTTGTAATTGTAAGTGTTGATGTGAGCCATGATGTTTGAAGGACAATGGTTTGGACTGGTTTACGTTGATAATTTTGTGTGGAAATGCATGAAAAAAGTATTAACTTTCATTTTAAAGAGTTTTCCAATGATTGTGAGTGAATTTGTACAAGCTGTGTTTGTTTTTGTATGAATTTGATTGTCAAAGTATTCTTAGAGTCTGTCAGCACTCTTTATTGCCATCTGGATGTTTCTCTAGCACTTATTTAAATGTGCAACGATGATGAGTAGAGTCAGTTGTGTTCGGAAGTTTTACAGTCATTTGTGAGTTTAATCACCAGAATATTTGTATGTTGGTGCTTTAGTATCTTTGGAGAAGACTAGTGCCTTATCTGGATCTAATATTATTATGGAGCTCACAGAGAATTAAATATGAAATGGAAAGTGTTATGTCAGTGTCATCATTTTGTGGAAATGTTTAATTAATTTAAAACAGTAGTTATTTAACCTTTGGGGGAAGGTAAAACTCTCTGGCGACAATTCTTAGCAATCTGTAAATTTCAGGATGAAGTGATTAATTGATGATGGGACAACTTAGTTAATTAATGAGGAGCACATCAACCTTTTCCAGCATAATATTTTGCCACTGGCTAGGGGGATGCCCACATTCCTTCAAGGTTGGATAATGAAGAACACATTTTGGAAATCTGACACTTTCCATTCTTTCTAGATAAGAGATTCTTGACCTGTGGTCTGTAGACCACTCGCTACTAGTGGTCTGGGAAGATGGGGCAGGTGGTTTCCGGATAGAACATTTGAAATTTAGGTACTGTACTCGTATTGAAAAAAGCTATAAGCGAACATAAGCTAAAAAAAAAACAAGTTTTTAAAAAGAATGAATATTTCAACGACCAGACAAAAATCTGGCATTTCCAGGATATGAGGATAGGCCTGCATTATTACAACAATAGTCTATTCACTAATCACTTTTCCAGTTGCCATCAAAGAGAGCACTGTTCGTTTAAGGATTAAGTGACAACTGTTTTATGAGCGTCTTGTAGTTGGTCTGAGGGACCACAGAACATGGTACGGTAGACAATATAGGAATGATGAAGAAAACCTTGATAAAAGTCTTTGACCATTTCTCTTATATGACTTTGTGCATGTAGGTCGGTATAGTGCAGCATCCAGTAACATTATTACTTATTTGGTTACTAAATATTAAGACTATGGTGAATATGTAATTTACATCTAATAACTCTCTGCCAATTTCATCCTATGCTACTTTAGGAATTCAAGGTATAGCTTTATAATGTTACAATACAATATGTCCCAAATATTAATATACCCGTGAATAAAAAAATAAGGGCCATATAAATTAGTGGTCTGCAGTATTATTTTTGACATCTTACTGGTCCTTGGATTGCAAAAAGTTAAAAACCCTGATCCACAGTCCAGTGCAAATTAATTGGAACACAACTGTAAGATACACTTTTTTTTATTGTTTTGCACTTCTGCATCTACTAAATATCTCTTATTTTTTGTAATAGCTAATATGTCCTCCTTTCTATTGTATTTTTTGCTTTACAAGATTTGGCATAGATTCCAAAAGCATAAACACATATTTTTTGGGTTCATCATCATTAAACAACACTCTAACCAAAGACTCTATCATTCGCACTTTTAGTGGAACAGTCAAGTTCTGAGAGTCTCCCTTTTGCAAACAGCTCACTTTTTGTATGGGAATAATGTCATGGGAGTTTCCTGGCCACTCTAGGATATGAATATTATCATCATTGAAGAATGTTTTTACTTTATTTAAGTGTGACAAGGAGTCAAATGCTGCTCGAAAATTCTATCATCATCTAGGAACCTTTCCTGAAACTCAAGAACAACTCTCCTATTTGAATGTACTGGTCAATTTTAATCATCCTGCCAATTGGTACTAAGGGTCCCAATTAAACATCTCCACAACTTCTTCTTCACAGTGTGTTTTACAGTCTGTTGCAAATGTGCTGTAGTTACTGGCACATGCCTTACTTCGCACAAATATTGAACCCTCTGTCTCTGTACTTCAAAGTGACTCTCGACCGAAAAGAGAATCTTCTTCCAGTATTCTATTGCCCAAGACTATGTGCCCACAAGAAACATTTCCTGTGCATTTTGCCTGTTATAAAATGTTCCTTTACATGTTTGTGGGTTTTCCTTCCAATTGCTTTGAGCAATATTAGACACATGCAGATTCACTCCCCCTTTTCCCAAGACCTGAACCAATTCCATACCAGTGATCCTGGGGTTTAATTTGCTTTCTGTGAGAAGAAAGGGGTTATTAGTTCGCATAGTTTTCTTTTTCCTGCCACAGTTTCCTTTTTTCTTTTGTGAAATCGAGCCAGTCTGACAATGAATAATTCTATTATAATTAATACACTGATACCAAATTTAGTAGCTAACTCTCTGTGATAGAAGTATTCTGAGATAGTACTACAGTTCCACTATGCTTTCTGGGATTCTATCTACAGTTCCTCTATGCTTTCTGAGATTCTAACAACTGTTTGCCAATAATCTTACAAAGAAATCTAAAAAAATTAATCAAAAGTAATACATTTTCAAATAAATAGACTTCAAAATTAAAGCAGATTTGTCTCTCCTCAGGAGAACAGCAACTCACTACATCAGTCTCTAGCCTGAGGAAGGGTACAGGCATTAGTCAAAACATCGGGAGAAAGGAGGAATGATTGGACACAGCATAAATCTCATAAATAATTGACATGTATGACTGGGAATCCATAACATTTCCAGGAAATGTGACAATCTTCGACAAAGAAAGAGCTTATTACTAGAAATCCTAGACTTGATGAAGAGATGAAGGCATTATCACTAAAAGCCTCCACATAATGCCAATATTTCAAACAGTCAAACACAAAATATTTGCCACCATGCAAGTTTAACTTTATTTTGAGAATGAATACAACATACTTGACAAACAAGGGACGATATGAAGAAGTTTATATATAAAGCAAGTTTGAAAATATCAAATGAAATTGTACCAGCCATGTCAAATTTAATATGCTATTGATGTAAAAGACCTACAACTAGTGGAAGGCCACAAATAACCAAAAAGAAAGTCCGACTAGTTAGAAAAATCCTATGATGCATATGATGAACAGAGGGGCATTATAATAAATTTATCGTTGTTGTTGTTTTAGGGCGCGTTGACATCGAGGTCATTAGCGCAATATAAATTTATCATCAGTATACCTGGAAAAAGTTTTAACTCAATTTAATGAAAACATTTTAATTTTTGCAATTGCACCTTGTTTTATTACTAAAGAGGAGATTGTAATAGGTATGGTATACAAGGTATACCAAAACTAACGGCTGAGAGCATTAGAGAGGATACAGTTCTAATACTTAAGAGAGTACAATCAGGAACTGATATGATAGAGAAAATGGCCTGGGATGATAGAAAATACTGAATTGATTGGTGTGCTTGGAATTGTCACAGCAAATATGTTCTGCTGTGAAATGAGTACTTCACGGGTTTTCTGCCAGATAATTTCTTTATTAAACTCTTTATTTAACAACTTTTCGGCAACTACCTCCTTTGCCTTCATCAGGTGAGCTGTCATATTAAAGCTACAAGACTGAAATACCTCACAAGCGAGTCCTGCCTCCTACATAGGAATCAAATTAGGATAGGGAAATGAGCCACCACTTACCTTTAGATGATGGATGTGGGGAGCGAACACACAGAAAAGACACTAACACAAATAATAAAGTAATTTTTGGGATAAACCCTTCGTCAACGGGAGAACATTATGAGAGATGGGTGCAGCTGAAGACTGCCTCACAGAAAGACTGCTGGTCAGAAAAATGGTGGGGGTAAATTGAAACATCGGAAAAGTAGAGGGGCTCAGGGGTAATACCCGAGCATAGATAAATATCCAAACTATCTCTGGTTGGTGGGAAGATCAAAATATAATTAGAACTAAATATGAAAAAAAGAAAAAAATATATAATTATATAAAATTTTATACAGATAATAATTTTTATGAAGTAAATATCACCTTAGGTTAGTGATGGTTCAAGATAGGTAATGGAAAAGAGAGGATTAAAAAAGGTTAAACATAGGTGATAATAATAATAATAATAATAATGACCGGGTATTATCTCAAGTTGAGACCAGGTGGTTGCCTTGTGCCAAGTTTGTACTGGTAGGCAAGTTCCCACCTTCTGAGTTTAGAGAAACTGCTGCTATTACGGAGAACTCCGATAGCACGGACTGCGAAACAAGAGTTGAAATTATTCAAGTCGTGGGTTATGGCATGGGCAGCTACTGGGTGCTTTGGGTTCTGTGTGAACACCGTCTGTCGGTGGCCATTCATTCTTATGGAGAGTTGGATTTGTGGTTAAACCTATATATGAAGCCAGGCAGTGGTTGCATGTTAACTGGTAAATTACATAGGTGGTTTCACAGGTGCGTGTCCTATGATAGGTAAGCTTTCCCCTCTGACAGGGTTAATGAAAGTGTTGGAAGCATGGTGTATGTCGCACATCTTGCAGCGGGGTCTATTACATGGGAAAGAGCCTTGTTGGGGCTAACTGTTAGCAAGAGTAAGACTGTGTTTGTGGAATAGAAGTTCGCTGAGGTTAGGAGGTCTGCTGAAATAAGTTCTAGGAGGGGCAAGGAGGATTTTAAGAAGAATGGATCTCATTTCAGGGAGTGTTTGTAAAAAATCATAGCCCTGCTGGAGGATTCTGTTGATTGATTCGAGGCCTGGGTAGTATTGTGTGACCAAGACTGGATTGTGGTTGGTTTTTGCGGGCTTTGGATGGCTGATGGCCTGAGTAGGTTTTAATATTGCACATGATAGCTGTTTGTTCACCAAAGCCAGAGGGAAGTTGAGACAAATCAATGCTTGTGAAATACTGTTTGAAAAATCCATGAGGGACTGTTAGATGGAGCATATGCGACTTTGTCGAATGCCAAGACTGTAGGGGAGGGAATGTTTGGTATGGTACGGGTGGCAACTGTCAAAATGGAGATACTGTTGAAGGTTGGTTGGTTTGATGTGGACTGAAGAGTTGAGAGAGCTATTGGATAGGGACAAATCCACATCCAAGAATGTGGCTGGGGTGTGGCAGTAGGACTAAGTGAATTTCAGCATGCTAAAGTTATTGAGATGGTTCAGGAAATTTAGCAGTTCATTTTCTCCATGTGTGCAAATAAAAACTATGTCATCAATGAAACAAAGCCAAATGAGGCGTCTGAGAAGGACTTCCACCAGAAATGTCTGTTCCAGACAGCACATGAACAAATTAGCATAAGAGGCAGCCTTGCAGGTGCCCATGGCAGTTCCGCAGGTTTTGTGATAAGATGTTGCCTTCGAAGGAGAAATAGTTGTTATTAAGGATAAGGTGGGCTAATTTGGTGAGGAAGGATGTCATAGGGAGGCTGTAGGGAGGGCGCTGGTCCAGAAAATGTTCCATGGCCCTGAGGACATGCCAGTGTGGAATGTTTGTGTACAAAGACGTGACTTCAATCGTAACCAGTATTGAGTTGGAAGAAAGAGGGGTGGGTATGGTAGAAAGTCGGAAGAGAAAGTGTCGGGTGTCCTTTATATGAGAAGGGAGCTAATTAACTATGGGCTGTAGATACTGGTCAACCAAGGCAGAGATCCGCTAAGATAGCAATCCGTAAGCTGCAATGATAGGGCGTCCCGGATTGCCAGGTTTACGCATTTAGGGTGTACGAGGATTTTGGAGAGTAAGAAGCGAAATGGATTGTTGGGTAAGAGCTTGGAGAGGTCCACTAAACTGTACATATTCTTGTATTTTTTTGTTGACAGCAGGAGTTGGATCTTCTGATAGGCGGCGGTAGTAAGTGTTGGTGTCTGATAGCTGACTAAGAGCTTCAGCCACATAGTCATTTTCCCGACTGGCGATCTTTCTGTGAGGCAGTCTTCAGCTGCGCCCACCTCTCATAATGTTCTCCCATTGACGAAGGGTTTATCCCGAAAATTACTTTATTATTTGTGTTTGCGTCCCACATCCATCATCTAAAGGTAAGTGTTGGCTCATTTCCCTATCCTAATTTGATTCCTTTCCACTACTTAGCGTCTTGATTTCATTATTATATATATATATATATATATATATATATTCTTTACGCCTCTTCGATTGGCTAAGGACATTAGAGGGGGGATGGGACTGGGGCAAGGAATGGGAAGGAATTCGGCCATGGCCTTTTTGAAGGAAGCATCCTGGCATTCACCTGGAGTGATTTGGGGAAACCATGGAAAACACAAATCTGGATGCCCGGATAGGGATTCGAACCTGAAGGCCAGAATGTTAACCGTTCGCCTACCATGCTCGGTTGGCTCCTATAAGTAGCCTGTTGCTGGAGAGGCTATACACTGCTATCCCAAGTCGGTGATTCAATAGGGCTTAGACAGGGTCCGGCTGGCAGCTTTGTGCTGGCTCTCTTCTACACGTCTTACTATTAGCAAGGCCCGCAACAGTGACCTCGCTAGAACGGCTGCTATCCGAGAGGCTTTCTGCTGCTCTCCCATTGGTCGGCACATCAATCGGGCTGAGATTGGGTCCACACGGATGGGAGTGTCTCACACGCTGCAATTTCAAATCTTGGACGATTGGCTACCAAGTTTCGCTCAAGATGAGACCGCCATGTCTGTTGATGCTGTTATTCGAATCTCCAGCGCTTCTATAATTACAGAGTGCTAGAAACATGATGTCCGAGCCAAAACTTCAGTATTGTCGAAGTTTATGGTGTGGAAATTTTCCATGGCATGTTTGGCTAATGTGGATTTGTCCAACTGTAGCAACCGCAGATATCGTTGGTGCTCAGTGCGGCTTTCCTCGATAGTTCTTATGGTTTGGCCGATGTATATTTTGCCACATTTGTATGGAATTGAATAAACTCCCGGTACTTGAAGGCCGAGGTCGTCTTTCACCGTGCGTAACATATCCCATATGTTTGATGGTGAACGAAAGATACTCCTTATGCCATATTGTGCTAGACTCCTTCCGATCTTCCGAGAAGTATTCCCGGCATAAGGGAACACCGCATCGGATTTTGGAAACTCTTCTTGTTCAGGTGTCAGTCTCAGTTTCTGGGGGAGAAATGTCTGTTTAATTTGTTCTTCTGAATAACCATTTTGTCTGAAAACCTGTCGTAGGCTATCACAGGCAGAGATGGTTCGCGCATAATGGACCAGTGTTGTCAAGACAGTTCTCCGCTGAGCTGGATGATGAAAACTGGTAGCCCCCAAATACAGGTCCGTGTGTGTAGGTTTCCTGTAAATGCTATTTGCGAAAGTACTATCTGGTTTAAATTTAATTAATACATCTAGGAACGCCAGTGTGCCATTTATCTCAACCTCCATGGTTAACCATATGTTTGGATGAATTGAATTCAGGTGTTCCGGGAATTCTTCGAGAGCCACGGAGCCGTGTGGCCAGTCTACAAATGTGTTATCCACATATTGAAAGAAACATTTTGGTTTGAAAGGAGAAGTGTCCAGGGCCCTTTCCTCAAAGCCCTTCAAACATAAATTGGCTACCACTGGAGAAAGTGGCGAGCCCATAGCCACACCGTCAGTTTGCTCATAGAACTGTACATAAAATATGTAGATGTGAGCACATGTTGGAATAGGTCTGCAATCCCCTGATTGAAATATCGTTGTATTAGTTCTAGAGTCTCCTTGACAAGCATATGTGTAAACAGAGAGACAATATCAAAGCTTACCATGAGGTCAGAATCTGACTCGGTCAGACCCTGGATCGTCTGTACAAATTGAGGAGAATTCGTTACATGGTGTATGCAATGGCCAACCAGTGGACTCAGTTGGTGTGTGAGATATTTTGCCAGTTGGTACATGGGAGCCCAGATTGCACTGACAATAGATCGTAAGGGCACGTTCCCCTTTAGGATTTTCGGTAAGCTGTATAACCTTGGCGGCATGGCTGCACGAGGTCATAGTTTCTTGATGGTCTCCTCTGGTAAACTAAATTTCTTTAGAAGGGCTTTAGTTTTGTTGACTACTTTTGATGTAGGATCAGCATCTAGCAACTTGTAAGAAGTGTCATGTAATAACCTCATAACTTTTGAGTCATACTCTTCTGTTGATTGTAGAACTGCTGAGTTTCACTTGTCAGCAGGAATGACGACAATGTCTTCATTACCACGTAGTTCACACAATGCTTGCTGCTGTAGCCTTGTAATTTTGGGCTTAGGTGGTTTGGCCTTCTTCAAAACATAACAGGTTTCACAATGCTGCATCGGCTGGAATTGTATGTACAGCTTTTTCCACTGCACAGACAATGTCCTTCGAAGGCACAGACCTCAGTGCCATAGCATTATTCAAACTCCTCGCCAGCATTGAGACTGTGGCGTCATCAAGTTTGGCTCCAGTGAGATTTAGTCCAGTAACGGGGTCGTAAAAAAGGGGATCTCACAAACATCACATCACGTAGAAGATTTTTTTTTCTTATCTTGTATATATTGGTGAGAGTATGCAGAAACCAAGTTTTCGACCTCCAGCACCCTCGGCATAATTTTCTGTGGCCAAAAAACATCAAAATTTGGGTACTTTTTTCAGTTTTTCGTCTATACCTCCTTCCTGATAAGTCCTATCAAGAAATATTCTATTTTCAATTTGAAAGAGGACAAAATTTCCTACAACTTTCGTATTACAAACTTTTTTCTAAACTCAAAATTAAGCGAGCTACAGTTCTTCGAAAATCAGCCAAATTTCACACTTTTCCTAAAAGTTGGGTTTTTACCTACTTTGCAGCTCAAAATGACCTGAAACCCCTGTATATATAACCGATATATATGTATTTCTGTATGACATAGTATATAAATGTACTATACTTTGATTACTGATGGTCCATTCAATAATCATATAGCATTGTTGGCCGGGAGATCCCGAAATATTGTTCGGCCGCCATGTTACAGTGTTATGGATAGGCCGCGCAGTGCGCTTCTTGTGGCTATCTAACCCGACCAGGTACTAGTACCGCATATACGGAACCTACAGCTTAAGGTGGAATTAAAACCACAGAATCATTCCGGCTTTCTCCATATTACACAGCAAGCTGTGGCAGAGGTAAAGCTCGGGTTAATGGCCTTTGAAAATTACTGCTGAGAACGGGATTTCGATCTTCAGTCAGATACCTTAACCACTGAGCTACCATTTCGTTCTATTACCTGATGGTATTTGTACCAGTTTGAAAAAAGGATTTGCAAAACTGAAAACATAATGTTATGGCACAAAGTTTATTTATGCAGTCAAAATTAAGTCAAAAATTAGTCATAAATCCATTTCTTTTCCCTTTTATTGGATTGAAACAATGTGTTCCATTTGAATTTGTTCCGTACAACAATGGAAAAAAATTGTCGCTATATGAAGCATTTAAATCTCTTCAAGATACAACACCCAACACAAAAATGTTTGCTATGCACGGATGATTCCTCCTGCATGACGTTATGTGGCATAGTAGTAAATACCTTGTCTGCTTCTGTGGAAAATATGAAGCCTATTTGACAACGAACTATAGATCCAACATCACAGTTATATTTGACGGATACCGAAGTTATGCTGCGCAGAGAGGAATAAAGTCATCTGAAATGATTTGTAGTTTGAAAACATCAGATACTTCAGCAGGCATCATTTTCAGTGAGGAAACAAGTGCTACAGTGACGCAGCAAATGAGAGCAGCAAGAACTGTGTAATGTTGATACTAATGCAAAAACTGAAAAAGGAGGCATCCAAGATCAACAGGCAAAACACGATGCTGCTGGATTAATCGTTGACGCAGCAATTTCCCAAGCAGCAAAATTCGACAGTGTGATGATTCTAAGTGAGTATATTGGCTTTCTCATTTTGCTAATGGGCTTTGGTACCACGAGTTTGAACCCACACACATCCTCTTCATCCATGCATTTGCTGGATGTGATACAATATCAGCATATTTCGGCTATGGGAAAGAAAACTTCTACTGCATGATTCAATACCAACCATATCTGAAAGTAACATGCATGCTAACTTCTCAGAACTCTAGCCTCCAGAGAACATTTGGAGAACACGCAGGGGAACAGATCATCTTGGAACGGTACGGAAAAATTGCTTGTGGAACATTGGAAGGCTCAGATATGAAATGATTAAGAAATCTGCCCAAAAAATGCATTCAGACTAGCACGGTTGCCACCAAAATCAGATGCGGCAACGTTTCACTCAATATGCACGTACCACCAAGTAAAGGTTGGTTGGGTCGAAAAACGTACCCATTGCCGTGAGGATGAAGGAAAGGCTCGTCCAGTCTTATTACAGTTACAATAATAAATGCATTCAGGAGGACGTCGGTTCGAATTCCCGTCCAAGCATCCAGATTTGGGTTTTCCATGGTTTCCTCAAATCACTCCAGCCGAATGCCGGGATGCTTCCTTCAAAAGGCCATGGCCGAAATCCTTCACGTTCCTTGTCCCCAGTCCCATCGTGCCACTAATGAACTCGACGTCGACGAGGCGTAAAGTCATAAAAAAACAATAATAAAAGACGATGCACTTGAGTTTACTTCGAAGGTTGTATCATATTCCTTCCAGAAACCTTGTTCTCCTCCATGCAGCTGTCGCTAATCAGGACTTCATTGTTCAGCTGCTTGCAAAAATTTCTCTCGCCTGCCTCGTGAAAGCTTTCCTGGAATGTAGTAGATGAAGGAGAGGAAGATTTCTTCGACCTCGAGGAAGCTTTTCCTGATGCAATGGATGAAAGAGACACAATTCATTGATAAGCCGGGACAATCCAAACGGAATTTTTTTTTATTTATGACCATTTTTTTAACTTATTTCGAAATTATTATGACTTTATAACTTTGCGTCATAACATTATGCATTGTTGTTCGCTCTATTATCTTCAGTAATAGACCGATCTGGTTGCTCAAGGCGTCTGACTGGAGATCGAAATCCCGGTCTCAGCAATGATTTTCAAAGGCTATTAACCCGACCTTTACCTCTGGCACAGCTTGCTGTGTAATATGAAGTAAGCCAGAACGATTCTGTGGTTTGGATTCCACCTTGAGCTGTAGGTTCCCTATATGCGGTACTAGTACTTGGTCAGGTTAGATAGCCACAAGAAGCGCACTGCGCGGCCTATCCATAACACTGTAATCTGGCGGCCGAACAATCCTTCGGGATCTCCCGGCCAACAATGCTATATGATTATTGAATGGACCATCAGTAATCAAAGTATAGTACATATATATACTATGTCATACAGAAATACATATATATCGGTTATATATACAGGGGTTTCAGGTCATTTTGAGCTGCAAAGTAGGTAAAAACCCAACTTTTAGGAAAAGTGTGAAATTTGGCTGATTTTCGAAGAACTGTAGCTCGCTTAGTTTTGAGTTTAGAAAAAAGTATGTAATACGAAAGTTGTAGGAAATTTTGTCCTCTTTCAAATTGAAAATAGAATATTTCTTGATAGGACTTATCAGGAAGGAGTTATAGACGAAAAACTGAAAAAAGTACCCAAATTTTGATGTTTTTTGGCCACAGAAAATTGTGCCGAGGGTGCTGGAGGTCGAAAACTTGGTTTCTGCATACTCTCACCAATATATACAAGATAAGAAAAAAAAATCTTCTACATGATGTGATGCAAGTGAGAACTACCCCGTTACTGGACTAATTAACTACTGTGCGGTTTGCTTTCGACTGGCTGTTGTCATTCCACACCCCATGAAGACGATTATATGTGGATTTTTCTCATTCAATGCACTCTTGAAGTGAAGTAACTGTGTCAATCCAGTCCCAGGAATATGCAGTCAGTTTAGATGTGAGATGTAGATAGCTGGAGAGAAATGTTTCTTTCGATACGTCGATGACACGTTTGTAGTCTGGCCACTACAATAATAAAGACAGTTCCAGCATCCACCTCCAGTTTGAATAATTGCACAATATGTTATAATAGATTTAAATATATTTTTTTATATCTGGAAAAAAAGAACATATTTAGGATGTAAGACTGGAGTTTTTCTCGGCGTTGTAAATGAATATAACTTTCTCGGGTAGCTAGCTGAGTTAGTACATCGTTTGACCACGACGTTTCGGCGGTCACAATCTCTGCCGCCATTGTCAAGTGACTGCTGCCGGTAGTTTATTGAGGTGCTTATATATCACACGAAGTCCGCGCTACGTCATCCTTTTTCCGGTCGGCCAATGGCTAGTGACGGGAAACGTTGGCCACTAGCGGGAAGCGTTCCTATTGGCGTAAGCCATTAGCTGCTGGTGGGTTCCGCTGATTGCTGGCGCGCAAGAGAGGTGCGTGTTTCCCAGGAGTCCTGCTGCATTCACATTTTCCGGATTGCTGGGCTCCAGGCTTTACTTAACTGAAATCCGGTATCTTTGTTAACGAGGTCCTTCGAGATACGAATTTCGATAGCATCCGAGAAAACACTGTCCCAATAACCTCTCGTACGTGCAAGAATTCTTGTTGCTTTGAAATTAAAGCCATGTCCCGTGTCAATACTGTGTTCAGCAATCGCTGACTTGTCGATCTGGCCCAGGCGGACGTTGCGCGCATGTTCGGCGCACCTTTGGTTAATACATCGTGTTGTTTGTCCGATGTAAGCCTTTCCGCATTCGCAAGGAATGCGATATACGTCAGGTGTTCGTAAGGCTATATCGTCCTTGGGTGACCGCAGTATATTCCTAATATTGGCCGTTGGTCGGAAAATGGTTTTAATGCCACATTTACTTAAAATTCTGCCAATCTTAGCGGTAGTCGTTCCGACATAAGGAAGGAAGGCGAAGCGGCTCGGGTCTTCCTGCTGTCGTATTTTCCTCCTTCCTGCTCGTGTGCAAACCGAGTTTATTAACGCCTCGTTGAAACCATTCTTGCGGAAAGTTTCCCGTAAATGACACATTTCCGCCTGCAAACTATCCTTGTCACATAGAGTTCGCGCCCTGTGCACCAAGGTTTCCAGTACTGATCTGCGTTGGGCCGGGTGGTGGTGGCTGCGCGCGTTGAGATAGAGATCAGTTTGTGTTGGTTTCCTGTTCACAGAATGACTTACAGTGCCATCAGCTCTCTTTTCGATCAAAATATCCAAAAATGGAAGGCGGCCATTCCTCTCCATCTCCATTGTAAATTTAATGTTTTCGTTGATCCCATTAAGATGATGTAAAAATTCTTGTAGACTATTGATACCATGCGGCCAAACTATAAACGTGTCGTCAACATAACGAAAGAAACAGGTTGGCTGTTTTGGGGCACTTGCTAGAGCATGTTCTTGGAAATGTTCCATATAAAAATCGGCAATTGCTGGAGACAACGGCGAGCCCATAGCAACCCCATCAACCTGCTCATAATATTCCTCATCGAATTGAAAGTAGTTTGACTGGAGCACATGACGGAACAGTTCCACTTCCTTGGGAGAAAAGTGTTTCGCCAGCAACGCTAATATGTCCGCTAGTGGCACCTTCGTAAAAAGTGACACGACATCGAAGCTGACCATGATGTCGTCTGCCCCCAGTCGAAGATCTTTCAACACGTTTATGAAATCAGCAGAGTTCCTCACATGGTGGGGACTTTTTCCCACGAGTGGTGATAGTCTACTTGTTAGATATTTTGCCAGTTGGTAAGTAGGTGAGCTTATAGCACTCACTATCGGGCGTAAAGGAGTACCATCCTCATGTATCTTTGGCAGCCCATACAATCTAGGTCGAACCGGTGCTCGTGGCTGGAGGCGCTTGCTTGTTTCGGCGTCTATTCCTGATTCTTTCAATAGCTTTACAGTTTTCCTCGCCAATACCGCGGTAGGATCCTTAGTAAGTCTCCTATAGGCGTCGTCATTTAACATCTGCGACAGCTTCTGCCTGTATTCATCCGAGTTGAGGATGACGGTCGAATTTCCTTTGTCTGCAGGGAGGATAATGATGTCCATATCCTCTCGTAGCGTACGAAGAGCCTTGCGTTCAGATGTTGAAATATATGTTGTGATATATAAGCACCTCAATAAACTACCGGCAGCAGTCACTTGACAATGGCGGCAGAGATTGTGACCACCGAAACGTCGTGGTCAAACGATGTACTAACTCGGCTAGCTACCCGAGAAAGTTTTATTCACATATTTAGGATGTTAAACAGCTCCCCAAAGCTGAGAATGTAATTTTGATTGTTCTGAAAGCAATCAATTTTGATGGAACAAATTGCAAAATGCTTCTCAAGAGGTAGAATAAAATTTCAACCTAGTTACTCAATTTTCAAAGGACAAACCATTTCCACCTTAAAATTGTGAATATTAACAGAATCTAAAATAAGTGTTATGCTCTAGATGAAATAAAAGTTTACAGGTAGTTTCATTTCTTTCAAAAAATATCCAGACTTGGTGGTAACCACCCCAGAAATTGATGTACTAATACCACAGACATGCCATGATTCATCTCCCCTTCCCTGACTTCATCTATTAATATAATAAGCTAACTGTCATGTATGACGTCACCTGACACGGCATGACGTCAATCTATGACGTCATGCTTTGCGTCATTATTCTTAGTAATCGACGTTATTTAATAACATTTCCAAGCATCCGCGAATAAATTAACTGACAGAACACTGAAACAAAAGTATGTATTGCGTTAAAATCGACATATCAATCATTAGATGCTTATATCTACATAATATTCTTTTGATATATAGAAATATTCCTTAAATTCTTTGTCCATAGATATGTAAGATAAAAGCTTTGTGTTTCGAGCATCAATGTAGCGAATGTTTTGGTTAGATTGTTACTTGGCATGGGCTAGAATTACACCTGGCATTTGAAGTTACGGCAGAGGGCATGAATAATTTAGTTGCTTTTTTTTTTCAAAATAATTTAAACTGTGTCCTGTTATTGAAATTATTAATTCGTTTAAACGGAAATAATTGCACACTGATCCCGATCTGTGCATCCTACACTACACTTGAAACAAATATTAGGTGGCATATTGTGAGTTTTGTTCCACTGTGTGACATTACTGAGCTTATTATTTCAGCAACTGTTTCAGCCATTCAAACGTTTTAATATCGGTCTGAATCACGGATAACAAAAAAGAAATGTATAAATATCCTTGAAGATTTTTGATCAAATTTATATTGCAAAGCATTATTGGCACTAAAACGCGATACTGCTGATGTATTAATATGCGTGGGATAGAAGTATTGTTCTAAGGTTGGCAAGTTTATCGTAATATGTGGTTAGGTTAAAATGCAACCTCGACCCGGATGAAAACTGAAACCTTTTGCTACAGCGCAAGGCATGAGGAATTACACTGAATTTTATTTTATAACAATTCTATTTAGTTAAGCAATTGCTAAGACATGAATTGTCAAAACACTGATTGAAAAGTATGTATTGCGTTTAAATTGGCATGTTAATTATCAGGAATTTTTTTTACTAAAACCATTACATGGTTCGAATGAAAGAAGTTCCGAACTGATCGCGATATATGTGGCCGAAACCACAATTAAATATTACGTGGCATAGCATAAGTTGTTGAAGATTTATTTTTAGCATCCTTCGTTCTCACTGGGGTCATTATTTCAGCTGATGTTAGCATATCAGCCATTAAGATATCAATCTTCATCACAGGTATTAAGAAAGAAAGGTGTCAGAACTTGTTAAGATTTGGGATCAATTTTATTTCATGATGCATGCGACACCGACATGCGATACAGGGAATGTATTAATTCGTGCATGATTAAACTTTGCTCTTCTATCAGCAATATTAGCGAAGACTGTGGTTAGGCTGAAATGCAGCCTGGACCAAGTTGTCAACTGAACCTTTTTGTTACAGCACAAGGGACAATAAATTACAATGAGCTTTATTTTATGATGATTCTATTTAGTTAAGCAACTGCAGAGAAATAAATTACCATAACATTCAATTAAACCCATCATTTTTACAGGCTTTGGGGCTAGTTATGTTATAACAACTATAGACTGAAACGTATCTGCCAACTATTGTTTTACTTAATGAAAAGGCTTTTATCAGAGAAGGGGAGCGTTCCATCCAAGTTAGGGCTATTTTCCTCCAGGAAAATAGATAAGGTTGAATCCATATCAATTTAGGCAGGAGGGCTACCTTCATATTCTCAGTAGTTTTTGAATTTAACTTCTATTAAACTTCAGGTAAAAGTAAGATATATGTATATTTTTGTTTTGACAAAAAATTCCTGGTCTGAGATACAAGACTGTAAAAGCCCTGGGAGCCATTACTCACTTACAATCTTTGATAAAAACTGGATCAGTGCAAGATATTGTGTTGCTTTTTTTAAATTTTTAAAGTAATACTTTTCTGTTTAAAATGATATACTCCATTTTAAAATATGTGTTCCACTTTTTTTGCTGTAGCCTTTTGATTTTTTTTATCCTTTTTAACTGTTGATCAGTATTATGCAGTACTACATTCCCTGTAATGGGGACTTCCACTTTTAAGTTTAAAAAGTTTTATTAAACATTTAAAAATTCAGAGACTTTTACAGGAACTGTATATATACCATTCCTGTAAAATGATTTGCAATTTTTCCTATATGTATCATATATGTCAGGTTAGGCCTACTACATATTCTGAAAACATGAAACTATGGTTTAAAATTTTTCGTAATTTATGTTCTAAAAATCCGTTATTAGAACAATGTATTCAATGTAAGTGAATAGAAATGATGAATCAAACTATGTTGGAACTGTTGAAATCTTCTTTATAATTCCTGAATGTAACAAAACCTTCAAGAACAATGTGGAACCATTTAAATAATTCCAGAATGTAATAGAACCTCCTAGAACAATGGTTCCCAAAGTGGTTCTTACGGTCCCCCAGCGTTCTGTGTGACCCATGAGGGGATCTGTGGAAATTATTATTGATTTTGGGTGTGTGGACAATGTTTGGGTGTCCACGAAAGATTTAACATTAAGAGAAATAATTGTGATCGATTTTCATTACTATGAAGGTTAAAATAGATATCAATAAATAAATTGGCAGTGACAATCAAGTGATGAGTAAAATATGAGTGTAGGTAGGTACATAAAATACTAGTAATGACGAGCATTGCATATAGGGAGTCGAGTTGATCGCTGCTGTCTATTTACCTATATATGCCGGTTTAAACAGGATTGGTATCTTCCCGCTACATCCTACATTTGTAATAGAGGTCAGCTTTGCGGATTTTAAAGCAGATATAGAGGTTCGGTGTTTTACCATTGTGGAAGCAGAGGTTTAATGGCAATGAAGGCGGTGGTGGAAAAACAAATTTATAATCATTCACATTATTTTTTTTAAAAAATTATGCTTTAAAAGTCTGCTTCTAATAGCCAGTATTTACGTTATGAACAAAACAAGATAGGAAAAAATACAACTGAACGTGGTGAGTGGTAAACTGTGGCCTCACATTTGGTATGATGTGGATTCGATTCCCTGTCCAGGCATCAAGATTTGGGTTTTTACCAAACTCACTCCACGCAAATGCTGAGATGGTTCCTTGAAAATGCCATGGCCAAATAAAAAAAACAACTGCAAGTTCTTTGATAAAATAAAATTAAATCAATTGGAAAACTAGGTAAACTAAACTATGCTCTCACAAACATCATCACTAGGTAATTAGCCAAACAGAAAATAAATACTTCTAAATAAATATTATAGTTGTAATCTGAAAGTGGCAAATTATATTAAATAAATAATAGCTTAGCTGCTTTATTGCCTTCTAATCGATTCATATGTGGATCATAACTTAAACTGGAACCACTAAAAATTTGTTCGCTTGGTACCGGCGCTGGTGGAAACAACAGAGAAGTATGTACTATACGTAAAAAAGCTTTACATTTCGTGTTCATTTTCTGATACAGTAGATGATCCTCAGTTAACTGAAACCTTTATTCTTTATTACATTCATTTAATAATGATTTCTGCATCATGATATTTTTTACTATGTTATCTCCCTCATTACTGTTGTTTGTTACAATGTTTATCAGATTAAATATCAGGTGATGGAGTCATTGGGTGACGTTCTGTGTGTACACACGTCCAAACACTGCAGCCCCGTTTCTCTACTCCTTGAAGAAGGTCATTACCGAAATTTGTATATTTGTTTGCCTGCCTTTCATCTTTTCTCTCATCTAAGCCGTCAACTTTAAATTTCCTTTCCTTTATTATTTATATCGACACTTCCATTTTCCTTAGTATCATCATTTTATTTCTTCTGCAATTTTTTAATTTGGAAAATCAGATTGGACAGGTGCTCCTTAATGGTAAATGGTAGATTATGTTCCAGAACAAACAAGGCTAATAACAACATAAGCATTTAGTAGAAAATGAAATATTTTTTCCTAGTTTAATTTGCATATCAGGTTTATGAGTTCTTGCTATGGTAAATGTGGATATTTTCGTGATTTTATGTTTGACTAGCAGTTACCCGCAACTTCGTCTACCTGAAAGTGTTACAATATAAAGATTTTAGTTATTATTAAAACTATGAATAGCAGTTAATTTCTCCTTTTAGGTTGGAAATATGGTCAACTGCTTCATTGGCTTTCTTTCAATGAAAAGTGTACCTCAAAGTTGGGACAAAGGTAACAAAGGTGTAACACTTGCCGAAAGATACAGTTACACACATTACTCACTTAGTGGCAATAGATGTCTTGAGTAGATTCCGATGTAATTATAGTCAGAATTCGGCATGGCAGCCACCTTCTTCACTCCAAACCCACTTCTTTATCGATATGAAATAGTCACTTCATTCTACTATTGCTCCAATCAGAAGACATTTAAAACTCAGGTTTTTCTGCAAAACACCACACAAAAATCTTCAAAAAACTTTGATCGCAGAATTTGGTGAACTTGCTCTTTTTGCTTGTATGTTGATAACGGAACTGTGCCTTCATGTGCCCCTTTCATATGCTAGGCCAAACACACAGAATCATCTGAATGGTTACACATTGTTCTAGAACAATGGTTCCCGAATGTATTATGGACCCCTTCTTATAGCAAAAACCTGATTTTGGATTTTTAAGTCAAATAGAAAAATAACAAAGTTAATATTGATATCTTGAATGATAAAATGTGACATAAAAATAAATTATAAATTTAACATGTTAATATTTAAAGTAGTAGTTATTGAAATTATAACTTTTGTTTTAAATTACAAAAATACTTTTGTTTTTAAACGAGTCTGGTTAACCCGATGAGATGATATGAGATTTTTCGTGTTCGGTTCTATGTCTGTTAGTAACACTGGCATCAATGACATTAGACATGGGAAACAGAATCGGTACAAGGTATGGGAAGGAATTCAGCCATATCATTTTGAAGGAACCATCCCGGCATTCAACTGGAGTGATTTGGGAAACCATGGAAACCCCAAATCTGGATGGCCTGATGAGGATTTGAACCCACATCCTCCAAAATGTGAAGCCAGGGTGTTACCGCTCACACACTACGTTCGGTAAGTCTTCACGAGCGCTAATTTCCAGTCAGTTTCTTTTCATCGTGATTTGGCCAAAACTGCACTAAATCCACATTCTACTCAACAGGAAGATGGGAAAACAATCAGCAGCATCTGTACAATGACCCATAGTGCAGGATATAAAATTGGTATCTGTTTTTCTGATCAGAATTTATTGTACTTTTTTCAAACATTGGTTTCAGCTCTCCATTAGGGGATAACTCAATTAATTACTCCTGTGGTAATATGTATTCGTCTTAGTTTGTGGGTCTATTTCTTAAAATGTCCAACACTCAAGTGAAGAATGACTTCAAATTTTTTGCTCTAGGACAGTATGAAGAGCTGTTAAGTGTTGACAGTGAGCAGGCAAATATTCAACTTATTTTTGCAATTCTGAAAGGTTTGGAACCCTCCCACATTTTTTTTATATATAAAAAGCTGTGTAACAATCACAGATATTATGTTTTTTGTTTTTATCAATTTTAATTGATAGCTATATAATTAATTAGCTAAAAGCACGGCTTTGTAGTGGCTCATGAAATTTTGTTATAATAAATATTACATACAATTAAAGAAATTAATATCGTCAAAATCTGTGATTTTAGCTTGTTGAAAAAGAAACACGTTTATAATAAGATGCAATCTTTAATTATTTAAAACATCAATTTATAAAATTTGTTTTTAATCAGTAAGCCCCGGATTCTTAGGTTCGAACCTATTTTGTTCCCAACCTAATACTTTTGAAATTTTTATTTTCTCTTTCGTCTTTTGTATAAACTAATAATATTCGTAAATTTAATATGACCCAATTTTTATGTTATGACCTAAAATGACTTATTCGGTTTTTAGAACCTAAAAGGACCTAATTCGATGTACCAATCCAATCCGACTGTAATTTTGTTTTAAATAAAACAAATGACTGACCGGATTAGCTCAGTGCTACGGGCCGTGGGCTAGTAATCTGGACTCGGGAGACGCCACGAGTTCCAATCCCACCGTCGGCTGTTCTGAAATGGTATTCCGTGGTTTTCCTTTATCCCTCCAGGCAAATGCCGGAATAGTGGCTTATTGACAGGCTACGGGTGCTTCCTTTTCCCCCTTCCTTCTCAAAAATTTTGTTTCCTTCTTCTACATCGATCCAGGGTGAACCAGCCAGTCACCATCCCCAGCTGTAACTATTACTATGTGAATTCTAAGCTCCAAGACACTGCAAATGTGAGCGGTGTAGGAATGATCCATCCCATAGTCCGAGGTTGAAGCAGAACTAGGAGGGTAAACGGACTATGTTTACGTGTGAAACAAATGGATTTATTTTAAAATTGGAAAAACTATTCACCACGATATTAAATGATGTGTTTTAATCTCATTGTTGACGGTAACATTGAGAAAAGCTGTAACAATGTGGTGTGGCTACTTCATATTTTACAAAGGATTACATTCAGTGGAAAGTAATCGACAAAGCAAGTTTTAAACATAACATGTTAAATGTTAATAATCACAGGAACGCAATCCCTTTCTGAGAAATTAACAGTTGTATACCGTCATCGTTTTAGTGGTAACACGGAAATTATAACATTGTGTAGGCCTACATACTTTTAGTTCCTACTTTAAAAGCCATCATGCCTAAACAGAAATCCTCAAGAAGTAGTCTCCTGCGAGAGTGGTTTGGAACGGATAAGAACTTTTTTACAGATGGGAAAAATTATATATTGTCAAGCATGTGTAAAACTGGTAAGTTTGATTTTTTTATATACGTATATCTTTTATTATTTAAAAAAATAAATTAGATTTTATTTGTTTTCATTTCTAAAGTAACATAAAATGATAGTCCACACTTCTGGACGTAATTTCATATTAAGTGGGTATTATCCGGGGTGTTATATTCAGGTGGACTATTTTTATTTTTGCCTTCTATAGAGGAGCCTGCAAAAAAACGATCCCAAGTACTACAGTTTCAGAATTAAGCAACTCATTTGACAAATGTTTCCCAGAGAAATGCTTCCAAACAGAAGGGGAGATTCATTACAATTTCAAAGCTGGGTACAGAAGATTTGTTTAACCTGCGTCTGTGTTAAGCTCTCACTATTGCTAATATAACAGTTTTAACACTCCAGAATGAAAACCTTTTTGGCAGAATATTGTAACAGAAAAATACCAGATGAATCCACTTTAAGAAAGAATTACTTGTCTCAGCTGTATGAGAAAACCATTGATGAAACACAGGTGGACATTGCTGACTACTTCATCTGGTTAAGTGCCTGAGGCAGATACATAGCCAGCGTTGTTATGGGCAAGCTCGCATGTGAGGAACCTAGTATACCCCATGTCATTATGTGCAGAGAACTTTCAGCGATAAACCATTCTACTGTGGCAATTGCTGTAAGGGATGCATTAAAGGTGTTGGGGCCCGATCCAGAACACGAGGATAAGTTGGGGTTGGTGGTGACAGACAGTGCATGCAGCTTATACAATAAAACCAGGCGAGTGTTTAAAGAGTTTCCATACCTCAATGGCGCATGCCATCTGCCTAGCTCAAGGGCTCCACTGGGTATCTGAAAAAATTCAGTGAAGAAAATATTCCTGAAAGCGTCGAGTCGTTACTTTCAGGGGTAAGCTTACCTTGATACCCCTCCCTCCCAAGCCAGTAGTAACACGATGGGGGACCTGGCTCTCAGCCGCAATATATTATGCATAAAATTATGAAAGCATCATGGATCTCATCGAATCATTAGATGAAAGCGAAGCTATTGCTATAGTAAATGCAAAGAAAGTGTTGCACTCAGTACCAGATGCACAGGAGTTGACATATATAAAGGTAAATTTTTACAACCTAGAATTTTCAATCAAGAAGTTGGAAGGAGACACTCTACCGTTGATGGAAGCAATTCAAATCAACCAAGAAGTGAGGAACAAAATGGCTCCTGGGTCGTTTGGGTGTTTATAGCTAAGAAGCAGGAGTCTGTTTTAGCCCGCAGTCCAGATTTGAAGAGGATGGAACAAATACGTCGTGTTCACTCTGGACTAAAGAAACTAGAAATAT
Organism: Vandiemenella viatica; assembly: GCA_031002005.1. Lineage (NCBI taxonomy): Eukaryota > Metazoa > Arthropoda > Insecta > Orthoptera > Morabidae > Vandiemenella > Vandiemenella viatica. Next base: position 266,678,683 of record JARYHS010013630.1, read on the forward strand.
TGCCTTGGAATCCTAAGGAAATCGCAATATGCAGTTCGTACCTCTTACCTTATGTGGCGTGGAGCATAGTTTTTCCTCATTCAAGAGAATTTTAACAGAAGAGAGGAAAGGGTTTACACCTGAAAATCTGTCAAAATATTTCATTGTTCAGTGTCATATTAGAAGTTTTAAATGTTTACAATCTACAATAAAGACGAAATGTTTTGAACATGATAGTGATTTATGTCGCATGTTTTAATGTGAACAAGTATGTCATGTTAGAAGTTTTTAGGAGGTATTTGACATTGTATTATAAAGTCACAATGTTTTTAACACTATGGCAGTATATATTGTGAATTTTAAATTTTATTTCCCTTAAAAATGTGTAAGTTCCTAAATCAGAATTTTAGAAACCTAAAATGTGAATTGAATAAACCTAAATTTGGTTTTTAGAGCCTAAAAATCTGGGGCTTAAAAATCGGATACAAAATTTCTTGCCGTTTTCTACATTTTAACATAATTGAATTTTAAATATTACTAATTCTGTCGTAAGAAAATCTTCTATTTAATGATGGTCTTTCTGAAGTTTTTACGCTCTATAACCCAACATATGTTGAACCAACTAGCATTTCTTTTTCTCCAATATCTACAGCAACTTTATTTAATGTTAAATCTTGAGCTTTATAAATTGTGATTGCAAAAGCTAGTTGCAATGGAAATTTTTTTCTTGTACAAATGATAATCCGTATTTTACAAAATTTAGTTGTCGGTGGAAACAGAACACAACCACTATTTTCATAAGTTGAATGAAAATAATTTTCAAAACGAACCATTATCACTCGTGGCATTACATATATATGCTAATAAAAATAATAAAAAAATATTACAATTTTTTGCAAAAATAATAATTAATGAATGACACATTTAAATATAACTCTGAATTATTAGGGCGAACTAGTTTATGTTCAATATCACGTCTAGACGTACAGTAGTTTTTTCAAAACGTTTACTACAAAAATCTAAAAATTGTAGGCTAGTGTCGCTCGCCCTAATAAGATCAGTGAAAGATTCTGACTTACAAAGTTTGTGGACACATACGTCCAGATCAGAAAAATTTTAATGGGCATAATTGATGAATGATATTATATCGGTTTTCCAGCACAGGAATAGTAATAAAAGAACGAAAATGTCAGCATTGTACGTGCTTTCATTAGGTATGAATTCATTGTGAGAAATTTTTCTTCGTTTTTATGGGCCGGAAAGAAAAATTTGAATTAATATTTTAGGTAATTATGTACAATCTGTATTTATATTCATAGCAACATTTACGTACCTTACTTCATCTTAAACAAAAACTTGATTGATCAAAAAAATTAATGTTTCTTTCCCAAAAAATCTTTATTTACTTAAAGCAATGCAAACCTGACAGTGAAATTATTGTTAACCGTTTTAAACACCTTTCAACTGAAGGATTACGAATGTTCATTACAGTATGGAGAATGTTCACCTGAAAAATAAAAATCAAAGAATTGAATTCTGGACTGCGTATCCAACCCGCGACCTATGTAGGTGGAGAATCATAGAACATGTGTAATCTGAATCGTGCACACAAGGGAAAATGCACCAGATGACCGAAATTTCATCACACCAATTAAACTACTTACCAAAGTTTAACTTCAATTTGTTCAGAAATTTCCTAAAGTTTTAGTTGCTTTCACCTTCAAACATTTGGCACTAGATACGGAACATGTAACCTTATTGTAATGCGCATTTACTGTTAGCTAAACAAAATTCCCTACTGAATGATCTATACGATTTCTTGTAAGAAAAATACAGATACTGTGCAGTCAACTGAATAAACTGAGGATGCCTAATATTTTTCTGTTATGAGTAAAAAATTAAAGTTTTGCTTTAAAGTTTCTGGATGGCATCTGCTTGAAGTGTGGTTATGACAGGAAATATACATGTGCCTTGCTGCTCCTACGGTACAAATTTTGTTCGTCAATTCCTCAAAAAGTTATGAGCAGCAGTGGCAGATAAAGATTACCGCCGCTGTGCTCACATTACAAAAAGTCAGTTGACTTTGAAAGCTGAATAGTTACCAATATATTGCATGCATATGACACAGAAATTGCTCCTGTTAAAGATATTTGTCAAATACAAATAATCAGCTGTTGTCACTTACCTCGATCTGAATAGTTTCGTAAAATTTGAATATCTTCATTCAAACTTGTCATTCCACTACATCAAAAAGCTATGACACAATTCTATAGCAATAACACAGAATAACGCCCCTTCATCCACATTGAACACGCAGTGGTTGATTGTAGAACTTTTTTAAATAGTGGAACTCCAGCAAGGACTGGGGGCAAGAAATTAGGCCAAGGCCCTTTTGAAGGAAGCATCCTGGCATTTGTCTGGAGTGATTCGATGCTCAGACGAGGATTCGAATCCGCGTCCTCCAGAATGCGAGGCCACAGTGTTAACCGACTGGGAATTCTGGTAAGAGCGGACAATACAGAATATTAAGGAATATTTTTATGACAATATGGTGATGAAAACAGCTTTCGTTGAATCACTTCACCGACAGAGACTGGTCAGTATCAGAGGTTCGGTGATCTTAGAGACGCAGCCATTATTTTTGAAATGCAGACAGTGTTGTTGAAGCGGATTCCAGGTGATTCCATTGCATAGTAAGACCTCTCGTTGTATTAAACATTTTACGGTTCTTGTGTTTGGATTCATTAAACTACTGACCTGCATGCATTTTTGGTTTGTTTCAGTTACGTGGAAACATATTTCTCCCGTTAAACAGTTCTCAAAATCTCCATATAAAGTGTGCTTTAATTTTGATTGTCATTAAGCTTTGCATAGTTTATCATTAAAATTATATGGTCATTTAAGTAACTGATTAACGGAGGTTTTTACAAAGAACATTCAGCAACCATATATCATCAAAAATACAAACAAACAAAATTAATACCTCTCTTTCTGGAGCATAGGTTCTTTTTCTCTCAATAGTTCAGTTTGCAGCAATGTTATTTTCGATTAAAGTTTGAAGTATACCGATTAGGTGTACCTTCCTTTTATTCTTTAATTTTGAAATTGATTAAACTTTATATAGTCTGCCAGTAAAATTATATAGTTATTTAAATAACTGATTAAGGGAAGGAGCAGGATTTTTTTGTATAATTAAAAAACTGATGCCTCTTCATTTACACAAGACACAGATTTATTTACAAAGAATATTTAACAGCCATAGATAATCTTTAATACAAAAAATTTATTAATATTTAACTTTCTGGACAATAAGTGACTGTGGAAGGATATCCATCATAAAATGTTCTTGGTGTGCGCGTAATTTTTGTTTCAAATGTTTCTATGATTGATATCATTCATCATTTATGTATTTCTCAATGGAAAATAAATAATTTGAAGACTTTGTTTCAAAACAAATTTGAAATGCTACTAAATCAAATAGCAATAAAAAAAATTACAAACAGAGAAAAAAATTTACAGGTGATGGGATTGAACTGGGGACCTCCCATTCACAACACGTACGGCTAAATCGACGATATTAACAAATGGTCTTTTGCAGCGGTATAACTCTTTTAGGCACAATTTTTACACTTTTTAATCCCCAATTTCTCTTAAACGGAGGCCCTCCAGACAGAACTGCTTTAGGGCGAGAAACCACAGGTGACGTACAATTTACCAGACTTGTTTGTTCTATGATAGCGATTTCCAAACTGAAGATCTCTCCTTGCCAGCATGCACAAATAAAAATAATTATTATTTATTTGTTGTTTTTTTTTTCCAAAAATAATGATTGATGGCACATCTAGAATTGACTTTGAATTAGTATGTTCAATTTCACGTCTTTAGGTGCGGCAGTTTTATAAAAAGTGTACCACTAGATGTGTACAATCCGTCGCCTAGTGTAAGGGCTCACTTCGCTTGCCATAATTAAATTGTACAGTTAATCATTGTCTTTACTTTCCAGGAATTCCAACAATGAATCAAAGAGTGCATCAAATAAAACTTCACACTTTCAGATAACCAACAAACTTCTGTGTTAAGCAGTAAATGTTTATAATTTTCATCATTTTCCAAATAAAGATGAATAAAAATCTCTCATTTAAGTTATGCTTTTTAATTTCATAAACTGCTCTAATGAGATAATCTACTGAGCCATGCAAGCACTCATAAGATTTTTGATGACTAAATGTTGTTGATGAATGGCACAATGTACAGATAATACACTCAGTGTATCTTGTTTTAAGTAAGCCAGAAAACTGGAGCACCGTCAGCAGCAACGAAGATCATATTACTCAAGAGAATAAATTTTACACAGAAAAATATTTTTAATTCATCAAATATTTTTCACTTTTTGTATCAGTTTCCAAACACAAAAATGCTTGTAAAATTAATTCTTCTTTTACAAAGCTCAAATAAGCTAATAGTAATTTTTTTCCCCCTGCCAAAGTTGAGTAGTCAAGATGTATTGAGAATTCTGATGTTTCTATGTATTCAAATAAATAATTTTCTATGTATTAAGTCACTTCTCTGTACTGTATTATCACAGAAGGGAAGTTTTACAGCTAGTAGAATAAATTCTTCACACAATGATGTGTAGCTTTGTGGAGTTGGAAATTGGTAAAGAAATGTTATAAGAAACCTGCAGTCAGTGGCCTCACTACACTGTTGAGGCTCGTAGCAAATTCATCGCATTGGGCCCAATCTCAGTGCTGGATTAAAAGGGGGAGGGAAGCAAACCGAGACACCCAATTCATGAGGCTTTTTTTTTTAGCTACACTAATGCCCCGGGCAACAACAATGGGTGGGAGCCGTTTGAAGAGGCGGAAGACCCTCTCAGGCCCCCTCTGGCTGGCATTTTTGCCTGTCATGCCACCCTACTGTTATATCACTGCATGTAGTCCATCACCAACTCTCGGATAAGAGTGCCTAATGACAGTGTTTTCAAATATTTTTGTTTGGGTGTTTTCAAAAATGTTAAATCTTTATTCCTATTGCCACTATGGATATTTGTCCAATGTTTCTTAAGCTTAAAATGTTTCATTGATTTGTTTGACAAAGTACATTTCCTGGTAATGAAATAAAGTAATATTTTAAATATTCAGAACTATATTGTTTGCACTTATTTTTCGGTTCATTCATGCTGCTAACTTTAAAAGAAAGGACAAAAATTTAGTATACAAGAAAATAAAACAAATCTGTTTTATTTTGAAAATAGAATGCCACAAACTCACTCTCACATCTATCAATAATTATTTTAGATACAAATATAAAATGTCACGGATTGTATAGGTATACAATTTTTACGTATTTAATTCTTTATTTTTCAAGAAAGATAGAAAATTAAATTATTATTATATAAATTAATAAATAACAAAACACATCAATTAATATTGTGTAGTAAAAGTGATTTATAAATTAACATTAACAAAAGTATAACTATGCTTAAATAAATTTAATATGTTAAAAGATATAAATTGAACTAAAAAATAAGAGGACCATCCAGGAAGTAACTTATTTATGTGCCTAGCATGGAGATGGGTGGGGATGTAGCAGCCATCCTGGTGTCAATACGATTCAACACTCGGTACTATAGTAGCAAGTGAGCTACTATTTTACTACTTTGCTCGTTGTGAGTTATTGAAATCTGCGCTTCAATAGAAAATCCCACGAGTTGAGGTACATTCAGTGATTAGGTTTTTACTGATGGAAACCTCAAACCAATCGCAAAGTTTGGGAAGTAAACAGAGAAGGAATAATGAGTGAACGTAGAGTGCGGCAGTGGTGCATTCAGTTTAAAAATGATTGCACCAATCTTCATGATGAGGACCGAAGTTCGGCCTAGCCTTGTGACTGAAGAACCGACGATGAAAACTAATGATAAAATTGGTGAAAATCACCCTGCTGCCCTCCATTATCGACATTTTTCGAGGGCTCCCAAGCTATTTTGCTTGTCTATATAAACAAGAAATTGAATTTTATTCGTTCATTAGTTTTCATCCCTCAAAAGAAAAATTTTCTCCGAGTTATTTAGTCCAAATGTCACAGAGGAAGATCTGAGTTCAAGAGCAAGTATAAAAAGAAGAAAAATGCCTTCAGTTTTATAGAAAGACTGAAAAGGAGAATTTTCAGGTTGACTGCAAAAAATCAGGCATCCGGACAGGGATTCGAAGCGAGGTCCTCCCGAATGCCAGGCCAGAGCATTAACCACTCACCCAACATGCTCAGTTTGTGAAACTTGCCAGAAATTTATATCAAACAACAATTCAGGTGTTGAAACATGTGAATCCTACAATGAAAAGGTGCAACTACTATAAATTATTCCAGTGTCCTGTTCAAAGATATAAATTTTGCATCACATTCCATCTGAAGCAAAGCACATGATGGAGAAAAACAAGAACTTTGAAGGCTGAAAAAGACGTGTTTCGAAAAGTGTATCCCTATTATGGTCAACGTACAAATGATGCTGATGTTCACAAGGTACAATCATAAGATAAACGGGTCTGTTCTCGCCAGAGTGCCAGCAAAAAAGACACTATCACTATAAGAGTTGCAGGAGAAAAAGTGGTGAAAGTGAAAAGATACACAACCCGCAGTATTAAGGAAGATTTTGCCATTTATAAGAAAGAACATCCTGTATTCCATACTGAAAGATCAAAATTTTATGCACTGCAACCTACGTGAGTGGTTCCACATCCACAAACAGCCAATTCTTAACTCTGGGTTGTAACTTGCAGGAATGACATATGACACCTTGGTTGACTATGTGAAATCTTTAGTTGTCTGTGATGTAGAGCGAGAGACCGGTTTGTTTCAGAAATGTGTTTATTGTTCCAGAAAGGGAGGACTATCCTTACAAACACTTAGTCTAGAAAACACAGACGACCTTATTTTTAAGCTGTCTGTTTCTTATATTTAATGATAATTAAAATGCCATATCAAAGACTTGATTTTTATTTCATGACACAAATATGTGACTACTGGTAAAATGTCTGGCAAACTTTAAATTGTTTCTAAAACCTGCCAATCTCAAAAGTGAAAGTTCTCTTTTTCAGGGAATGCTGTACTGAATGGTATTGGTCAAACAGTAAAAAAATCTAAAATTTTTAGATTGGTATTATTTTTTAAAAAAAATTCAGAAGCCTGCAGCAAAACAGTTTAACACATATTTTAAAATGAGTATATCATTTTAAACAAAAACATATTATCTTTAAAATAAAAAGGCAACAAAATATTTTGCACTATTCTAGAGATAGAAGACTATAAACAAAAATTTCCTTCGAAAATTGCAAGTGAGACATGGTGCTTGGAATGCCATCTTTGGCAGACTGTATCTCAGACCAGGATTTTTTTTTTAAATGTTTGGCATAACAAAAGTATACATTATTTTACTTTTACCTGAATTTTAACATTTGTTAAATTAAAAAACTTCTGAAGGTACGGAGGTAAGATTTTTTTTCTTTACTGCCTGAACTGATATATTCATGTAAAAAAATGCAAAATGTTTCTCATGAGGGAGGATAAATAACATAACTTTCACAAACTGGTTATTTGGAAACTGAGTCTAACTCCTGTTCACCTGCATTAGCAACTAGAAATTATAGATAAAAAAAGAACGATGTGTGGAAATTGCATTTCCTTGAAAAATCATGTGTTAATCATAATTTGGATAATTTTTGGAAATTAGTCAGTATTCTACCTGTGTGTCTACCATAAAAAATTATTTCTTGAAACAAAAAGCAGCAAATTTTCACATTTTTATAAGTTAATTCAAATTTTGGCACATGAATACTCCCAGCTGTCATTTATTCACACCTTTTCACAGGAAGCGGTTTCCTACACCTCCCTCCCTCCTTGATTTTCTCCATTTGACGAAGAGCCAAGTCTCAAAATATTCTTCGTTTTTCCTGTGTGTTGTGTTTATTTATGTGTTCAACCCATGATACCATCATCTAAGGTAAGTGCAGGTTCATTTCGCTATCCCTTTTTTTGTAAATCCATTTGCTAATTAGCTCCTATTATTTCCTGGTAACCATTGCATAATATTATTTAAATAGGATGATATTTGGAGAATTTTCATTACATGCAAATAATCATTCTTTTATAATGGTACAACCATAATCAGAACAAATTTACTTAGTGAAAAAATATGTTGTTTGAAATGGTGACAAGCGGCATTACTGAAAAAGTGCACTTACTTACTTTTTCCAGGTTTGGCACTCCGTGTTTTTGCAGGTGATGCCAATATTTCCGTTCCAACACTCATGAAAACAATTTAAATTATTAAAAAAAAAAAAAAATTACACATGCCCTCTGCTGTAACATCAAGTGCCAGTTGCAGCAACAATCCATCTAAACTGCTTTTAACATTGCTAATCAAAATTAAAGCTTTTATCCTATATATCTATGATTAAAGATTTTAACGAATACTTTAAATCAAATGAATATTAAATAAATATAAGCAACTAATAATTATTATGTCGATTTAAATGGAATTACTAATTTTCTTTCAGTGTTCTGACAGTTAATTTATTTGCACAAACTTAGCTAAATAGAACTATCGTTAAATAACATGTGTAATCTAGAACAACATATCAGGTCGTAAGTTGCGCAATAAAAGTGATAAGCATGACACCATAGCCAGACGTCATTGTGTAGCCTCATGGCATGATAGCAACAACCTGACTAAGACTTGCGTTTTGTAGGTATAGATATAACACTACATGAACCGTGAGAAGTTTTCGCGAATACGATGAACAGTAGGGTCGGTTGATTGTAATAGGATGGAAGAAGAACCAACTCATTTGCAGCAATTGTTTATTTGTTTGGCGTACATAACAAAAGTTATATCACTCTGATATGTGCTGCTGTTATCTAACAGCTTGGATCTGAAGTGTTTCATGGACACGACTTTCACAGTTAGTACTTTTGTCCTTAAAGGATCAAATTAAGAAAAATTTCAATTTTAATTTATAATTTTGCCTAAGTGGAGACCTTATTGTTGAAAATGATACCTCATTTATCGATTTTGGTTAGGTATCCAGGGAGATAAATGGCTTGTAACAAAAAAAAAAAAAAAAAAGTTACGAAAATAAAGATTCTTTTGCCCTTTAAGGGTCAAATTTTGAAACATTCCTTTCTTAAATATGATTTGACCAAAGCAGAGACCTTGTTCTCAATGTTGGTTAGATATCAAGGAAGATAAATGGCTTGTAACAGAAAATATGTTATGAAAATAACTATACTTATGCACTTTAATGATCGAATCCCGAAAAATTTATTTCTTAACCCTTTGACTGCTGTAGACGTGTTAACGCGCGTGGCTACTACTGCGCCCAGGTGCTCCAGACGTGTATACACGCGCCGCCTCGCCGCCCTGTCTGTGCTCCAGACGTGTTAACATGCTAGCCTCTTAGCGGCCTGGCTATGAAGCCATATTTCCACCCAGTGTGGTTAGTTGTTTTCCTCATTCGACCCTTGAGCGTTGGCAGCTGCGATCTAATTTGTGTTGCTCTTTTCCTTTTAGTTTTCGCTGAGAAAATGGCATACAGTCATTATTTTTTTTTAACTGCTTAACGTCTCTTAACAGCGAGATCTTTAGAGATGGTAAAGAATGGGGGGCAAGGAATGGGAAGGAATTCGGCTATGGCCTTTTGAAGGAAGCATCCCGGCATTCGCCTGGAGTGATTTGGGGAAACCATGGAAAACCCAAATCTGGATGCCTGGACGGGGATTTGAACCATCGTCCTCCCGAATACGCCGTCGTGTTTGTACCGCGGAAGAAATCATGGAGATTCTTACTAGAAGCGACAGTGAATATGATCACTTTGATATGGATGACAGTGATAACCCTTCGATGTAATTTTCCTAAGCTGTGTACATCAGCTAGTGGTAAATGACCATTTTTTAGAGTTTCAAGCTACAGACTGTGCGAGCAAAATGTGTGGAAAAAGAGAATGCTTTAGTGAAGCGTTTGATAGCATGAGCTTGTCGATTAAGCTGCAGGACACAAGTGTGGATTACGTTAACATTCCAGCAGTTTGTCATTTTTCCTGATATTTCTAACGGAATATTATATGATATCTATTGCTGATGAGACCAACAGATACGCGAGAATCAATTCACACTATATTTTCACTATGAAGTGGTTTAAAAAGTTCTTTTTCCACATTCACGAACACTGCATTTTAAAATGCTCACGCTCTTCACCGAGTAGTAACCGGACGAAAAAATGTCAGTTGCAGAGTTTCGTCTGTTGCATCCATAAATTTAAATCTCGTGAGGTATTTTTCAGGATTTCCTGACCCCCCCCCCCCCCCCCGTCTTGTAAGATCAGGTCCGTGAGACGCCCCTCCCCCCCTAGAAATTGCCCTCGCAACTTTTTGAGACCTTTTTTTTTTTAGGTCGCAACCTTCCAAATCTGCACTTTTCGAGAAAATACATCGACTTCCAAGTCATTTGTAGACTTTTTTTTTTAACTCTACAGTCCAAAAAATTTCACGTGAGATTTCTGTTGACCCCCTCTCTCCCTTGGTAATATTTCGCCGCCCCCCCCCCCATTTCACCTCACGTAATTTATGGACGCCCCCTTAGAGAAGTTGTTGAAGCATATGCCACAGAACCGAATGAACCTAGAAATGGAAGACGCTCTGATAAAGAATATCGTCAAGGATTTACTAGGAGACATTTTCCAAATTTCATTCATATTGCAAATTCAAAGAAGAGCACGCCAATGCGTAAATGCGCTGTATGTTCGATACTGAAAGTGCGTCGAGAAACCAATGCAGAACATGTAATATATCACTGTGTGTTGTACCATTTTTCAAGGCTTATCACACAAAAAGAATTACTAACCATGGTTAACTGCAGAGTAATAATTATATTACATTAATACGCCTCTAAAACTAAACGAAAAAATATATATATATATATATTAGCCCGGGTCAAAAAGAAGGCTGGAAAATTTGTGCAGAATTTGTGAAAGGTATTCGGAAAGGTTCTTTCCAGATAAATTACTACGCTCACAAACTAAAAACATTTCAGTTGCTGTAATATCTATTTAGTATATGAAGTACCGGCATGTTTGATTACGCAGACATTCACTTTTAGAGGAGCTTTAAAAAGAAAAACTTTAGATGTTATATTAACAGCAGTTATTTTGTATCTGCAGTTTCAAATCGCAGAGTGACAGCAGAAGAATGTCAGACACAACACTCCAGACGTATTCAGTACACAGCGGTCCGGTCGAACGCGCCATTCCAGCTTAGGCCTAAACAAAGCCGCACTCAGCTAGGGATCGGCCGGGCAAACCGTAACAGTTAAAGGGTTAAAATATGTGACCAAAGCGGATACCTTTAAAATGATGCCTCAGTTATAGATTTCGGTTAGGTATGAAGGGAGATAGTTGCTTGTGACAAAAAAAAGAAGAAACTCCTTATAGAAATAATGCATGGTGAGTCAAAAAGGACTATACAACTTTGGAATGACATAAAAATTTATAGAGATAACATATAGAATCAGTAGATGTGTCATTTTGTATCAAACACTCTCAAGTTTCCCCTAAAAGTACCAAGTGTCATTTTGGTTCAAAGTGACTACCTTTTGTCATTTGGCAAACATCTCACTGGTAGTCAATTTCTTCCCACACTCATTGCAGCAATCCGGAAGTAACTTGAGCAATGGCTGTGTAGATTTGATTCTTCAGGCCGGCCAAATTGTTTGGCATGGGAGGAACATACACACAATATTTAATGAAACCCCAGAGAAAGAAATCCAGTATTGTCAAGCCTGGGTAACGAGGTGGCCATGTGATGGGCCCTTCACGGCCAATCCACCGACCTGGGAAGCGATTATTCAGAAAACCTTCAACTTGCAGGAGAAAATGAGGTGGTGCACCATCTTGGTGATAGTAAACCATTCCATCTCAGTCATCTTCATCGATCTGTGGAATTAAAAAGTTTTCAAGTATCCAGATACATAAAAGTGACAGTTTTCTCCATGAAGAAAAAAGGACCGTACACTTTCAATTTGCTAAGGGCACCAAACACATTAACTTTGGGGCTGTCACGAGCGTGTTCCAGGGTTACATGTGGATTTTCGCTGCCCCATATTCTGCAGGTGTGGGTGTTCACCACATCATAGTTGTTGCAGAGATCGTTTCATGAAACCAAAACACACAGCAAGCATGATCCGCACCAGTGAAGGTAACCATTTTAACTGTGCACCACGCTGGTGCTGCTGGTTGCAGAATGGTGTACGGCTGCACTACGTGCATCAAACTTGAGTCTGTTTGCTACAAAATGAAACATCTACCAATTCTGTAACTTATCTCAACAAATTTCTATACCAAAGTTGTAAAGTCCTTTTCGACTCATCCTGTATATATTATGTCATCTGCAAACAGCATAAATTCTGATTGAGAACTGTTGACACAATCATTCATTAGAATAATGACAATATGATATAGAATGGCCACTTAGTTTACCAGAAAAAAGTTATGTAAGTATCACTTTTAACTGAGCTATTTTTGCAAACATTAATTGACAGATGTAATTTTTAGCTGTCTAAAGTTACAAGGCTTAACAATTTGGAATGAAAGTTACTTTAATTGGAAACTGAGGAAAGGCTTACCCAAGATTTCTTCAAGAACTCTTTCAAACACAGGGTCTTGCTCTGTTTGATGCATTATCGCCTTTATTGCCTGATCCAACTCGTTTGTCATTCCATCACATGTAGCTGTAGGACCTTCCAGCAAGGGTGCAGAAGAAGCCTGAGAATCTGCTGACCCCTCACCTGGTATCCCGATCACTCGGTTGATATTTTCAGCTATTTTCTCATGCAACTGTTTATTTTCAAGCAAGGCCTGTTGAAAAACCTGCAAATGCAAAACGTATATATGCATTATAAATCTGTATGTTTATTTACTGACTAGACGACCCATGCGAAAACTTTGCTAATAAAATACAATGAATAGTGAGGTTGAATGCTTGTAATATAATGAAAAGTAGAACCACACGTTGTAGTAAATATTTATTTGCTTAGTGTAATAGGTACGCATAAAACATATTAGGCAACAGTTAGGAAAATTAAAAACACACCATATGTACGAAAAACTGTCACTGACCATAACGGAATACAACCAACCAGAACAAAATGCACACAGCATATCAACATCTCTGTAATATGTGCTGCTGTGTGAATAAAATGTTTACACTGGAATGGTATAGCAAATCAAATATATTTCCGTAACAGAAAAAATATCCGAAAACTACTTATTTTATAAAAAACAGTTTATTGACATCTCAGCGATACTGCTGCTACAATCTGAGGACTTGGCTCTGAACTGTTTGATACACGTGACCACTACTTTAATCATCAAATTCCAAAAAATTCTTTCTTAATTTATGATTTTACCTAATTGAGACTTTATCTCTAAAAATGATATGTCATTTATCGATTTCGGTTAGGTATAAACGGAGATAAATGGCTCGTAAAAAAAAAAAGAAACATGCTGTTGAAATAATATTGATACTTTTGCCCTTTAAGGGTCATATTCAAAAAAATTCCTTTTGTAAAATATGGTGGGACCAAAGCGGACATCTTGGTCTTGAAATTGATACCTCATTTATGGATTTCATTTAGGCATCAAGCTAGGTAAAAAAAAAAAGTTTGGAAACGATGATATTTTTGCTGCTTAAGGGTTGACTTTAAAGGAAGTTCTTTCTTAAAATATGATCTGTCCAAAACGGATACTATAATATTTTAAAAGATACCCAATTTATCGAATTCGGTTTGATATCAGTGAAAATAAATGGCTCGTGACGGAAAAATGTGTTGTAGAAATATTAATACTTTTGCCCTTTAAGGGTCGAATTTTGAAAAATTCCTTTCTTAAAATATGATATAACCAACCGAGGACCTTACGAAGAGTCTTTAAAATGATACCTCATTTATTGAATTTGTTTAATTTTCAAGGGAAATAAATGACTAGAGACACAAAAACGCATTTTAGAAATACTGATATTTTTGCCCTTTAAGAGATAAATTCAGAAAATTCCATTCATAAAACATGATGTGACCATAGCGGGGACCTTAATCTTTAGAATGATACCTCACTTATTTATCTTGGTTATATATTAATAGAGATAAATGGCTCGTGACACAAAAATGCATTCCCTTTAAGGGTTCAATTCCCAAAAATATCTTTTTTAGTATAAGTTGAGACACTAATCTTCATAATCCTACTTCATTTATCGATTTCGGTTATATATCCAAGAAGATAAATGGTTCGGGACACAAAGCATTTTAAAAATATTGACATTTTAGGCCTTTATGGGTCGGATTATGAAAAATTAATTTCTCAAAATATAATGTTACCATGGCGGATACCTTACTCTTCCTTAATCCTCTTTGAAATAGCACCCTTGGGCAACTACACACTTAGAATTACGCTGCTGCCATTGGCCGTACGCCTTCTGGAAGTCAGATTCGAGAACACTGTTGAGAGCCCTCGTCGATGCTGCTTGAACGTCCTGAATAGAGTCAAACCGCAGTCCCTTCTGCTGCCTTTTCAACCGTGGGAATAAGATCAAGACAATGCTGAACGTGTTTTTTGACCGCCGCGGGGTGATTCGTAAGGAGTTTGTTTCCGCTGGGGAAACTGTTAATTCGAACTTTTAGGTGCAAGTGCCCGCCTGCGAGACTGAATGAATCGCATCCGACCAGTCATCTCCGCCAACTGGACTCTGCATCACGACAATGCGCCGTGCCCAGGCACGCCGTCATGAGGCAACTGTTGACCCGATTCGACATTGCTGCGATACTGCACCCCGCCTACAGTCCTGATCTGGCTCCATCTGACTTTTTTTACTCACACAGATGAAAAGGCAGCTGAAGGGAAAGCGGTTTGACTTGATTCACAACATTCAAGCAGCATCGACGAGGGCTCTCAACAGTGTCCCCGAATCTGACTTCCAAAAGGCATACGGACAATGGCAGCAGCATAATTATAAGTGTGTAGCTGCCCAAGGGTGCTATTTCAAAGAGGATTAAGGAATTGTAAACATATCTTCAATAAAAAATCAGTCCTGCTACGTTTGGTATAGACCTTGTATATGATTTTGAAGGAACTGATTTTGAAGATAACTAAAAGAACGACTTTAAACAACTATTTTACCATCTTCTTACTTGTACATTAATCCAAAAAATCAGAACAGAACCTTTGACTGACGATTCTTCTGAATTTCTGCCATTAATAGAAAGAAAAAAACATAATACTTAACCAAGCAAATATCAAAAATGTTTTGACAGGAAATCAAAATACTGAGTATATTCTCAATGGTTTTATTATGGTTTAAAAATAACTGTGCCAAAAAAAATGCCAATTTCTCTCATTTTAATTCCCTTCTTCAATTTTAACCTGTCTAGTACTTTGTTTTTCTGGTCATGTATCCATACCTCAACAGCAACCATTCTCTTTCTTCAGTCTTCCAACTGCAATTTTTAAATGTATTCCTGCAGTATCAATTTATCTCTCTCTTTAACTGCTTTACGTCTCTTAACAGCGAGGTCTTTAGAGACGGGAAAGGATGGGGGGGGGGGGGGGCAAGGAATGGCAAGGAATTCGGCCATGGCCTTTTGAAAGAAGCATCCCGGCATTTGCCTGCAGTGATTTTGGAAACCATGGAAAACCCAAATCCGGATGCCCGGACGGAGATTCGAACCGCCGTCTTCCCGAATGCGAGGCCAGAACGCTAACCATTAATCAATTTCTCATAAGCTTATCATGTAAGTATATGTATGGTTATTTATACCACCAGTTTCTTACTTTCTCAGTCCTCATTCTGTCCCACTTCATCATGAAAGTCTTCTTACAACCTTCATCACAGTTACCCATCTTACATCTTTACATGGCCCATGTCTTACAAGTACCGGTAAAAATTTCTAAAATTATTATTATTCTCGAATCATACACATCAAATACACAGTTAAAAACATTGTACAAATTAAGGGCTTTAAACACATTTTGGCCAGTACTACGCAACGTCAAGTCTATTCGGTGTTGCTCGAAACAGGTCATCTTTGTTGCAGGATGATGGGCACTTGAGCATATGGTTCATAGTTTGGTCCTCACCACATTCACACTTAATACTGGTAGCATCAGTATAACCCCACTTCACTGGATTTTCCTTGCACCTGCCCACTCCTGTTCACAATCGATTTAAGGACCGCCAGACGTTCCAGTCCTCTGTGAGACCAGGTGGCAAGCGCTCTGCAAGTGTCAGTAGTCCCAAGATGTTAGGGACCTTCATTTTCCACAACTGCACTTTTGCCTTTTCAGGTGACCCAATTAGTTCCCACGATGTTCTCAGGAAGCTTTTCTGGACTTCAGTCTCTGGGCTGGTGGTGTATGGCCGTGCAGTGGATGAGCACTTTCCCGTTCTACTTTTTTCCCTCTCCTTGTTCGCAGCCACTTCTCTCCGGATACTGGATGGTGCAATCCCCTAAAGTTGACAAAGCCTGTCACTGGTCTACAGGTGTTATTGATGGCTACGTCCACCTGTTTGGTGTGAGATGATGAATACCAAACTGGGCAGGCATATTCTTCAACAGAGTAACAAAGGGCCATTGCTGATGTATGTATAGTTTGTGGTTGACTGTCCCACTGTGATCCAACTAGTTTCCGCAGTAAGTTGTTTCTTGTAGAGATCTTGTTTTTGCAATTCATGCAGTGCTTCTTATATGTGAAGGTTCTGTCAAGTGTCACTCCGATACCTGACCACATTACTTTCAACTTACGCTGAGCTTTCCTATTTTTTAGGTGAAAGGCACACACTTCTGTTTTTGATGGGTTAGGACCTAAGAGATTTTCCTCTTTAATAGTTTGATAGGCCTTCAAGGGCAGCAGACAAATTTCTTTCTACAACTTCAAGCTTTGTGCTCTGTGAGACTAGGGCAAGGTCATCAGTGTACACGAAGCTCCTAGTAGCTGGATGTAATGGCTGATCGTTTTTATAAATGTTGAAAAGAATTGGGGCCAGTTAACTGCCTTGAGGTAGACCATTTTTTTAAACCCTCCATCAGCTGCGCTGTCATTGAAAGTCAACGAAAAACCTACGGTTTTGGAGAAGAGTAGTGATGAGTTTGCTTAATCTGGTGGCCATCGATAGATTGTAGACCTTGTCAAGGAGTAGTTGGTGGTTAACAGTATCATATTCTGCTTACAAGTCCACAAAGACCAAGCCTGTGGCCTTATGGATTTCAAATCCATTCTCTATAAACTGATAGTAATGTGTCTGTAGTAACATCTCCAGACTGTGACAAAGTTGTAACTCCAGGATATGACTAGAAAGTTACTGAATGTGATGTAGAAAATAGTCCTATACCTGGAAGTGGTAGATAACTTGACGGAGGGAGCAGCAAATGAATCTCATGATAGGAGTATAGTAATGAGAGATGTAATTAATAATGTTGATGATGCAAGGGTAGAGCAGGAAGGGGATCATCAGAGTACCTTGTCACTCGTTTCAGTATGTGAAAGTAATAAATTTTGTGTAGAAGATTTACGGAATGGTCACAGTTTAATTACCAAAAGGGATGCAGAATTTGTAGTACGTAGTACATACAGTATGGCTATCTGAAACTGGTGTGATCCAGCATGGCACAGTTGGGACTATGTTTGCTTACATAGGGGATGAGGAAGTTTGTAAGAGTGCTGATTGTGGAGTTTCTTAAACACCTTGCAGATGTGGGAGATACAGTGGTGTGCAAGGGCGTAGCCAGGTACGGGCAGGGGGGGGGGGGCGGCTGCCCCCCCCTAGCTGGATGCGGGTTTTCACTCGATCAGAGTTCTGCCGAACCGAAGAGTAAACAATGTTAAGTAACTTTCAAAAATTAATTCGATTCGTTCGGTTTAAATCTGCTTTCTACTGCTATTTGCGGGAAAACGGACGTTAGCGAGGGCGGGGCAGCACAATGGGCCACGTACGGCGCTGCTGATGACTCTTAGATCGGTTACACACTGGGCGGTTTCAACCGCGGCGAAAATTTTCCGTCGCCATCGTTCCAGTAGTGGCACGAGGGATCAAATGGGAGCTTACACACTGGGCTTACACCCACGGCAGAGCTGCCGTCGACGTCAGGTATGCAGCCGTGCGCTGCGCTGCCACTACATTCAACGGTAATTTTTCTGCCCCAATCCAGACAGCAGCCCATGTGGTCAAATAGGCGCTTGCACACTCGGCGATTTTTTAACCGCTTGTGCGCTTTCAGTCTGTTTAAGTTAACATTTTTTGAATTTAAAAATCGTAATCCCATTGAAATCAAGATGGCTCACACCCTGGCGATCATGAAATCAAGTAAAGCAACAAATGATCATTTAAGCTACTAATGAATTGCTCTACTCAGTGTTTGTATTTGCTATAAGCTTCTACAATACCTTATTCCCAACTGAATTCAGGGAATAATAAATAACATAACATCCATATGCAAGGCAAGTTTCAGACTCAGATAGAGCTGTTGCTAACAAGTATTAGCACTAACATCATACACTGAGGTAGGATTTCAGAAGAAGTTAAAGACATCTGTTGCTTTTGTAGGTTCAACAGTGGCATATGATACAGTTTGGCTGAATGGACTACTACTTAAACTTAAAATGCATGTAGCGTGCTGGAAAGATACATAACTCATGAACAATATGTTGACAATCCGTTATTTCTAGGTCACCACAGGGCAAAAGACAGCAAGTCATTTACAGCAAAAATTGGACTATTTCAAGGTTCAGTACTAGCTCCCCTGTTGTTAAACTTGTATACCAGTGACATGTCTGACACTATCAGAAATAAATATTGCTATGCTGACAACTTAGTTGTTGCTGTCTTAACTGCCACACTAGAGAAAGAGTGAAGTATTCTCTTAAATGACTTAGAAATCTTGAATGCATACTTTTTTCCAAACCCCAGGAAGACAAAAGTATACACATTCCATTTGAGTAACCAAGCACAACATCAGTAACTCAAAGTGAACTTCTACCAACAAATATTTAAACACAATTTCTACGCTAATAATCTTTTCATCAACTTAGACCTTGAAAACACATGTCGGAAACTTCTGGCATGAAACAACATCATGAAGAGGCTAGCTCACAAGAGAGCCTCATTACAAACAACTGCCCTCACCATGTTGCTGAGTATGATGCACTTGTGTGGCAACGTAGTGCACATACTAGAAAATGTGGCATTCAACTGACATAGTATACAAGAGTCATATATGGCACACTGATGTCCACCCCACACCACTGGTTACATACAATCGGAGGAAAGATGTCAAGAAGCAATGACAAGTAAAGTGCAGATTTGTTGCCATGTGCATCTTCCTGAGTTGGTTGGACAGATTTCAAGGAACCCATTTGGAACAAACTTTCCAGTGCTGCAGGATATTGTGAACAATGTGACGAAAGCTTCCGAACAAAATACCCAATTCCCTTATCGCATCATCCTCTTGTTATCCTGAATCAGCTCCTTGATGCAAGCTGTGTTCGAATCCGTTGATGCCATGATGGGTCAGCACTGGTATCCTCATCATTGACATTTTCTCTGCAGGCCACAAACTTTTGACTCCATTCTGTAACATGCTGATGAGAAACTGCAGTCGCTCAGTAAACCTCTACCAGCTGCCAGTGAATTCAGCCATGTGTAACAGCCCTAATACCTGAATTTTGAATAGCATTGCACTGTATGAAGTATTTGTAATTAGCTAAAGTTTGGTTGAAAGTGATTTGATATGTTTGTTTTGTAATTTCTTGTAAATCAGTGTATATAGACTTTGTTTCAGATAAGAAAATTATTCAAAAGGCCATTTAATATGTTTAAGAACCGAATGATGCAAGAGAATTTCTTAAATGTTTGTAATTCCATGTATTAATGCAAGTTACGATGTCTACAGGACAATTTTCTACCGTTTGAAAGGATTTCTGTAAATAATTTTGTATTTAAGTATCTATAATTACCATTTCTGATCATTTTGTAATGTTGTTAATTAATTTTGTATTAATTCCGATTGTTTTTAATATGTTAGATTGTTTGAGTGATTGTTAATGATCGAGAAATATCGGGCGGATGCCTTTGAAGAATTCTCGTAATTTCGATAAAGACTATATAAACAGATCGCCTGGACAGAGAAATTCATTCATTCATGCATTAAGTTAGTAAGTCGGTTTAGTTGACAGTATTCAGTGTTACAGAGAGTTTCAATCATTCAGTTGAGTTTGCGACTGTGCATCTCTGTATTGTACCTATACTAGTGAATATCGCTGACTTGTTGTTTGGATCACAATAAACCAGCATCTTCAACATAAATTTTCTTTGGTGGATTTTTTTAATTAATTAATGCAGTTCTTAAACCATCATTAAGAACCCTAACACATGGTTACATGTTTTGCTGACAGAAGTCGAATAACTGAGCAGATTTCTTTTCGAAACCAGTTTTCATTTGTTTTTACCAACAACTAATGCTGCAAGTGGCAGCTGACAAACTGCCGTTCCCAATCGCATGTCTAAGAATTGTCACATACTACTAATTTCTCTACTGTGGACGACAGTCCAGAAATTAACATTACAATGCCATTATTCCTGATCACCCCTCATACATTTTGGAGCCAGGTACACATAGATCTTCCTCTTTTTCTCGTTCCACCAACTTCCCATACCTGTACAAGTTTTGGCATTTCTTCTCAAAATGGCTGTACCATTCCAATCTTTTTCATTATATAACTTGATACATTTCTTCTTTCATCTCCATTAGACTTATTATTTTAGTATTCCTTACTTTTTATTTACTCAAAATTCATGCTGATCCCCAGAAATCCATTTCTAATGCTTTTAACTTCTTAATATGCTTTTGGTTAGTTGTACAGGTTTCTGATCCATATAAGACTATAAAGCCAATAATGGCTTAAATTCTTCTTGTTCTGTTCATAACATTTTTGCTCCATAGGGTTGGATTCAGCATCCTGATTATTTTCCAGCCATTAGTAATTCTTTTATTAATTTCTGTTCGATTTTACCGCTTTCTAAAATTGAACACAAAGAGCTAAAATTATTTACTTTTTTTAATTTGTATTTCATCAGTGTACAATCTGTCCAGATCATTAATAATATATATATATATATATTTAATCTTCAAGTATCAATATTTACATTCCATACGTAGTTGATGACACATGACTACTGTCATGAATAAAAATAGCATTTTTATCACATACTTGTTGATAAGGTGTTGATAAATGTTTACTAGTTATTTACAGTTATATCTATGAAAACGCAACTGACCTAATCATCTTCTGGCATCATTAACAAGCCAAATATAGCTGAGCAGCATGATGGACATTATGATCAAACTGGCATTTTATTATATTAGATTAACTAAGCCACTGTGGGAAAAAACCAGTGGCGTAGATAGCTAGGTCAACAAGGGTCCCAGTGCAAAAAATTTATTTTGGGCCCTCAGGCAAGATGGGCAACCTTTTTTTTTGCTTTTTGTTGCTGGTAGGTGCCCCCTGATCTGAGGCTGGAGCCCCCTAGTTGTGCTTGGAGTCCCCCCAGCAGTGGTTGGGGCCCCCTGAGCAGTGAGGGACCCTTAGAGTGAGGGGTTCCCTGTATCTCAGGGGCCCCCTTAGACGACGGTAGAGCTAAAAAATAAAAAAAAAAAAGGTCGGCAGTTTGCCGTGCAAGTCCGTGGGTCCTCTGAACTGCGCTTGGGGGCCCCCTGAGCATAGGGGCCCTGGTGCACTGCACCGCCTAGCCCCATAGTAGCTACGCCCCTGGAAAAAACTGGCTACAACAACACTGAAAATCTTGTAATGATAAGAATTTGGAAGTATACCTGTTGAGTTCAAAAATGGAGAAAACAAGCTGCATAGTTAGCTATAAACCAATAACAGTACAGAATGTGTATGCACATTCTTTGGCTAAAAACATGTTGAGCCGGTAACAGTGAAGATTAAAATTGCAGTTGCGATGAAGATTGATGTCAAATTCAACAGGTAAAACATGCTGGACAGGTCTACGTTGTAGTCATTTTTGACGTATAGTTGCTAGTGTCTATTATGGTTATACAAACAGTCGCAGGAGGCATATGCTTTACACTGTATATATTTTATGTTTTCCTTGAGTATCATTTACTTTGTGTAGCCTGCAGTGATTCGCACAAGTGATTATGATAGTGATGATGATAGGTTATCATTGGGCACAAAGTGGTGGCTACTTTCTATGGCCATTGTTAGACTGTTCAGATCACATACAATAAGTGAACAGATGCTTAGTGAATTTCACCATTTATAATAGGGACTGAAAAATCACTCAGATAAATTCCATGCATACTATGATTGACACCAGAAACTTTTCAGTACATTTACAACAAAATCCTGTACAAACTGGAGAAGTCATATGTTTAAAACAATTACCACACCAATGCTCAGCAAAGACTCATCATGACCATAAGGTGATAGTAATTGCTGTAAATTAATTAGTGTACCAATTAGTAGAACATTTTCCAATCAAATTCAGAATTTTCAAAATCAAAATCAGAATTTCCATTTCAGAGCCACAATATTCCATTTCAAACTTAGAATTTTTCATTTCAAAATCAGAATTTTCAAATTCAATGTATATTTTATTTGAGAGAATCGTTAACAGAAGACCTAAATGTTTACATTTTCATAATTTATAATGCTTGCCATCAGGACAACTTGTCTGTCTGGAATTCCATTTCGAACAGTTTTCTGAAAAAAATGTATTGTTGTGATTTCTGTGGTGTTCATCTTATAGAGTGGGGCATGAAAACACTGTGCCTATTAATTCTTCCTTTATTGGAGGGAAACGAATCACTCCATGTGATGCGAAAGCTGAACTGCATGCCGCTTTCAGGAATTACGTGACCTACCTCGACCGGTTAAGGGCAAGCAGACCTCCACATCATACTAGGTTGCGATGTGAGAAACAAAATACTTTGTTTTCTCATCAACATTGTGGTAAGAGTGACATGGTAAAAGTAACTAGCTGTATAACAGTAACTGGTATTGAAGCTGATGGAGCTAGTACATCTCCAACCAAGTTACTTAACATTGGTGGTCCAAGTTGTACAGAGACTATCAAAGATCATACTTGTTGTATAAATACAGGTAAAATTGCAAATAGTGGTTAAATTAAAATTAATGATATTGGAATTCATGCTGACAGAAATGAATGAAGTGAAACAAATGATGATACTAAGCTCAGAGCAAACTGTTGACAGACAATGCTGTAGAAGAAAATTTGATTGAAATAGCAAAATGAAAAGTACGAACGAGAATTGTTAACAGTGTCTAATGACAGTTCAAAATTTTATTTAATCTAGTTAGTTTTTAGCACTAATATGAATAGCATTAAGATGGCTTATTCTGTGGTTAATTTCATGATATTGATAGTAAATTATATGACTGACTGGAACCTATAGCAATTACGCTCTTCGAATATATTCCTGATATGGTTGCATTTCAATCTCTCCGTTAATTTACCAGATATCAAACTAATTGGCCTATAATTTTCAACTCTACTTCTCACACCTCCTTTATATACCTATACTACTATCGCATTTTACCAATCCCCTGGTAAGCAGCAAGTATTTAGATTCAATATAATATCATCTCCAGATAAAGTACAATGTCACATCCTCCTATCTCTAAGACATCTGTAGTAATATTATCTACACAAGCCCCTTTACATTTTTTCAGCCTTCTTAGTTCCTTCATTTCTAATTGTGTTGTTAAGCTCTGCCTTTTACAAATCTCAGTAAATTTTTCTCCATCCTTATCTATAAGCGTCTCAACACCGTCACAGTTTTCTAACACAGCCATAGAAATTTCTCGATGAATCATCAGTCAATGGCTCCCCAGCACTGACAATACTCTTCATAAAGCCATATTTAGCCACCTTCTCAGCTATTATTAAGTCCTTGTTTAGTTGTTTTAAATATTCTCTTCTACCTTGCTGTCTCTTAACTTGTTATGTTCTTCTCTTACCAACCTCTTTCACCTCCCTATTTCTGTTTTTGTATAAATATTTCCCCCACTTTTTTTTATTATCTCCTTGAACTCTTCCCACTGCGAAACTCTACTGTACTTGAGGTATGCTTCCATTTGCTGAAACTTTCCCTGAAATATCTATTCTAGGTTAAAATCTGTGCCTTTTTATAACTGTACCTATTTCCACTTGTTTTTACTACTGGTTTATTGAATCCTCTAATATCCATCAGAACTGCTTCGTCATCACTTATTCCTTCAGTTACCTGACACCCCACAAGATTATCATCCGACATTATTAGGAAGATGTCCAACATGTTTTGTCCCCAAGTGCTTTGGTCTACGACTTGTTTAAACCCTCCTTCCCTTATTAAAGTATTTGCAAATCTCTGTTCCCTTGTATTGTTATTCTTATTTCCTACCCAATTTACACCTGGAAAATTTAAATCCCCACCAATAAAGACAACTCTATTCTTTGCCCCTACTATGTAGGTGTAGCCATGCCCAGTGAAACCTCATCTACCGAAGGTGTTCACAGGCACAACCCCCAAGACAGAACTAATGCCTTTCCCAAGTACCACCACTGTTTTCAAATTTAAACGGCTCACAGTGTGGTTCAACTGTGGCCGGTCATTGCGACTTAGGACCTGCATGAGCTCAGTCCTGGTATGCTGCGCCTCCATCACCTTCCTCAGGTCACACTCTATACTATAACTCGTGTTTCTATCAATACTATTCCCCGCACCTTCCGCTATCACTACTCTATCATCCTTAGTGAATCTCCTACTAAGTGAACCTATCTATATCTTCTATTACCTGACAATGTTGCACTAAGTTTGAAAAAACTTGTGACCAGGTAACCTGTGCATAACTGATCCTGCAGAAGAGGGCCTACAACTCTCCCGTGGCTACTATCTAGTAGCAGAACCCTATCCTTCCTATCATTTCGCTGCACCCCCACATTCCTAAAGGCATGCTGCATCTTATGTACTCCTACAAATGCATGAGGCTCTTCCCCTCCTAACTCTGGTAACAGGTCAAACCTATTTTTCCCCAAAATTTCTTTAGTGCCTGGCTTCTTTATCCCAATATCTGTATTTCTCCTATGACCTGTTACCAGCACCAAAACATCCTTCTCAACCTCCTACAACCCACCATCACTACTTTCTGACTCTATAGCCCGAGCCTCGACAGGCTCAACCTCCAAAGGCAGAACCTCCACAGACTTGGCCTCCAAAGGATGAGGCCCCACGGGCCATGCCACCACAGGAGAAGTCTCAAGAAAACTGATCCTTTCACGCAACTACCCGATCGTTTCACACATCTCCGTCATCCTTTAATCTAAGCCAAAAGTGTACAAAACCACGGGATAGCCTGATTTATTTCCCACGTTCAATCTTCCCTACATGCCCAATGAAACGACTTCTCACACCAACTACACCCCACGTCCTTCGCAACATACCTGCAACAGACGCTACACTTTCTAGTTAAGATTTTTCCCAAACTTCTAATATCTTTTAAATGAACCTTAAATTTATTTGACAAGTAGTCTAATATAATTTATAAAAATTGGATTAGAGCTTTTCTCCTCAATCAAGTTACCGTAATGAATAAGTAGTTAAAATATTGTAATTATGATATTTTTACTAACAAATTGCAGTTTTAATATTTTTTGGAAATAAGAACTTATTTTATTTAACATTGAAATAAATATATCTTACGATATATGGAAGTTACACCTACAATCAAATTTTTAGGAACGATACTATTGAGCAGCAGATATTCACTTAGGTAATTATTTTTTATATTTATATAGTTGCTTTACTAGGATTGTTATTTTTACAGTTTAATACTATTGAAAATAACAAACTGTTATATTTTAGATAGAAGAAATGCCGCAATATGTTTTAGCAACAATTTACAACAATCAGAATATATAATACTTATTATTTTTTTAGTTAAACAAGAAATTTAAGATATTAACTTAGATATACCGAAAAGTTTAACTACAATTTGCTGTATTTAATCTAACAATCAAGCATTCAGCTAAATTCAATATCAATAAACCTAGTGAGAAAGGAATGAAAATTAACCATTAAGAATAGGTGATTTTCAATGCTCTATTTCTGGGTAAAAATACTGTGTATCGCCACACTAAGAATTATCCTAATTATTTACTTTATAATTGAAAGCTTTAAACAGCAGTTCATACACACAAACCGAGTCCACTTTGCCAAAGATTTTTCACAGGAAGTGATAGTTCCATCTAATGTTGGTGCAATTTTATATTGAAACTGGTTTCTACTACTGTATCCTTATGTTTGAACTTTGAGCCATTAGAAACTGGCACTTGTTACGTGCAACTTTTATGACTAAGTTATTTTTTCTAATAAATACACATAATGCTAAAATTTAAGTGATTAAAAGTATATTTATTCAAATAGAGATTTTTATTTCGAACAAATCTATGTGAAATGAAGTGAGCCGAAACTAACTGTTGGTACCAACAACTTCTGTTGACTAGGTTAAACTAATGGATCTGCAATCTTACAGGAAAGTGATTTTATAAAGTGTTTTTAACAGTCTGAGAACCGGCTGTATGATTTCTATTTCCATTTGTGTTTTGATTGAAATTATTGATAGCAGAATATGATTCTGTCAGGTTGCCTATCAAAATAAGGCTGCAAGTACTTTTAATAAAAAATTTAAAACTATCATCACTTGCTTTTTTTTTCAACGGATTATCATTCATTTCAAAGAGAGACATGTAAAGCACTTAAAACGTCTGGGTTGCCTATGTAAAAGTGGCCACAAATCGGGGTTTACAGCTGTTAAAGATATGTAAGAGTGAGAGAGAGTTGGCACATTGCACTGTCAGTCAGATAGTATAGTGTGCTAACTTTAACAGCTGGCAACTCCCCATGTGCAGGCCCTTTTACATAGGCAACTTAAACTTTCTTGCACGTTCTTTGCACTTATCTCTTTGAAATTAAATACAATTTATTTTAAAAAACAAAGGAATGAAATTTTTTGAAAAAAATTACTGAAAATTTAATTAACAGTACTTGCAGCCATATTTTGATAGGCAACCTGGTAGAATGTACTCTGCTATTAATAATTATATATAAAAGTTGCATTTTAATCTAAAAACAAATGAACGTAGAAATCATGCAGCCGATCTTAGGCTGCAATATCGTCAGGGAAATAAATAAACCAGTTAGGCACATTGGAACAACAAAACAACACCATTACACTGAGTGTGGTGGTGTGACGGTTAGCGTTCTAGTCTTGCATTCGGGAGGACGCCGGTTCGAATCCCCGTCCGGGTTTCCAGATTTGGGTTTTCCATGGTTTTGCAAATCACACCAGGCAAAAGCCGGGATGCTTCCTTCAAAAGGCCATGGTCGAATTCCTTTCCATTCCTTGCCCCCCATCCTTTCCCGTCTCTAAAGACCTCGCTGTTAAGAGAAGTTAAGCAGTTAAAATATATATATATATAAAACCCATTACAAACCTTAGTCTGATGATAGGACTAGCAAATTGATCTAACAATATGTATATCACTACAATGGAACAATATGTTCCTTTATGAACTGCCAAAATTTACATGACCTGTGTATTAGAGCCTTCACACTGTTTCAAAGAGCAGCATGCTGGTAACCAATTACTTTTTCTGTCCTAATTTAGAATACTACATCTATGCACTTATATTATCATATCACTGACACAAAAGATCAGTCACAATTACAAAACATCCACAAACTAAATGGACCACAGAAAACTCGGCATGATGTCTTTCTTGACACTGACAAAAGTCAGTTTCTTTTGACTGGGGTGGGAAACAATGTTTGATATTCGTCTCTAACTGTAACATCCAAACTATGTTGATATCCACACATGTCTGACACCTACACTACAATCCAGGTCTCTCTTAATATTTGACATAAATGATGGATGTGAAACAATGCGAATGTGCTTAAGGCTGTAAGTTCTGGAATCCTCACCTAATATTATCTTTATCAATACACAAAGTATTATCACTGAATATAAGCTAAAGTGAACAGATCATGGGATAAAGGCAAAAATTCTTGATGAGCAATGTTATTTCTTACCACGCTCTGTAGGGAAGTTTAAGATTACAAAAATTACACAAATAGGGCATAACACAAATGAAGGTTCTTTTGTGAAGACTTAATCCCCTCAGTAAATCTTCAATGAAAATACTTTTGTATACTGATTTGTGTTTGGTGTGTAAATACATGAAAACAAGAGGTTTGGGAGGAATGGACTCAATCATTTCTGAAATAAATATTGTATTAATGCTGATTCAAACAACATGACAACTACATTTGTTAAAAAAAAGTAAAAAACACAAAGAAATTTATTGCAGAAATTTTTATAACAGAGAAAAATCACATTCACTATGTTTTTTCTGTGGAACCTAACAAACATTTCAGCTCACTCCTTGTCCCCCTTTTCCTTCTGTTTCAGCATGATACACAGTTTAGAGTATGTATTAAAGAAACAGGAAGGAGGATAACTATTGGGGTTTCAAGAAAAAAGTATTATTTTTACCAGTAAACATAATATGAAAATACTTACTGTTTCTTCAAAGTATTGTTTCTTAGTCTTATTTGGAGAAGTATTAAATTTCTTCCGGGATGGTTGTCTGCAAAATTAAAATATATACATATACTTTTAAAAGTGTATAGATCTAAAAATATTATGCAACATTTTAATATTATGAAGCTTCTATACTTCTGAATAAAGCATCTATGTTACCAATAATATTAATATAAGAAACAACGTGGTTTGGATTCTACATCTAGACCTAGGTCCCCTCTAGGGCTAACAACGCCAGTTGTAACACACGTGTGCACATCTAAATTAAATTCAAGCCAAACGAAGGCTTAACATGCTCCTAGTTGGCCCAAACATACATAAATACAATAAATAACAACAAAAATAACATGTAACCTTGTATTAGGTCTTACATACTGTTCATACCAAATCATAAGATGGTCAAAACTACAATGTGTTTATGGTCTGCTATCCGGTAACTGTTTCAGTTTTTTTTTTTTTTGTTTTTTGAAATGCCTCTTCTTTATAAAATAGATAGCAGTTCATTTTGTCAAATTAATTATTAATAGGGTAGAACTTGCAGAATTTATCAATATCATGTTTTAGATGACACATTTTCAAGTAAATCTCAATTACAAAGATTTGGCAGTTGAATCGAAGTTGATATGTGGCTTGAAAATTAAAGTTTTTCAGTTACTTTTGTTTGTATTAGTTCCATCTCATTGTCCTTATAAATAATTATCAATATTACCACAATACTCAAAAAACTAAAGTTATCTCACAGTCCATACTCATGAGAACTGCACACCTACTGAATAATTAGGATTCACACGGGTTAATGAAAAATGAGGAAAGATAACACAAATTTGAAGAAAGATGTTCAGAAAAGGTTGGCACTTTCCTACTTCTTCTATTTAAAAAACTCAATAAATGGCAAACACTACATTATCTCCTCTCATGCTCTTCTGTTTCCATCATATTAAACCTATATTTTAAAGTATTGAAGCATCTTGTCACCTGCAACAAGTGAAGCCGTAACTTTTATAGCAGTTTCCTTTTGGTTTAACTTTTCAAGTCCTTTCACTTTTTCATCTGCCCTGTTTCCACACTTAATAAACATCTATTTTTGTCCCAAAATTCTTCCTCACACTCTTTTTCATGATTCTATAGTCTGAATAGCTTCATTTCGTTTTTCTTTTGATTATGGCTTTACATCTCAATGACATCATTAATGACAGGATTGGAGCAACGGATTCAGCCATTTTCTCTTACCTCTCCCCAATAAATACATGATTTTAAAAGTTTTCCCACCACCTTCCTTATGTGTTCTGTTCAACTGAATTTATCATCAAATGTTGCACCAAAATATTTACACTATGTTTCCTCCACCACCTTACAAGCAATATAAAACCTTCATTTTTATATTTAATTATATCGCTCTTTTTGACATTTATCTTCATTCAATATTGACCTAACCAGCTAGATAACCTAATGAAACCTCCCTGTAGCCTTCTTCTCTTCGATATTGGCCATCTAAGAACCACGAAAAGTAATCCCGTGCATTAATTTCAATCCTTTTTTTTTTGACTTCCAATAGTTCATCCTTTCACTTTTCTGTTTCCTCCTTTCTTCCATCCATATTTTACTACATTTCCTCTTCTCCTTCTCCTGGAAACCCTTGATATTTTGGATCAGTCTCCTAAAAGTTGCTATATATTGTATTAAATCTTCTGTTATTCCAATCTCAATCATATCTTTCTTTACTCCTTGGATCCACTGGTTGCTCTTTTTACTCTTATAAAATGCCTGAAAATTCTTTTTTTAAGTCTGTTGGTATCCGTTCTCATTCTGTGACCAAAAAAACTAATTCTCCTCTTTCTGATCATGTCTGGCATCCTTTCAATTTCTTCTTCTTTGTATAGAGCTTTATTCCTCTGGTGTCTAAACTCACTATTTTTAATGGTCCCCAAATTTTTCTCAAGATTTTCCTTTCCCTTTTCTCTATCTCTTCTATTTCTCCAGTTTTCATAGAGAACAAACCTTCTGAGGCGTACAGATCTTCTGGTTTGATTACTGTGTTGAAGTGTTTGTTTTTAGTTTTCCTTGGAAGATTCTACTTATTGAATGCAACTTTGGTCAGTTGGTATGCTAGTTCTAGTTTTATTGCTCTTGATATGTTTGCTTACTTATCAAGCATATTAATCTGAATTAATTCTCCTACATATTTAAATTTGTTGACCTTGTTAATTTGTCCATAGTCTGTGTTTAGTACTGTGGGTGAATCCTTAATATTGTCATGAATTTAGTCTTCTCAAAAGAGATCTGAAGTCCAACTTTTCCTGCTATTTCTTTCAGAAGGTTGATTTGTTCCAGTGCGGTTTCTATACTTCCAGAGGACTGCTATGTCATCGGCAAAGGCCAAACAGTTTACCCCAACCCCTTTGTGCTTCGAACCTAATCTTATTCTTGAATTCCCCTTTCCTTGAGTTTCTCTTCCCATACTCTTATTACCTTCCCCAAAATGCAATTGAAAAAAATTGGAGAAAGCCCATCTCCCTGCCTGACACCAATTTTTATTTCAAGTTCCCCTGAGATCTCTCCCATAAATTTCACTTTTGAATTTGTTCCAGTGAGGGTCTGACTGATTTTAAGTCAACACCAAATTCCTGTATATGATCAGTTATGAGATTCTGTCTACTGAATTGTAGGCTTACTTGAAGTCCACATAAACTATAAAATAGTTTTTGTTCTTTGTAACCCTGTCTCGTATTACAGTTTTCAGATTTAGAATCTGTTCTACACAGGATCGTCCCTTTCTGAACCCACCTTGGTATTCTCTAATTTGTTTGTCTATTACTGGTTCAATTCTGTTTTGAAGAGCTTTTGACAGTATCTTATATGTCACTGCTACCAGGAAAATTCCTCTGTAATTGTTCACATCTGTTTTGTCTTTATTCTTGAACAATGGGTGTATCAGTGCATTCTTCCATGCGACAGGAATTTTTTCTGTTCGCCAGATTTCCTGCAATATGTTTGTCAGTTCCTGCCCTACTTGACCATCTGCCTCTCTCCATAACTCTTCTCCTGCAGCTTTATAGTTTTTCAAACCTTGGATTGTGTCATATATTTCTTTCTCGTCTGGTGGCTCTGATGGTTTAATGCTTGCATGTGACTGACTGAATTCTAGTCTTTCTTGAGGTTCTTTACAGTTCAGTAGTTTTTCAAAGTAATGGGCCAAAATTTTGCAGTTTTCTTTGTTGTTTAGACCATTTTTTTCCATTTTCATCATTAAAGACAAGATTTGGTGATTGATATTTGGTTGTTTCCTCTTTGAACATTTTGTAAAAGTTCCTTGTATTACATTTAGCGAAATCTTCATTGATTTGTAAAAGAAGACTGAATGTATATTTAAATTCTGATAAATTAGAACAATGGGAAAATCAAGATGTTGAAATTCATTTAAAAAATGGGTGGAAATATTAAACCATTTCAAAAAAGGAACACATACCATATGAAAATTTAGATATTCTTGTTGGGTTTATGTTGTGTTGCCCTGGAAATAATGCAGCAGTTGAAAGAGGTTTTTCATTTGGTAATTATGTTTGGACAAGTGAGAAATCAATATTGAATGTTGGTACTCTAGCTGCAGTACTTACCGTAAAATTCAATATGAAGGATATTTCTTGCTCCGAAATTTCCAACATATTATTAGAAAATGGTATATTGACAAAAAAAAATATCCAATGGAAAAATACTAGTTTAACCCTTTGACTGCTGTAGACGCGTTAACGCGCGTGGCTACTACTGCGCCCAGGTGCTCCAGACGTGTATACACGCGCCGCCTTGCCGCTCTGTCTCTGCTCCAGACGTGTATACACGCGCCGCCTCGCCGCCCTGTCTGTACTCCAGACGTGTTAACACGCTAGCCTCTTAGCGGCCTGGCTATGAAGCCATATTTCCACCCAGGGTGGTTAGTTGTTTTCCTCATTCGGCCCTTGAGCATTGGCAGCTGCGATCTAATTTGTGTTGCTCTTTTCCTTTTAGTTTTCGCTGAGAAAATGGCATACAGTCATTATTTTTTTTAACTGCTTAACGTCTCTTAACAGCGAGGTTTTTAGAGATGTTAAAGAATGGGGGGCAAGGAATTGTAAGGAATTCGGCTATGGCCTTTTGAAGGAAGCATCCCGGCATTCACCTGGAGTGATTTGGGGAAACCATGGAAAACCCAAATCTGGATGCCTAGACGGGGATTTGAACCATCGTCCTCCCGAATACGCCGTCGTGTTTGTACCGTGGAAGAAATCATGGAGATTATTACTAGAAGCGACAGTGAATATAATCACTTTAATATGGATGACAGTGATAACCCTTCGACAGGATCTCGATGTAATTTTCCTAAGCTGTGTACATCAGCTAGTGGAAAATGACCATTTTTCAGAGTTTGAAGCTACAGATTGTTCGAGCGAAATGTGTGGAAAAAGAGAATGCTTTAGTGACGTGTTTGACAGCATGTGCTTGTCGATTAAGCTGCAGGACACAAGTGTGGATTACGTTAACATTCCAGCAGTTTGTCATTTTTCCTGATATTTCTAACGGAATATCATATGATATCTAATGCTGATGAGACCAACAGATACGCGAGAATCAATTCACACTATATTTTCACTATGAAGTGGTTTAAAAAGTTCTTTTTCCACATTCTCGAACACTGCATTTTAAATGCTCACGCTCTTCACCGAGTAGTAACCGGACGAAAAATGCCAGTTGCAGAGTTTCGTCTGTTGCATCCATAAATTTAAATTTCGTGAGGAATTTTTCAGGATTTCCTGACACCCCCCCCCCCCCCGTCTTGTAAGATCAGTTCCGTGAGACGCCACCCCCCCCCCCCCTTGAAATCGCCCTCGCAACTTTGAGACCTTTTTTCCAAATTTCATTCTTATTGCAAATTCAAAGAAGAGCACGCCAATGCGTAAATGCGCTGTATGTTCGATACAGAAAGTGCGTCGAGAAACCAATGCAGAACATGTAATGTATCACTGTGTGTTGTACCATTTTTCAAGGCTTATCACACAAAAAGAATTACTAACCATGGTTAACTGCAGAGTAATAATTATATTACATTTATACGCCTCTAAAACTAAAGAAAATAATTAAAGAAATATATATATATTAACCGGGTCAAAAAGAAGACTGGAAAATTTGTGCAAAATTTGTGAAAGGTATTCGGAAAGGTTCTCTCCAGATAAATTACTACGCTCACAAACTAAAAACATTTCAGTTGCTGTAATATCTATATAGTATATGAAGTACCGTCATGTTTGATTACGCAGACATTTACTTTTAGAGGAGCTTTAAACTGAAAAACTTTAGATGTTATATTAACTGTATTTATTTTGTATCTGCGGTTTCAAATCGCAGAGCGACAGCAGAAGAACTCCACACACAACGCTCCAGATGTATTCAGCACACAGCGGTCCGGTCTAATGCGGCATTCTAGCGCAGGTAAACAGCTTAGGCGTAAACAAAGCCGCACTCAGCGAGGGCTCGGCAGGCCGAACCGTAGCAGTTAAAGGGTTAATTAAATAATTTAAAGGGATGTAATCTTTATTAATGCATTTTTGTTTGAACTAACAAAATGTTTCATTTATTTAAGTTTTACTTGTAAGCTACCTTACTCTCTATTTTCAATATTCAGTTAAAATCCGACGAAGTTTGAGGTTAACATTGGGTACATGATACCATAGTTTGAAATCGAGATAACAACACTTTAGGTTAAGAAAAGTAAATAGAAAGCACATAACAACCTTAAATAAGAAGTTGCTAATAAAATATAAAATGTAAACTTACCTAAATGAGCGTAATCTATAATAATTCTGAAGTAAAGTAAACAAGATTTGGTTAAACAACCACAGCACTAATATTCCACATAATTGACCACTGTAAAGCACTTCAATAATAATAATTTCACCATTTGATATTAATTTCACTAATAACTAGCAGTTTCCGACAGATTTAAAGCGGTAAAGATGATTTTTAAAGCATCACCACATGGGTGAATTTTAATAATTAATTCCAGCACATCTAAGTAGTTTCTGAGCTTTAAAAGTAGATTTAAACACGCTAAATAACAGGCAGACAAATATTCTTTAAGTTTCCAATAGCCATCAACTAATAAACAGAAGATATAAATAAATGAAAATCCGTTTTTTGGTGACGTCGTAGAAACCAATTTGCAATTTGAATTTCTTTCCGGCTAACATATTTCACGAACTAAAAATGTTTCTAAAGTACTTAAATGAAATAAAGGTATGTTTTAAAAATAGTTTCAGGCCACAACCGACTTTAAATAAAAAGTGAATATAATCTTGCAACACCAAGAGATCAGCAAATTTTAGAAATTCAATAACTTTTGACATCCTTCACCGATTTAAAAGATTTTTACACCACTGAACTCAGCAGAAGCTGGGGAACACTTTGAAAATAGTCTAAACTTGATATTTTAAACTTTAGCAAATCCATATTCCGGATGTGACGTTCGGCAATACTATAAACAATGTGTTTCCGATTAAGGAAATTTCAAAAATCATTTACATCGGTCTGGAAGCTTTAAAAACAAAACCAACCACATCACTACACTTGTCTCATTACGCTCCACATCTTGTGATTTTCTGGTAGCTCTCAGTTAACAAAATTTTTTCTAGATAGACTTGTTTAGGTCAGTAGGCCATTTTCGATAAAAGTAAGCCCTGACATGGTTTCGGGGCAGTCGGTCGGAACACCTCGTCGAGTTAACATGTAATTCGTGGTTTAGCGGTTTGAGTAAGACCGGCTCGCGGTGGCTGATGGGAAACCGGAACTTGGACAGCATGGCTGACTGTCGCCATTATCAACCGTAGAAATTTGAACTTTTCCGACTTGTGACCTATCAATGTGAACTTTTACTTTCATTCGGGGTGGTGCGGTCTGTTCTGTTTCATGACTTGTGATCTTCGGCAAATGATTTTCTCCGATTGCCATTGCTAACTGTGAAAATTTTAAGAATATATACTTCAGTGATTCGGACTTCGACTTTTATTTCTATTTTACTACCTTACTTACAGGGGGTTAATTCTGTAAGTGGCGACCGACCTCATCATTACAGTTAGCATTCTCCAAGGTTTTTCATGGTTATAGAACTTTTCCCGAACTTTTGGCAACATTTTGGAAGACTTCAAGTTTAGGTGTACAAGCCGATACGTACCCCGGTATCCGCTTCGACCCTAACATACTCATTTCTTAAATTTTCTCATCCCCCTTTTCATTGTAAAAAAATTGGTCACCTTAACAACTCACGCCCTCATGAGGCACCAACCAACAGGGTAATGCAGCAGCCACCTTATTATGCTGTTGACAAAGGGAAATGAACCAGAAAACTACAGCACTCACTGTGTGTAACGGGTCTTTCCAGGTTTCAATGCCATTCCGGCCTTCAACTATGGTAAGCAGCAGGTTATTCTCTTGTAAAAAGTTTATTTACCCTGCTTTTTAGCACCTTCATTTTTCAACAAGCTCATGTACATTTTTTTATAACACTGATTTCTACATGGCCAATTGTTGTCTCCAACACCATTCAAACAAACACGGATTACAGTGTATTCTTCATGGTTTTTTGTTTGTATTTTGATATTTTTGATTTTGTGTTTCCATTGTGATATGAATAATTATGGAGTAAATTTTGTAACCAACCATTTTTAAATTTAGTCTTGGTGCATTCATTTTTGTTATTTTGCATAGATTCATTTAAATATCAAGGCATTATATCGAAGCAGTAAATATAAGATAAATTAAATGGTTACATTCAATAAATTTAATAAGTTGTAGTAGTTTTGATTAGATTTAGCAGAGTTTAGTGGTTTATAAGGATTTCATAGGTATTGTGAAAAAGTAGTTTGGCCTTTTGGGATGAGGATGCCTTTCTCAATAGATTAATAGTAATAGTTCCAAACGCACAATAATATCTTGGGGAAATAAGATGATTGGTTAGTTTGAATTGTGTAATCCACAGCAATGGGTGGAAATGGCAAATTACTAAATAAAACAATGATCAAGAGGGGAATTAAAAGAAAACGAACTAGTTGGATAAATTCTGCTTTATTTGTAACGATATCTCAGGGTTTTGAAAAGGATTCAGTGATTTTCACTGTTCAACATTTGGAACATACCAGCAACAGACAGAGTGGGTGAGTTGTTATAAACAGAATCCATGCTGGCAGGAAAGTCAGTTTATGTCCAGTTTTCATGGGTGAGGGTCTGCAACAGTTTATTTTGCAAATTTGATGTTGAAGTAGTATAAAATGTATAAAAAGTGTTGAAATTATGACCATAGTCAAGGAAATGTTTTTCATTAATTAAAAGTAGTCACTTCTGGAATATTTTTGGTCATGATAGATGGTTTTCAGACTGTTTTTGTGTGCATACAATATCAGTTTGTATTTTGGAGAGGAACTATGTTCTTTTTATAACTTGCAATTTTTTTGTAGGATGCATTCTCAAGTCAATCAATAGAAACTTGTTTTATACAGAACATTTCATGCTAATTACTTTTAAGAATGATAATCCCTACTACAATAACTGTCATAAAAGTGATCCAAAGTTCCATTACAACGGTAAACTAGCATTCTTAAGTGTAAGCTACTATTCCACACATAGAGTCCTGTACACAAATTGTGTATTGAACTGATTCAATAAAAAAAAAGTTTTAAAAATCAGTAACAAGTTATATTTAAACATAGTTTAAAATATGTTTTGAGAAATTCTCTCTTAAATGGTCTGCTGACCACTTGAAGTACTCAAAAAAGCAACAGGTTGTTCATAGGCACAACATTGAAAATTTAATTGTTATTGAATTAAAAATATCATAACAAATAATAAGTTAGTAAAAATTGTTCATATAAATGTTATAATGGATACAGTATAAGGATGGTACTAGCTAGCTTGAAGCCTATAAATGAAACTTTGTAAAAGCCATGAATGTTTCAGCAACCAGCCAAAAATCAGGCATTTCCAGGATATGAGGATATAACTGCATTGTTACTATAATCAAATACATTTTTAGCTGATACCAAAGAGAGCATTATAAAGATTAAGTTAATCACAAATTTATGGCGGTCATATTATAGATGTAAGTCTTAAAGGATAACAGTGCGAACTGATAACAAATGGCAAGGTTAGTTAATACTATATGCAGTACACACAATCCAACAAAAACAATTCTTGTAAAAATAGGCCAAGTCTTGTGCTCGTTAAGTGACAAAAAGTTATGATATCTTCATCTGAGCCAAGTCTAGACTTTAAAGTGTGTATTCATTTCACATTGTGAAATAGAATGGTTTCTCTCAGTGTTACAGATCGTTTATTTAGAATTTCTAAAAAATTCTGGTTACCAGGCAATTATGCATGCCACGTTTTATTTAACATACATAAATACATTAAATGTGATGCTTCATCAAACTTAATAATACATACAAGTCAAAATTTCTGTCGCACTCTTTTGAATTTGACAAGTATATTTTATGCCTTACATTTCAGTAAAAATTATGACATGCATAATGGCCAAGTTACCAGAATTTTTTTTATTCTAAATAAACGATCTATAACAACGAGAGAAACCATTCTATTTCACAAAATGAAGTAAATACACACTGTACAGCCCAGACTTGGCTCAGAAGAAGATCTCATAACTTTTTCTCACTACACGAGCACGAGACTTGGCCTATTTTTACAAGAACTGGGTTTTTTTTTTCATTTATTTTTGAAAGTTTATTGCTTACTCTGAATCGTCACTCAAATGTAATGATTTCATTTGAAAATCGGCGAATAAGTACATTTCAGAATTAAAGACATTAATATATGTGTAAAATCTTCTAGTGCTTTCCACCGGGATAGTGCATCAGTAAAAATACAAAGTGACATTTCGGAGCCTGTCTCTAGCTCCATATTCGAAGATGGAGCCAGAGACAGGCTCCGAAATGTCGCTTTGTATTTTAACTGACGCACTATCCCAGTGGAAAGCCCTAGAAGATTTTACGCAACTGACTCACAGAGAAAGCCTACTGTCTTTCAACATTAATATATGTTACCAACAATACCCCACTCTGAAAGCAATAGGTGTGTGCCGCAGCCAAGCAATGCAGAATGCCACTGGTTTAACTACCACCATGAGTAACTAATGTGTAATTTCCAAACAAAGTAAAATTTAAGATATTAGTTAAATACGATGATCTCTATGCATAAGAGTAATCTCAGGCACATAGCTTCAAACAGAGGAAAGTAATTAACCTGCAAATATGTGCCAGAATTTCTCAGGTTTGGGATTTTAATTAAATAAATACAGGGAAAACCTCCAATATTAGAGATTTCTTATGATTTAGGGTGAAACAATATACGAGGTTTGTTAGGTGACTCTTAATTTCGCCAGATACGTAGTCAATTTTCTTTTTCTTCTTCTAATTTTTGTATACTCTTCCCGCACATACCTTCACAGTTTCAACTACATAGCATTCTTTGCATTGTTTGTGAAAGACATAATTGTTAGAAGTATTTTGTATGCTCAGTGATTTTCTGCTGTCAAAAAATTGGATCAAAGAGTTTTCATAAAATTTTGTGTAAAAAAATGGAATTAAGTGCTCCAAAACAATTGAAATATTGACAGTGGCACTTCGAGTAAAAAAAAAAAATATTATAAGTGGTACAAGCTGTTCCAAGACTGCCGACAAGATGTCAATGACCAACCTCGCTCTGGACACTCCAGCACGCCAACAACTGATGAAAACGTTAAAGAAGTAACAAAAATGGTGTTGGAGAATCGTTGAATCACCTTTAGAGAAGTTGCTGATGAAGTTGGCATCTCGGTTGGCTCATGCCATGCAATTTTTACGGATGTTTTGGGCATGAGACGTGTATCAGGGAATTTTTTCCCGAAACTACTGAATTTTGACCTGAAGAAGCATCGCATGAGCATCGCTCAAGAGCTGTTGATTGACGTCAAAGATAATCCTGATTTACTCAAAAGGGTCATAACTGGTGACGAATCAGGGTATATAGTTATGATGTAGAAACCAAGGCCCATTTGTCCCAATAGAAGAGTCAAGACCAAAAAAAGCACGCCAAGTCAATCCAGTGTTAGGTTTTGCTCACTGTTTTCTGCATCAGGAGATTTCACCAGAAAGTCATACGGTCAATAAGGAGTATTACCTTGAAGTTATGCGCCCTTCACAAAAAGCAATATGAAAAAAATTCATGGCTTTTACATCACGACAATGCACCTGCTCACTCATCATTGCTTGTGAGTGATTTTTTGGCTAAAAACAACACCACAATCATGCCTCAGCCACCATATTCACAGGATTTGGCCCCCTGCGACTTTTTCCTGTTCCCAAAATTGAAGAGACCAATGAAAGAACGAAGATTTGTAACGATTCAGGAGATAATAACTGAATCGCTGAAAGAGCTCAAGGCTATACCACAAAAAGCTCATCAGAAGTACTTCGAGGATTGGAAAAAACATATGTGAGGGGGATTACTTTGAAGGGGACAACATAAATATTAATAAATTTCTCTCGGGCTTCCAGCCGTGTTAAGATGTTACATTTGTGGGACGTTTCAAAGGCGAACTTCTCTGCCTTCGAAGCGTCCCACAAATGTAACATCTTAACACGGCTGGAAGCCTGAGAGAAATTAATTAATATACAATGCCATGAAAGATTACGATCTTACAACATAAATATTGATGAATAAATAAATATTTTTTGATAAAAATAAAAAGTCAACTTACTTTTTGAACAAACCTTGTATGTGTACCAAATTACTTATTTTAGGCTTACTGGAAGTAAAATGGAACTTTGATGTCTTGATGTCATGGTCAAAATAAAATTTTGAATTTCAAAAACTTCCAAAGTAAGGAAAGGAAGGGAATAAAATTTAACACATTAATTAAACTTAATAAGCTCACTATACAAAGAAAATCAAAGGTTTATAAAGTTGAAAGAATGTAGGTTTACTCGGTGAGTCAGGTGCGTAAAATCATCTTGAGCTTTCCACCGGGATAGTGCGTCAGTAAAGGTACAAGGTGACATTTCACACCATTTTTCGCCAGAAGATGGAGCCAGAGGCAGGCTCCAAAATGTCGCCTTGTACTTTTACTGATGCACTATCCCGGTGGAAAGCTTGAGAAGGTGTATAAAGTTATTAGGGTAGAAAGCAATTTCATGATAGGGGGAGGTAAGGGGCAGACATATAGAAATGTTTGATTTTCAGACTTTTCTTAGAATATGCGGGTAAAATGTTATCAGTGCACCACATTTCAGCTTTCTATGGCTACTGGAAGTATCTTACAGTTTTTATGGTCATCGGTCAGTGAGTCAGTGATAAAATTGCCAAAGTTTGCATCGGAATAATATCCGAACTAAGAACAGTAACGAAATAAAAGTTAGAATGTTTGCTAAGACTGTTGATACCTATACCGAAAAGAAATTTGAGGAACATAGCACCAATACAATCTAAGAAATTGAGGTTCAAAAATTGCCTAAATCACTTCGACAAAAGGATAGGCAGTGCCGCCGTTGACTCAACGTGATGGGTGACCTCCAGATACACATAGTTGGTCCCATTTAATTTAGTAGTCGATAGAGTTATCTGACATTTTACTGATCTTCAGGTTGAGAAACTCTGGTCCATATAAATAAAACACACACAAAATTAACTAAAATAAAGTAAAACTTGGAGAAAAAAAATTTAAAAAAACTTTGACATATTAATTATTCAATTAACTATTCATCATCTCATTATATAAGTTTTTTGTTGAAACATATTAACTGTTGTGAAATCAAAGTTGTCAAAAATCCAACATGTCACTCTAAATTTTTAAAGAATTTGCGGATTATTAGTTTCATAAACAGAAACTTCCACAACTCATGGAATAAGGAGGAAAATCCAAGTAATTTGAGAGTCGGAAAGTTGCTAGCTTTCATTTGATACCCATGAACATTGGCTACAGAATTATTATTATTTTCTCTCTCTCCTCTCTACTAGACACAACTGTTTTCGTTCGCCATGATATTTTTAAATTTAATGTTGTAACTGTGTTAAGGTCAGTAAAAACTAAAGCAATGCACAATACAAATTATCAGCTAAGGTAATCAGAAGATAGAAGAGTGTGACATACTGATGGGCAAATGAGTGAATCCATAATGGTTCCGTTTTTCACTCGGAAATCCTACGAAACAAAGTTCTTTCTGTTTTGTTACTATAGGTTGAGGTACTCGCCAGTGTGGCTCAGTAAGCTAAGGCACTGAACACTGGCTCCTAGTACTGTAGGACAGGAATGAGTACTGGTCCCCACATACCGACTATCCACATTGTGATTTTAAGGCAATATTCTGCAGTCACCATGGCGAATGCCAATCTCTACCTCATGAACTAACACATTACAAAAACAAAAATACTCTAAGTGCACATAAAGTATAGTTACATGTTTTGTGGACAGATATCAACAACTTTTCTCCCAGGGAGGTGTCAGGATCAGCAACAAATCCTGAAAACGTCGACCCTGCAATAATGGGTAAGTGTAAGGAAGAAGAAGGTAGGAAAGAATTGCTCGTTGAAGACAAGGAAGTGTAAATATCTGAGCTTAACATTTGATAGTAAACTCAAAAGAGTAGAATAAACTGAACAAGTGGTAAGGAGAGTTTTCAAAATACTTCATTTATTGGAGTGATTAGGAGCATAGCTGGGCAAAGTTAATACAAAAGTTAACTTTGTTAATCTGCAACATAAGAAGTTAACTTCGATAATCATTAAAGCATTACATTTTTGCAAATTTAACACAAGTGGCAGTTATTGTTAAAAGTTAACCATCAACAATACATCTACCCAATGCCCCTCTGGAAACTGAGTTCTTACTAGGGTTCAAAATTCTAATCAGCTTCTCAAACATCTCAAATTTTACAACATGTATTGGAATCATGGTGGCAATGAAAACATTGAAGGCATTGGTCCACAACAGCTTGAGATATACCACTGGCAGTAACTAAAACGCCAAAACAGTCACCAATGCTGTGGTAAAACAGTCACCAATGCTGTGGTGAGATAACCTTTTATTAGTAAATGGAGATAAATCTACACCAGTATCCAAAGCACTTGAAGAAGGCCTTAAAACTGCTTTTCCTTATTCCACGAGTTGACTTACTTCTACTTTCTCTTCACACTGTAAATATTTGGACTTCATGTGTTGTTTAAGGTTATTAAATAAGCCTTGATTGTAGAAAGTTTAGGCAAACACAGTTTGAATTCATAAATCAACTGTTTTCCCAATATTGTTTTAAAATCAATATAATCACATACATGTCACCAAAGGTTTAAATCTTTTTGTTGCTCTTGCTAGAATTTCTGATTTCACTAACAGTTTCTGGAACTTCAGTTTCGTGATTAACTTATGTAATGAATATCAGTTTTTCACTAACAAACTTCAAACCAACAAAAACTAAAAAGTGGCACTATATTCCTCACAGTAAAAAAGTTAAGTTATAAAAATATCAAGATCAGCCACTAATCGAATTTGAAACATGTAGTGAGATTCAGTTTGCAGATGTAAAATACAATCCCCCCCCCCCCAAATTTAGCATTCCTGCTTACACCCACGCCACGCCTAGCATAACAGTTACATATGCATCACACTCACACTTTGCATTACATAATTCATTTGCTATTCAAATTGCCGAAAGTACCAGCATGCAGTGGAGTGAAATTACAGCAAACAAAATGACACCAGCAGCCAATGAAATAGACTAAAGTTAACAGAAGTTAAGAAGAATGATAATGGTTTTTTTAGGTTAACTTAAAAGTTACTTTTTTTGCAATTTTGTTAACTTTGTTAATTAATGATTATCTGTTTACTGTCCAGCTGTGATTATGAGATGTACGTTAGTCATTCCACTGATTGAATATGGTGGTGTACTATGGGACACACATTATGGGATATCAAATACTGAATTTGGATAGGATGCCAATCAGAGCATATTGATTTTTTTTGTAGAAATTACCTGCAGTAAACAAACAGTAACTATTATCATCTGAATATTGTTGGCAATTTCCTCAATTGCGATAGAATCAAATTTATGAATAATTGTAACGCCAATGCAATTGAAATTGTTGTTTAATGTATTACAGTGCTACGCAAATAATCACAAAAATGCAACCAACATGTTGTAAAATAACAAATGTCTGTGCCTTGCAATAGTATCTGTAGCAGACGTCGTGTGTTAATGCTATGTTGTCTTGGTATAGTAGTGAGTCTTTGACCTCCTTCAGGTGAAGGTTTGTCGCAGGAACATTTTTCGGTCTAATAGTTGAAATTGTGAAAACTTCGGTGAAGTGGATGATGGAGACTTGTATTATGTGGAACTCACTGTTTTAAAGGGAATGCTGTTTTTTCAAGTGACTGTATAGCGTTAAAAGGATGATAGTGAATGTGGGAGACTATTTTGTAAGTCAACCTCTCTTATCCCACGAATCTGTGGTTTTCGAAGAAGAAGTCCGATTCCTTGTTGATATATTGTTTGATGGTGGTACTTTCTGTCGGTGTAGTGGCAGAGGTTAATGAACTAGAATAAAGTTTTTTTGAGAAGTTGTTCACCCTAAACTGTGTGACTCTCATTTAATTATCCCGATGGAGAACAGTACCTAAACCTGGCGACCGCTGCTTAAAGAACCTTATATTTAATTAACAATTGTTTGTGTTTATGTTCAGTCTGCCAGTAAAGGCCCCTGCCAGGCAGACCTCACACACAACGCGCCTGCACGCCGGGATACATATACGACTCCAAACAGGCGCAGAGACATCAAAACAAACCAGGAAAACAAATAGAATCATCTAGAAGCTAAGTGGGACTATTTCTTACAGGGTCGCCGTACTACCACACAACGGAATTCCTGCGCCAGGCCGCCTATATAAGCGTAGCCGGCCGCTCCACCGCCAGTTCCGGCCTGACCGCGGAACCAGCTTCAACTACAGAAGACCACCGGAAGTTCGCGAGAAGTAGAAGCCGTCTCTCTCTACCCCGGATCAGGACCAGGCTAAATTTCTCGACGGTCATCCGCTAACTGTACCACATTTGTTATTGTTTACCAGTGTTTTGTGTACATAGTAATAAACCTCAAGGGACCATTAAGTGTAGTTCACTTCAGTGGCGACAAGGTTGGGATAAGAACTCTCG
Source organism: Vandiemenella viatica (assembly GCA_031002005.1). Lineage (NCBI taxonomy): Eukaryota > Metazoa > Arthropoda > Insecta > Orthoptera > Morabidae > Vandiemenella > Vandiemenella viatica. The sequence goes on from JARYHS010013630.1 coordinate 266,723,584, forward strand.
ACCATCATGGCTACGCCAGCAGCACCTACGGAATGGCAACAGTTCCTCCAAGGACTTCTACATCAGTTCTTCGAATCTCAGAGACAACTGATTGCGGAAGTCAGGAATCTCCGCCAACCCACGGCCCCGCCTCCGTTCCCAGCATTCAACGACGACGTCGAAGAATGGGAGACCTACGAGAAGCGCATAAAACAACACTTCGCAATTCATCACATATCCAAAGAAGAAGACCAGCGTGCATATTTCCTTTCCTGGAACCAATCAAAGATGTATGTCTTGCTCACCAAACTTCAGCCACAAGACCCCGACACCCTCACCTTCACGACCATCTGTACGACACTGAATGCATACTACAGACGCCGGTACCATGTCGTCGCGGCCCGCGTCGAATTCTATCAATGCCGGAAGAAGCCCGATCAGACGTATCGCCAGTGGGCGGCCGAACTCCAAGGCCTTAGCAGAAAATGTAAGTTTCAAACTCGTTGTTCCCACGAATCCTACGCCGACGACATGGTGCGTGATCACATCATACAGGCTGCACCAGATGCCGCACTCCGGCATGACTGCCCTCAAGTTAGAGGACCCATCCCTGGAGCAGGTCATCGAACTTGCCTACAAATTCGAAATATCTACGGCCGCAGATCGCCGCCTGGAGTCCTGGGCGGATGTGGCCGCAATCCGAACCGACGTAGAGGACACACAGGACGTCGCCGCCATCCAGAGCTCCCAGTCGCGCTCCTCCCGACACCACAACCGGGGACCGCTTCCTCAGAAGGACATCGAACCGGCCCGTTCCGGCAGGGGCACCAAGTCTCGGCAGCAGCAGCGGATCCCGCAGCGCCGACGCCGCAGCCCGCTCCGCCTACCCTCCTGCCCCGCCTGTTATTCAGCACATGAGAGGGAAAATTGTCCGGATCGTTGGGCTGAATGCTCACGTTGCGGCAAGGAAGGACACCTGGCGTCCGTCTGCCGCACCAACACCACCAATAGCCAATCCCGGCTCTCGCCGCCCAGGGTCTTACCAAGACAGGTTGAGCGGCGCACCTATGGATATCAATCAGGTAGACACTTCCACAGCATCCAAACTTTTTATTGACGTTACGGTCAATGGCAAGCCCCTGCGCCTACAAGTCGACACAGGAGCAGCAGTCTCATTGCTTAATTATACTACTTATGTGCAAATTGGCTCGCCCCCCCTCTCGCCGGCCCCCAAGCGTCTCCTGACATACAACAAACAGGAAATAGCACTCCTGGGACAGTTCACAGCAAACGTCATGTATAAGTCTGTACATCGTTCAGTCCCCTTTTTAGTAGTTAACAGTTCTCTCACAGCAGACTTATTTGGACTGGACGCTTTCCGCTTATTCGGATTTTCAATTGAGGATAACATACACCTCGTATCTCAGCATGTTCCTTTTCCTGAAGTGGACGCCCTTTGCACCGAGTTTCAGGACCTGTTCTCACCAGGCGTCGGCTGTGCAAAGGACTTCGAAGCATCACTCCAACTCCGGCCGGACGTACGGCCTCGATACTTCCGGGCACGCCAGGTACCCGTAGCGCTTCAACAACCACTTCAGGAAGAACTTCAACGTCTCCAAGACGAAGGGATCCTCCAGCCGGTGCGGTTCAGCCCCTGGGCCACGCCGTTGGTCATAGTTCAGAAGCCAGGACGCCGCTTACGTCCTCTGTGGTGACTTTAAGACCACCGTCAACCCGCATCTGCTGGTAGACGACTATCCACTTCCGAGACCGGACGACCTCTTCCGTAAACTAGCAGGAGGTACCTACTTTACAAAAATTGACCTGGCAGAAGCATACCTTCAAATCCCTTTGGATATCCAGTCCCGACAATACACAGTCATCAACACTCCCTCTGGCCTCTTCCAACTCAACCGGCTCATGTTCGGCTTGGCCAGTGCTCCAGCGATTTTTCAACGGTATCTCGAACAACTTCTCCAGGATATTCCGGGATGCATCAACTATCTCGACGACATAGTCGTCACGGGACCCTCCGCTGCCGAACACATGACCAACCTCCGCCTACTCTTCCTCCGCCTCCGTGCAGCAGGATTAAAATGCAACCTTTCCAAGTGTCAATTTTTTCAACAATCCATTTCCTACCTGGGTCACATCATCGCTCAGGAAGGCATCTCCCCAGCATTTTCCTATGTGGACGCTATTTCCAACTTACCTCGGCCTCAGGATCTACATCAGTTGAAATCTTTTTTAGGCAAAATTTCATACTACAGAAAATTTATACCCTCAGCAGCACAAGTGGCAGCACCCCTGTACCACCTCTGTCGCAAGAATGTCCCGTTCCGTTGGACCCCAGCTTGCGAGACCGCATTCCACACCCTTAAACAGCAGCTCAAGTCCGCAGCATGCCTCATGCCATACACTCCAAACCTCCCCTTGATACTTGCCACAGATGCATCCGATTACGGTGTGGGGGCAGTTCTGTCTCATAAATTACCAGATGGCACGGAACGCCCCGTAGCCTACATCTCCAAAGCCCTATCGGCTGCTCAGCTTAAATATTCTCAAATCGAGAAAGAGGCGCTAGCTATTGTTTTTGCCTGCTCCAAATTCTATTCCCTTTTATATGGGATTTCTTTTCATCTCATTACCGACCACAAGCCACTCCTATCACTATTTGATCCGTCCACACGTCTGCCTACCAAAACATCCCACCGCATCCAGCGTTGGGCACTATTCCTGTCCCAGTTCAGATATACCATGCATTTCCGTACCACCTCCAGGCATGCCAATGCAGACGCCTTATCCAGACTACCGCAGGGACCAGACCTTGCCTTCGACAAGTCGGAACTTCTGGTGTTCCAGATCGACGATGACATACAAGAAGCACTGAAGACATTTCCAGTCACGGCCTCAAAAGTCGCGGCAGCCACAGGGGAGGACCCCCTCCTCCGTGTCATCCGAGACCACATCCAACACGGGTGGCAAACACGTTCCCCTCCACGCCATCATCAAGACCTCAAGTTCTACTACTCCATCCGCCACCAGCTCTCAGTAGTAGAGGGAGTGCTCCTCCGCACAGAACCAAATTCCACCCCGAGGGTCGTCGTTCCGAGATCCCTACAACCGACAATCCTCCAAACTCTCCACCAAGGACACTGGGGAATTGCCCGCACCAAATCCCTTGCCAGACGCCATGTATTCTGGATCGGCCTTACCACGGATGTCACGAAGATGGTGCGGCGCTGTACCATCTGTGCCCAACAACTGCCCCGCCCCCCTCAAAAGTTCCTTTCCTGGCCGACACCGTCCGGACCCTGGGAACGCATTCACCTCGACTTCGCTGGCCCATTCCTAGGCCACCAGTGGCTCCTAGTGACGGATGCCTTTTCCCACTTCCCATATGTCGTCCGTTGCTCCACAATCACCACAGAGGTCACCATTTCAGCCCTCACGAAGATCTTTTCCATCGAAGGATTACCATATGCTATCGTCACAGATAACGGACCGCAATTTCGAAGTCGGGAATTCCTATCCTTCTGTACCGCCAACAATATCCAACACCTCCTCACCCCGCCCTTCCACCCCCAATCTAACGGGGAGGCGGAACGGCTAGTCAGAACATTCAAAACCCAAATGACCAAATACACCACAAGTCACAAACTCGAAGAGGCATTGACACTCTTCCTCAGTTCCTATCGAACCACTCCAGTGGGGGCCAAAAGCCCGGCGGAATTGCTACATGGCCGCCAACCTCGCACTCTCCTCCATCTCCTCTTACCCCCGCCCAAAGTACAGGTACCTTCGGGCCCATTCCGTTTCACCCCGGGCTCCCTAGTCTGGGCCCGCGGGTTTGGCTCCCGGGCCGGTTGGCTTCCGGGGGTCATCCAGCGGCCCCGGGGCCGCCAACTGTTCGACGTAACCAACTACGTCCCCGCTACCCCACGGCACCGTCCTCTTCCACCACGGCACGCCATCCACTTCTTCCTCTCCTTCCCTGCCACCTCCACCACTCCTGCCGTCTAACCGTTGCTCAGGGACAGTTACAGCGCCACCAACGACGCCACAACCTGTCGGTCGCTCCGACACCCTTCAGCCGCAGCCTCTCGACCACCTGCGGGGACCATCTTCAGCGCCCCCCGTACAGCCCCCGGCCATCGACGCCGACGAACCGATGCCGTTAGCTCCACAAGTACCTCCACCACAACCTGCACCACGACGCAGGTCGGCTCGCATCGCCAGGGGAACAGCTCCGTACTCCCCTGGAGGTAGCCTTCATAGTCTGCTCCAGGGCGCCGCGGCAGACGACCTCGCAGACGTCGCAGACATCGCTTCCCCCCCTCCCCCCCCGGGAGGGAGGTATGTTCAGTCTGCCAGTAAAGGCCCCTGCCAGGCAGACCTCACACACAACGCGCCTGCACGCCGGGATACATATACGACTCCAAACAGGCGCAGAGACATCAAAACAAACCAGGAAAACAAATAGAATCATCTAGAAGCTAAGTGGGACTATTTCTTACAGAGGTCGCCGTACTACCACACAACGGAATTCCTGCGCCAGGCCGCCTATATAAGCGTAGCCGGCCGCTCCATCGCCAGTTCCGGCCTGACCGCGGAACCAGCTTCAACTACAGAAGACCACCGGAAGTTCGCGAGAAGTAGAAGCCGTCTCTCTCTACCCCGGATCAGGACCAGGCTAAATTTCTCGACGGTCATCCGCTAACTGTACCACATTTGTTATTGTTTACCAGTGTTTTGTGTACATAGTAATAAACCTCAAGGGACCATTAAGTGTAGTTCACTTCAGTTTAGATAAGTGATTTTTAACTAAAATCAATAAACAAACAGAAGGCTTTCAATGTGTAATATATACTGCAACTACAAACATAACTGGTGCTAAAACGCTGTACAATTATAGCATATATGACCGAAGAAGAATACAGAACTGCTGAAGATGCTTCGCAAATGAAGCGAAACGCGTTCGGAAAATAAAAAAAAAACAATTTCAATTGCATTGGCATTACAATTATTCATAAAATTGAGTAACTATTATGATAAACGAACTGAATTGGGATTCATTGGAAGACAGGAGGATGAAGATAGTGCTGGGAGGTAAAAGGCATATATTGACTATGAGACTTGGTAATATATTGGTGGTAGAATTAAGAGTAATGCATAGAAGGGAAACAATGACCAAGATCACAAGCTAGCCCTATATTTCAGCCACGAGGGAGTGGGAAAAGTTTCTTTTTTGTAGGTAAGGGAGTAAAAGATTTGAATAAATTGCCGAGGGAAGTGATGAATTATTTACCCAAAACACTGAAAGAATTTAAAATTAACAGTTTCAAAAGGCAAATGTAGATGGGTGGTGATACTGCACTTAAAGAATTTATGGTTAAAGAAAAAAATCATAAAATGTAAAATCAGATATTCAGGGAAAATATTGCCACAGCATATGTTCCAATCTAATTAAAATAAATAATGCAAGGGTGATTAAGTGACATATGGCAGCGGGGATCTTTGACAGTCTCTATAGGACAGAAAAATCGTGGGTTTACTTTCGGTATACTTGTTTGTTTTTCAATGCTAACTTTCTGTTCACTTCTAAATTGATATTCAAAACTAAATTTCACTATGTCCAATGCCCACACAATTGTAAATTAAGAGGTCATGGTATAAAAGATGGAAGTTTACAGAAAACTTTTCCACCTTAATTCCATTCCACATACTTATAAGCATATATCTGTAAGCTTGTTGCTTTCTGCCCTTTTATTACCACATCATGGAAAACTACCAAACCGATTTGAATGTGGATCTCACTGTTTGTAAGTTTATAGTCTAGCTTAAAATATGTGATATACGAGGGTGGTCTGAAAAGTTTCCGACCTAACAAAGATACAAGACATTTTTTTCTGAATTTTTTTTATTTTTCAACATAGTCTCCTTCTCCCAGCGATGCTCCCATCTCTGTAACCCGTCCAAATAGTACTCGACGTTTTTCTCTGCAAAATAATTGTTCACGAAGATGATTGCCTCTTCATTTGATGAAAAACTCTGCCCTCCTAGCACAATTATTAGACGAGGGAACAAAAAGAAGTCACTTGGGGTTAGATCTGGTGAGTAAGGCAGATCGTCAAGTAGTTCAAACCATAATTCATGAATTTTCGAAATGGCAACCGCTGAGGTGTGAGATGGTACGTTATCTTGGTGAAACAGGATTTTCTTTTTCTGCAAATGTGGCCGTTTTTCCGCAAGATCGGCCTTCAGCTTGTCAAGTAATGATACGTAGTATGCTCCCGCAATGGTTTTTCCTTAATGGTAATCAATTAAAATAACTCCATGACTATCCCGAAAACAATCACCCGCACTTTCCCAGCCGAAAAAACGTTTTGCTTTTTTTGGAGATGGTTCCCCCTTTGCAGTTCACTGTTTGGACTGTATTTTTGTTTCGGGCGTATAATGGTGTATCCAAGTTTCATCTACAATAATTAATCAGCACCTAAACTCGGATTTATTGTGCCTAAACTGCGCCAACAGAGCGTTGGAAATGTTCATTCGAACAAGTTTATGGTCTAATGTGAGCAAATGCGGCACCCAACACTTGGACTGCTTTCTCATACCTAAATGTTGATTCAATATGTAACAAACACATTCTTTTGATATGTTCATCTCTCTCACTTTAATTCGGCGGTCGTCTAGCACCAATTGGTGAACTTTGGCGATGTTATCGTCGGTAGTTGCAGTTTTTTGACGTCCCGAAAGTTCATCGTCTCTTACGGCCACGTTTAAATTTCAGCTACCCGTAATTTCACTGTGGTAAGTGATGGTGCAGAGTCCCCATACACAGAATCAAACTCAACTTTGATTTGCGTAGGCTTATTGCCTTTCGCAAACAAATATTTCATAACAGCTCAATACTCGATTTTGTCCATTTTCACAAAAACACTCACATCAACTCACTCAAGTGACTGTTACATAACAACTGCTCATCCAAAATGGCTGAAACTTTGGTGAGTAACTGTCAACAGATAAACAACGAAATTCACTAGCTTTTATTTACGAGTGCTGCCATCTTCACGTTGAGGTCGGAAACTTTTCAGACCACCCTCGTATCTTGTCACTCTACTTAACTGGGTCATGGAACAAGAAACAAAAATCTGTTTTTATTCAGAACAGATAGGCATCACAATTCATCCCAAATAAACACTTCGTTCAGAATCTATAAAGATACACAGAAAAGATCACGTTAAATCGCAAATAAACACAAAAATCTTTCGATTGTGTTAATATCTTTTTTAGTTTGGTTACTAATTTTTTAATTTTAAAAAAATTATTTATTTTATTTTTTCTTTATGGCTTTATGCCTCATTGATGTCAAAGTTATTAGAAGCAGGAAAAGACAAGATGCAAGAAATGGGAAGGAATTCAGCAATGCCATTTTGATGAAACCATCCTGGCATTCACCTGGGGTGATTTGGAGAATCATGGAAAACCCAAATCTGGATGGCAGGACGGGAATTCAAACACACATCCTCTCAAATGTTAGGCAAGAGCATTACCGCTTACTCACCAAACTAGATGGTTATTTATTTCTTCAGTTTTCTGAAATACCATAGTTAGAATACATGGAAAATATAAATAAAATCACTAGATCAAAGATTAACAATCCAGTAAATTGTGATATTTACTTTATACTAAAGGTTACAATGATACCTCAGATATAATCATACTTTCCACTTAATATCGATAGTAAATCTTGATTGCATTTATGTAGAATAGGTCTTCATCATATTAAAATGCCTATTTTCAAGTAGCTTAATGAATATTGATCAGTTTATTTCTTATTTTGGCATACAACATTACATTCTCTATCGGTCAGGATAATATTTACGTAGAATAATTCCTCTTGTATTGAAATGCATCATTTTCAGATAGCTTTATGAACTTTTGATTAGTTAATTTCTTATATTTTCTAAATTAAATATTTTAATACGTAAAGAAATCAAAACTTCCTAATAGCTGATGGATCATTGGAAAAAAGAAAGTAGATAAAATAAATGAAACTTGTAACACAAAGTTTACAATTCTTCCATCTCCATGGCAATATAAGTTATAGAAATAGATAGCATTAATTAATTTCCCTCAGCTGAATACATACTTTTTTGCTGCTACTCATTCCATGACTAATGAAAGGAACACCTTTTCAATTGCTGATAATCAATGGGAGATATTAAACTATTGTCACTTCTGCAGCCAAAAGACAACCAACCAATGAAAGTAACAATGAAATAGCCATTCAGAAAGGGTTAAATGTTTGTTTATAAATTTCATACATAGTAAATGAACTAGATACTGGCAATGGTGCACAGACTTGTACTAACAGTATTCAGGTACCTCAGTTCAAATCCCAAAGCAGCTAAAAAAAAATTGGGTTTTATCTACAACAGAGATGGAATGCTTGGCAAATAGAAACTGTTTTACTGCATGGATTTACTTTTAATGAAATGTAACTTTATGTATTAGGGAGTGGAGAAAGTCATCGTACTATGTGGCTTGATCAAAGACAGAAAACACACATTGTGTCCAACACAATCAGCCTGTGTAACGCTTCTTAATATATGGGTTAACTTGATTGCTATTCCTCCAAATCAATTTTGAGATCACCATGTTTCTTGTATTTATGTCATTTCTAACTTTTAAAATTATAGATTGCTTTTCACTAGAAATTAAAAACAAATAACAGGACGAGAAGAACAATAATCAATCTAATGATATGAAATGCACAATTTTAATAAAGAAATGATTCCACTAAAATTTGATAGTTTTTTTTAAAAAATGAAACAAACCCTTTTCTTTTTGGTGTAGTAGTGGATGATGGAGGTCTGGTGATTTCTAGTTCTGGTTTACCAACATCTTGCACGTCTGTTGCAGCCGATGTAGCAACTTCTTGAAATTCTTGATGCTCAACAAGACCAGGAAGACTGTGCAAGGGTGTAGCTTCTAACTCACCTTCACAGCTTGCTGCAAGTGTATTGATAACTATCAGAACCAATTCTACATTTATCAAACTGAATGACAAAGACTCTGTGATTCAACATTCCAAGTATTTTCAATTCTTCATTTACCTCATGTCACAAATTATACTTGGGCAATTTTACAATTCAAACACATTATACAGAAACAAATGTTAATTGAATGAACATCAAAAAGCATTTTGTTTAATATAATTTAGATCTTGAGCCCTACCCCATTCAAATAACAGTGAATATTTTAAAAGTTAGAACAGTCACACAAAGTTGCAATAGATCACATTTCCCTCTAGGCTATCCTGACTACTGTTGGCACCCAGGAATTTCAAACTGAATAATGGATTCCTGAAAACAAAGTTTCAAAATTTTGACACTATGAACATTTTTATGAGAGAAAGTGAGATTTTTAATTTTCTTTCTAAAAATTTTAGTTAAATTAAATTTTCACTAAGTGAAATCAAATATTTTTAATGATTTTGTAACATACAGTAAATCTGTTGAAATTGTTTAGTTTTGTACTGTAACAATGAACAGAAACCATAAACTGTATAGTTCTAATATTGGGCATAGAAATACTGATCTAAAAGACTATTTAAACAATTATGGTATCTACCAAACATGCTGGTTTGCTGAATAGGCAAAAATAAAATTTGAGTTTTCTTTGTTTAATATTCAATCTCCTTTGAATTTGAAGATAATATCTGGAAATTTTCTTAAAAATCATCAAACTGTTAAGTCCTGTCGTGTTGACATACATATAGGACAACTGAGTTCCAAATGACTTGACTCATTGCAAAAACTAGTGTCAATTTCACAGGTGCTTCTGAATTAATCAAATGTAAAAACTGCAAAGCACTGTATCAAATGATGTTTTCCTTTGACCAATGAACATAACACCTGTAAGAGTGGATCTCATTTACATATTCGTCAACTGTTGAAATGAGATTATAACTAATCCAACCCTTCATAAATTCCATACCGTGAAAATACGAAAGTTGGAAAGATGGCCAAAACATTTACAAAACTGTTTTAATATGAGACTGATAAAATACAATTCAAACAATAATATACTAAATAATTATTTTAGCAATGGCATTACACTGTCCCCCATTTATAACCTTTGTTGATCCACCGTCTGTTAATCACGTCAATTCAAAATTGATTTGAATAGAAGTGTTTATTTGCGCTCGCCAGCATTTCTATGTAGAACTGTTGTGCTCGGTTGTCATCCACATAGATCGGGATAGGAGAGAGTTGTTGTTGCCAATCGTCCATTGCAGCCAATGCAAACCAGTTGCTGAAGTGTATTGTCATTGTATACAGTTGGAGTAGTCTCGTTTTCTTGAATTGTCTAAAACTTTCTGGTAATGGAATATTACTGGTGATTGCTTCAAACCATCGACTTGTTGCAGTTTTGGTATAATGAATGTCTTGCTTACTTAGGCAATTAGTTAGCTACAAAGACAAGTACCACAAAATTGACCCAATACTGCTTTTTCAAAAAAATAATAAAGTCTGCATCTTTGACAGTGTTGATGGAAGTTTTATTGGTGCCAGTTTAAAAGATGAATTGAAATGTATTTAGATTTTAAAAATAGACATGTACATGCTGTTGTTTGTATGGGGATATAAGTTACAGACTTTTGGATATGGCAGTAAGTGAACAAGTGAATTGATCATCATACAACCTAAGTGATTTATACGGATACAGTGATTACATGTGGTTTAGATGTGTATAATTCTCCTTTTATGGGTTAAAGTTATTTTTCAAATAACAAAATGAACACTTTGGTCAAGTGAAACCCTCCGAGATTAAAAGTTACATTACAATGCACATTTGTCACAGATGGTTTATGGGATCAGTACAGAACATTTTTATCTTTACTTGAAGGTGTTATTAGTTGAAACATTTACATTTATACTCAGCATGCCATTGTAATGAAAATAATTTCGATCAGAAACGGTAAGTTGAGACAGATACCGTATTTCAGATACTATAATGGCTGGTAATAGATGTATTATGCAGTACCATATCAAAGTGAGCCACCAATGTAAAGTGCCCACATTATTGTACAGTAATATATTTTTCTTTCTTTTCACATATAGACAGGAGACAAAAATTAAGTCTTATTTTAAGGCAAACATTTTTTTAAATAAATGAATTATATATATTAACATAGATGCAAAAGTAACTCTCTCTTTGTTTTGTTACATTTTTCACAACTAAATGGCTGAATTGATCTTGATGAAATTTTATAAGGAAATATTATGTATCATTAGGAAGGGATAACAACATATCATGTTGTGAAATTTTGAAAAATAATCGTTCAGTGACACACAGACAGATAACACGTGTAACTCTCTGTAATGTTATATAAATCACTCAGGCTTTGTTTCTCTTGCAGTCAGCTTGAGTATGACTAACAACGCTGGAGCAAGACGTGCACCCCTTGGCTGAGCAATATGTAATTATTAAATTTCTCACTTGTGAAGGTGAGAAATCAACCAAAGTTCTGTTGAGGATAAAGGCACACTTCGGTGATCGTACACTGTCAAAGACTCTTGTGTTTTTCTGACATAAGAAATTCCTGAAAGGTGGTGACAAATTCAAAAATGAAAGCCACGATCGTCAACCATGGAAAAGTATTACAAAACAGAACATTTGCTCAATTCATGACTTCACTAAGGGCAACTGACATTTGACAGTTTCCTAAATTTCTTGTAAGGTCCAGACTCAAAAAATATGGAAGAAAATGTAGTTATTGTAGCTGCCATAGTGATTTTAAAAACTGCTTTTTGAAGAAAATGGTTCTGTTTTGTTGTTATGGAAACTCTTGGGCATCAACAATAGCCAGATGAGTGGCAATTGTTCATAGACTCATCTGAAGTTAGTTTGAAGGGGTCTTGCTACATACTGGCAATGAAATTCCATCAATACCTGTAGCGCATGCTGCTGATATGAAAGAGACATACGTAAATTCGAAACTCGAAAAAAATCCAATATGAAAAATATAAATGGTGTATCTTTGGTGACTTAAAGGTCATTGTTTTATTGCTTGGTTTGCAACTTGAGTCTACCAAATTTTGCTGTTTTTTTGTGCCAATGGGACAGCAAAGATAGGAAGTCTCATTACATTATAAAATCATGGCCTAAATGTGAATCTCTCATCCCCAGCCAGAAAAATGTGAATTCTGAAAAAATATATTTATCTACATTGCATATTAAATTAGGAGTAATGAAATTCTCATAAAGGCTATGGATAAACTTTGTTATGGATTTTTGTACACCAAAGTCCCACTAATCCGAACCTCGTTAATCCGAACATGGCAAAAAATTAGTCTAAGTATGAAAAATGGTAAAAGAATTAAAACACAGTTTATGAAAATATAGTTCATACTGTATTTAATTGCACTGTTAACTGCTGTACATACACACAATTTTAATTTACACAACAGTACACCATTGGTCCACTCAAAGGAGATCCCCTTTCTCTTTCCTGTGTAAACCAAAAGAACCACTTCAACCACTTTATCGCACTGGGACTGTTTCAAAGTCTGCCAAATTTCAAGTGTTTTTCCTGAAGACGTTGCACACGACTGTTCAAGCTTCATTCGGTTCTTCTTCAAATCACAAATGGTTGCCTTATTAACACCCAGTTCCGCCGCCAGTTTAGATACATTCTCACCATTCTCTAACCGCTTCAAAGCATCCAGTTTTTCTTTGAGAATTAACGTTGTATGTTTTCGTTTACCCACGATGACAATACAACATTACACCCGAATGCATACAATTCAAATATCAAGCATGACAGTGATCAATACCTAACATTAACTGAGCAGTATGCGAGCCTGCCAACACTGCACTGACCTCGAACAGTTCAAACGTCTTGACAACAAAGAGTGAGAGGGAGCCATTGTCCACCCACTTGTTCACAATTGTTACCATGGTGTACCTACTTATATGCTTGGTATACTTCAATCTACAAACTGGTCACTGTAATTCCGGCTAATCCGAACAAATCGGTAATCTGAACAAGGCCTGGTCCCTGTTAGTTCAGATTAGCGGGACTCTAGTGTACTTGAAATCAAAATTTTCCAAAGTCAGTGACGCTAAACTGAAGAAGGAATTTTTATAGGACCCCAAATATGGTCATTAATGGCTGATGAACATTCTGAAGGATTGTTAAACCCACAAGAAAAAACAGCCCATGTTGTAATTTCCTTGGAAACCATAAAGCAGAAAACTATCAAGACATAGTGGCTGATCGTCTACAGACTTATGAAGCTATGGGATGCAACATGTCCTTAAAAACTCACTTCTTGGACTCTCACTTAAACTTCTCCCCAGAAAAACTTGGGGGTGCCAGTGATAAGCACAGTAAACGTTTCCACCAGCGAATTTCTGCAATGGAGAAGAGGAACCAACTTTGGTTCTAATATGCTGGACCAAGAAGAGAGATGTTCCAGATGTAAAATATGCCAAATAATCACTATCTACCAATTTCTAGGCCAGTCAAATGAGTAGATCATTTAGAGTTAGATAGTTAGTTACTGATTTTATTATTATTTTTTTTAAAAATCAAATGAATATCCTGCATGATGGGGGAAAACTAAAATGATATTTGATCTCAGCATGAAAAATACTTCTAGAATCTCTTTTTTTGTTCTTGTGAAAGAAAAAAAGTTTATTTTTGTACATCAGTGTAATTAAAGTTGCATTCATGAGCTCCACATTACTGAAATAATTGCTTCATGTAAGATTAAAGAAATTCCACATATTGTGTTTAATGTGGCCTGGATCAGGATTGAAACTAATATTGCATCACAAAATGTAAGTTATTAAGGTCTATTTTTAATTTGTTTTGATTTCACATATGATATTATTTCAGACATATCTAAGAATATCCAACTGTATTAGTCGCTCGAACTTGGCTATATAAATCTGAATCCTATTATTAATGTTGTTATTTGAGAGTAGCTCCAACAGTATTGCAGTATAAACAACAACTGAAATTTGTACAACACTGAGCATTGTTTTATAACCATTCTATTTAGTTAATAAACTGGGAAGAAATGACTTGCCAGAACACTCCATTAGTAAATGTATAAATCTAAGTAACAATGGCATAGCATGAAACACCATGAGGCATTAAAAAGGAAAAAAAAACAAGCAATTATGAAATTGAATTGTTTTTATTCTTATAAATTTACAAATTATAAAGTTTCTGAAAAAGGTAATATATATATATATATTAGATGTACTGAAAATAATAAAAAAATAATAAGTTGGTGGGAAGGATGAACTTGCACTTGTTTTCCCATTTTTGGTTGGATATAAATGCAAAACACAAATCATCGGCAATATCAAATTGCTTTGATATTTTGTTTTTATTGCAAATAGATCTTGTAATGCACATCATAGAATGTTTTCAGGAAACAGAGGTGTAGATGATATATTTGCATGTATGTGACGTATTCACTGTATCAGAGCTTGGGAGGAGCAAGCAGCACTTTATTGCAGCCCTACCTTCCCCCCCCCCCTTCAAAAAAACACACAGAACTGCTTGCCGAAAAACCTCTTAGACCAGGATGGCCAAAATAAACAACTTTATTATAGCAATGCCGACAGTCTCAGAAATCTACTGACTTCCATCCATAAACATGTCAAAGAATTAAGTAAAAAGTTACCACTTTAGTTCGTGATACTGGTGTTTGTTATGAGTGAATGAAAGAAGATTCATTTGCTAGTCGAATTGTTTGGAGGCCAGCCGACTAGAGGTTTCTTTGTTGTGAAAGGTGCAATAAGTGTGAAAAACTATTTTGACAAAGAAGTGAGAGACACGTGCTCTCACTGAACAACTGATGAACCAAGAGCTGACTGCCAACCATCAGGGATGATCGCTCCTGCCGACTGCAAGAGAGTACGTGTGATCTTGGTGACTGTGTTAGGGAAACTGGTTGTGCACGTGGTGACACATAGAAGATTCAACAATGTGGCAAACCTACACCCGCAAGTGAAAGCATAATTTGCACAACGCCCTTTCCACTGAATTATATACAATAACATGAACTTAATGGAACAATGAATCTGTTTGTGAATCAGCTAGATTTAATTGACAAATAAATCTTGTAATTCTTTTCATTTATCTCTTCATGCTCCTAACTGATGTGTCATGTAGTTTACAATCGTAAGTCTTAGCAGTTTGGCACCCAGTACAGTATGATTAGTTAAGTTGAAATCAAAATCCCAATCAGTAAACATTACAAGAAGAAAGCTCTCTTCCACACAGATAACTGCTTAAAAAGAGGTGAATATAATCATAGTGTTTGCTGTGACAAGCTGGAATACACTTTGTAATACTTGACCTAAAATGAAGACTTGTCCAATGAGTTGTATTTTGGAAAAGCATCATTTTTATTTCCAAAGCTTGTCCTTGAAGTACTATATTGAGTAATTACAAATCTCTGCTGATATTTTAGTAGCAACTTCTCATTGCTAACAATGTCTCAGGGGCCATTTGTTAAGTATGTGATGTTAAAATAAAAGTTTTCATTTCTAAGATGTGGTGAAGAAAACATAGTATGTCTGACAATTAGGGTAATGTTCACACAGGCAGCAAAGCTGTCTCACACCCTCCACCTTAATATGTCTTCACAACCCCCCTTACCTAAGTTTGGGAACATATGATATAGAGCAGGGTTTTCCAACCTGTGGTACGGAGACCCACAGGGATTCACGGACATATCCTAAAGTTTCATGGACAAAATAAAAGTGAAATTAATAATTACAAAAACACAAATTGAGGTGTGAGAACATGCGATCTCTGGCCACAATGTGTGAGATGCGAGTCAAGCTATCGAGTGACACTTCTAGAATAGCAAATTTTCAATTATTATTACTATTATTAAGGGGGGGGGGCGTGGATAATCTCTAAGATGCCTGCCGTTGAAAAAGGTTGAGAAAGGCTGACATAGAGTTTTTTTTTTTTTTTTTTTTTTTTTTTTTTTTTTTTTTTTTTTTTTTGTAACAGTTTAACGTCCCTTTTTAACAACGTGGTCTTTAGAGACGGGAAAGGATGGGGGCAAGGAATGGGAAGGAATTCGGCCATGGCCTTTTGAAGGAAGCATCCCGGCATTCGCCTGGAGTGATTTGGGGAAACCATGGAAAACCCAAATCTGGATGCCCGGACGGGGATTCGAACCGCCGTCCTCCCGAATGCGAGGCCAGAACGCTATCCGTTACACCACCACGCTCGGTCTGACATAGAGGATTAAAATAAATGAAGGAAACAAAATTAATTGTGCAGGATATGAAAAACTGTAGCCTAATGGTATACACTAGGATTATGCAACACAAGATGCTAAGCTACTCGCATTTGAATTTCTATTATGAAGTGGGACAAGAAACAAACAACATTCACAACAGTGAAATTGTCAGTATACTAGCGCAAGAGTTCACAAAAGAACTGAAAGAGGAAGTTTAAAACTAGATGAGATGTGATAATATAGAAAACTGTGGGGTGGAGGTAAGAGAGGATGCTGAATAAACTAGTAAGAAAGTCAAAATCTGTATAAGATGTTCATAATTTACATCTAAAAATAATAATTTGAATGTATCCAAGAAATGGAAAGTCATGTTCAAGTATTAGGACTGCCATGCTCTTTGGCATACCAGAATCCACAAAAGAAGATAGCCAGGAGAGAATGGATAAAGACAGGAGGCAGGTTCAACAACTTCTACAGGAAACGGGCAGCAGTGAGATGGAGTATGTATTGGATTATTCAGAACCAATCCAAATTTCGGTACGTAATAAGAGTGAGAGAACAACAGATGCTGAAACAATGAACAATCAGAAAGAAACTTTGGAAGGAGCAGCAAGAGATGGACAAAAGATTACTAAAACTTTAATGTACGTTGTATATCATAAACTGGAAAAAAAATTAAATCAGAAAACCTCAGACAAGTATCCCAAAGTTATACATACGAACTTGGCACCCACAGCAATATGCTATTAGTACCTTCCGGAACCCCAGTGACATCCTTCCTGCATATCTCAGCAGTCTGTCCTATAAAGTTGGCTATTCTGGCTATTGACAGGTGGACATATTAATATGAATGAACTGTAAATAAGAAAATGTACCTTTTTTGAGTTGACTATTCCTCATTAGCACAGCCAAATCCAAGACAAC
The DNA here is from genome assembly GCA_031002005.1 of Vandiemenella viatica. NCBI lineage: Eukaryota > Metazoa > Arthropoda > Insecta > Orthoptera > Morabidae > Vandiemenella > Vandiemenella viatica. Next base: position 266,740,779 of record JARYHS010013630.1, read on the forward strand.
ATGGAACATCCTTGGCAGAAAAACATATACAACAGCACAAATTATATATAATTAGTGAATGACAAAATTAGATTTTAAGAAGAACAATCTACTTCCATTTTAGAGTTGATATTCACTAACAATGAAGAAACACTCCCAACACCAAGAATGGATTCAGGGATGGAAAGTAGTGATCACAATTTAATCATAGTTGATATCCAGGCATAAAATGTTCAGTAGGGAAACGAACAAACAGTCTGATGATATGCTAGATCAAATTTTGAAAACAACAGAAGAGCACTCACATACAGAACTAAATGGCAAGAAACTGCTTATGTGGAAGGTAACTGGAACGTTCTAAAAGTCGCCATCTTACAAATATCACAGAACAATGTACTCAGAATGGAAAAATAATAATAATAAAAACCTTTGGATTAACAAATCTATTATAGATATAGTAAGAAGTAAATTGAAGACATAGGAATTATATTGGAGAAAAGAGATATAACAGTATATAAGGTATTTAGAACAATGCATAATTATTTGCGGCATAGTTCCATTTTGCATCCATTAATTACGCAAGGTGTTTTTTCCGGAATTCCGGATCCGCCCCACCCCCCTCGCAGGTCGGTTTCTACATCGTTTCTAGACCTTATAACCCCCTAAAGTCTGTTATAATATGATATCGAAATAAAATTGTCTTAGTCTAAGTATCTATGCTGTCCATGGATATTGTATATTCTCTGTGGTGAATAAAACAGAAGATGTGCTGTTGCATTCTTGCTTAACCGTGAAACGGACGTGTTTTAATAGGTTATGGGCCCAGACTGTGCCCCAGAGTTATTTTCTTCGCTATTCTAGTAAACAGAATACGGAAAAGTCGTTATCTTATAAATAATTAGTTACGCGCTTGAAGATGGCTTCGAATTTTGTAGTTAACGTGCCTAAGCTCAAAGGCAGAGACAACTACGATGTATGGGCTTTTGCAGCGGAGAATATGTTGGTGTTACAAGGCATGTCTGACTTAATAAAGGAAGAAGGAAGTACTAGCACTGCAGCCGCAGATGATGCAAAGGCGAAAGCGAAGCTGATTCTTACAATTGATCCAGCGTTGTATGTGTAAGTAAAGCAAGCTAAAACAACGAAGGAGCTATGGGCGCAGCTTAAAACTATGTTTGACGATTCCGGGTTTACACGAAGAATAACCTTACTTCGTCATCTTATATCAATCAGGCTTGATAATTGTGATTCAATGACGTCGTATGTGACAGATATTATTGAGACATCGCAAAGATTAAGTGGAACTGGATTTGATATAAACGACGAATGGATTGGCTCGTTGTTACTGGCAGGTTTACCAGAACGATTTTCACCAATGATCATGGCGATTGAACATTCCGGGATTCCTATTACGGCGGATGTTATCAGGACAAAATTGATCGAAATGGAGATGTCAGATTCGAATGAATCAGAGACAAAAACCGCTTTCGCTTCCAAAGGTTGGCAGAACCATAGAAGCAAGACTGCTAACAGACAAAACAAAAGCGGAAACTACGTCGCGGAAAAGTCAAATGTCAAAATGACAGGAGTTAAATCCATCACTTGTTACAGGTGTAAACGACGTGGGCATTACAGGAATCAATGTCCTTTGCTGGTGAAATCAGTTGAACCTAAACAATGCACTGTGTTTAGTGTTGTTTTTCTATCCGGCAAGTTTGGTAAACAAGATTGGTATATTGACTCCGGCGCAAGTTCTCATATGACGCCGAATGAACATTGGATAAAAAATGCATTGTATTCGTCAAGTGAACCAGAAGTTATTATCGCTGACAAAACCAAAGTACCTGTGCTGTGTACCGGTGATGTAGAAATAACTTCAGATTGTGGTTATGATATTACTGTGAAAAATGCATTGTGTGTGCCAAGTCTGACGACTAACTTCTTATCAGTGAGTGAACTCATAAAGAACGGTAATAAAGTTCATTTCGATTCACAGAATTGTTTCATACATAATATGAACGGTGAATTGGTGGCTACAGGAGAACTTATTTGTGGTGTTTACAAGTTGAAGGTAAAACATAAAATGAAAAGTGAGCACAGTTTATTGGCTGCTCCTGTAATATGAATAAAATGAAGTCTGGCGTGGTTGATGGACTTCGTTATCCTGATAATTTTCAAACGGGAAAAGACAGTAGTATCGTGTGCTATGAGGTAAAACAGTCAAGACTTTCCTTCACGAATATTGGAGAAAGAAGTTCAGAAACATTGCAGATTATACACGCTGATGTGTGTGGCCCAATGGAACATAAATCCTTAGGTGGTGCGCGATATTTTTTATTGCTGGTGGATGACTTCAGTCGCATGGCATTTATTTACTTCTTGAAAGTTAAAAGTGAAGTATTTAGCAGATTTAAAGAATTTAAAGCCTTGGTAGAAAACCAAAAGAATAAGAAAATTAAAATATTTCGCACTGATAATGGCTATGAATTTTGTAATAATGAGTTTACAGATTTTCTGAAGAAAGAAGGTATTATTCATCAGAAAAGTAACCCTTACACCCCAGAACAAAATGGTTTGTGTGAAAGACTGAATCGCTCAATAGTTGAGAAAGCAAGATGTATGTTGTTTGATGCAAAGCTAGATAAAAGATTTTGGGGAGAAGCAGCAAACACAGCCGTGTACTTAAAAAACAGATCAGTTGGATCAGGAACTCAAGACAAGACACCATATGAATTGTGGTATGGCAAGAAACCTGATGTAAGCCATATTCGTATATTTGGCAGTGATGTAATGGTCCATGTTCCCAAAGATAAAAGTTTGAAGTGGGACAAAAAGTCACAAAAACACATTCTTGTTGGATATTCAGAAAATATAAAAGGTTATAGAATTTATGACTACAAGAAGAATAATATATTAATATGCAAGGATGTGGTTATTATGGAGAGTAGAAAAGATAATAAATATGAAGAAATAAGTGTTTCAGTGGGGGAGTCTGGTCAAGAAGGACAATTGACAGTAACAGACAAACCAGAATTACAGAAATCAGTTTCAGTGGGGGAGTCTGCTCAAGAAGAACAGTTGACAGGAAGAGGCAAACCAGAATTACTGAAATCATTTCAATCAGACTATGCTGAAGTGGAAGAGCAAGATAACTTGGAAGAAAGTACTGCAGCTGAGAGTGTGGAAATTAAGACATTGCCTAAAAGAATAAGGAAACCGCTTCAGAGATATGGTACAACTTTATCAAGTGTATCCTGTAAAGAAGAAGGCAGCTCTGTTCCAGATGATATCGTCAGAGAATTCCAGCAAGAGATGAAGAAGGTGAAGGCAGTTATGGTCAGACAGGACAATCGCATCCGAGCTCTGGAGACAAGGCTGATGTCTTCAACATCATGTGCAGTGCAAGTGGGTGATTAAAATAAGAAAGGTTTGAAAGTGATGATAAAGTTTGATATCATGCTAGGTCAGTGGCTAAATGTTTTTGCCAAATAGCAGGTGTAGATTATCACGAAACCTTTTCATTGGTTGTAAGACACTTTATTTGCAATTGGTGCACAATTATGGTTAGGTATTTAAATGTAACTTCAGGGGTATCTGAAGGAAGATATTTACATGCATTTACCTGTCAAGCACTGAAGCAGAATATATGGCTTTGTCAGAGAGGCAGTATATTCAAGACATATGTTATTTGAAATCACGGGCAATGTGTGTATAATTACTATCTTTAGTGACAGTCAGAGTGTATTGAAGGTTACAAGTAATCAGTGAATACACAAGAGGTCTAAACATATTGATGTTCGTTACCATTTTGTCTGCGATTCTGTATTAAATAAATATATTAAACTTGAATACATGGAAACTGCTGAAATACCAGCTGACTTGCTCACTAAAGCTCTTTGTGCCTTCAAACATTACAAACTTATGAACAAAATAGGATTATTAAGTAATATATTGTAATGTTTTGCGAGGCTGTCACTTATTTCGATATAGTGGGGGTGTTATAATATGATATCGAAATAAAATTGTCTTAGTCTAAGTATCTATGCTGTCCATGGATATTGTATATTCTCTGTGGTGAATAAAACAGAAGATGTGCTGTTGCATTCTTGCTTAACCGTGAAACGGACGTGTTTTAATAAAGTCGATATCAGCATCGTTTGTGAACATTTTTTATTTATTTTTTAGCTCTACTGTCCTTCAAGAATTTAAAAAACTCAATGAGATTTCCGTTGACCCCCACCCTCCCTTGATGAGATTTTGCTGGACCCCTTTCCCCCTATTTCACCTCACATATATAATGGACAGCCCAAAAGCTACACCAAGTGAAAACTTCTGGACTAATTCATGAATCAAGTGTACATGGAAGGACATCTTGATGAAGTTCCGTTAAGAGGCGAATAAACAATGGCAGTTCTGTCGTCCATGAACTCAATATTCTCAGCAGGAGTAGGTGGAATCACCACTATTTTATTCAAGTAATGCTAAGAATAACTGGCATCAAGATTAAATAAAGCCAATTTTTTAGAAAATGGAGCAAGCTGAATCCAGGGAACTAAATGCTGATCGGTCTTATGAGCACAATATGGGAACTGATGAGGAGAATCATTGCTTCATCTACATCTACATCTACATATATACTCTGCAAATCACAAAACTGTGGGTGGCAGAGGGTGCTCAGCACCAAACCTAATCTCTTTGTTGTGCATTCCAATCCCTAATGGTACGAGGAAAAAAGGAATTCATATAAGAATCAGTGCGGCACCTTATTTCTCTAATTTTATCTTTCCTGTCATGCCGACCCAAATAGGTTGGTGGACGAAGTATTTCACTACACTCGTAAGTGAAAGTGGGAGTACGCATGTTTACCAATAAGTTTATACGAATCGAGCGTCGTCTATCTACCAGAGACTCCCAGCCTAGTTTACTAATCAGTTCTGTAACGCTTTCATAAGGACTGTAGCAAGCGGTCACGAATCGAGCGGCTCTTCTCTGTACTTTCTCTGTACTCTCAATCAGCCCCTTACGAAACGGATCCCAAATGGCACAACAATAGTCCAAATGTGGACGCACAAGAGATTTGTACGCTATCTCCTTTGTTTGTTCATTACAATTTTTCAAAATTCGATCTAGGAACCGCAGCCTAGAATTAGCTCTACCTACCAACGTATTAATATGTAAGTCCCATTTCATGTTCCTTTGTAATGTTACTCCCAAATATTTCACAGAATCGACCACATCAATAACTGAACTGTTTACCTCGTATTTCTGAACAATTGGATTCTTTTTGTTAGTTATGCTCATTGTCTTACACTTTTTACAATTTAGTGTGAGTTGCCACTCAGCGCACCATGCCAAAATAACATCCAGATCACGCTGAATTGCTAAACAATCGGCCAAATTCCTTAATTCCCTGTAAATAACCGCATCATCAGCAAACAATCTAAAAAGGCTTTTCACTTTGTCTCCGAGATCGTTTATAAAAATTAAGAAAAGAAGTGGTCCTATTACACTTCCTTGAGGTACACCCGATGTGACATCTAGATTAGAAGAACTTTCTCCTTCAACAACGACATACTGCGATCGACCAGTTAGAAAATCCTTTATACATTCGCAAAGCTGATCCGATATACCGTACGCTCGTAGTTTCGCTAAAAGGCGGTTGTGTGGCACAGAGTCAAAGGCTTTCTGAAAATCTAAAAAAATTGCATCTACTTGTGAACCTGCATCAATAACTTTCATTACATCGTGTGTAAATAGGGCCAGCTGTGTTTCACATGATCTTTTCTTCCGAAATCCGTGTTGATTTGTTGTAAGCAAATTATTTTCATCTAGGAAATTCATAATGTTCGAGCATATAATATGCTCCATAACTCTACTACAAACAGATGTTATAGATATGGGACGATAGTTTCCAGGATCGCTTCGATCACCTTTCTTGAAAATCGGAGTTACTTGCGCTATTTTCCAGTCTGAAGGTACTTTTCGCTCTTCTAGGGATTTACTGAATATATCAGACAGAAATGGCCCGATTTCCGCCGCATACTCTGAAAATACTCTTACTGGAATACCATCCGGGCCAGGTGCTTTTCCCCACTTTAGGAGCTCTAATTGCTTTATGATACCTGCAGTATCTATTCGTAATGATTCAATCTCCAACTCGACACGACGTGGGAAAACGGGAATGCTATCCTTATTTTCGTCAGTAAATGAATTTTTGAATACAGTATTTAGTACATTAGCTTTATCGCGGCTTTCAATAACCTCGGACCCTTCGCGAACTAGTGCTGGAATATTGCTGTTGGTACAACTGACTTTACGAACATACGACCAAAATTTCTTTGGGTTTTCTGCGAGACTCTTAGAGAGAGTGTTTGAATGAAAATCGTTGAAGGCCTCACGCATCACATTCTTCACATGTAGTCTTAACTCAGCCAAGGTTTCTAAATCGCTCCGAGACCTCTTCCTTCTGTAGCGTGCGTGTATCCTTCTTTGTTTTTTGAGTAATCTTTTGACTTCGCTTGTGTGTCACGGTGGATCATTCTCCCCATTTATTTTCCGCTTCGGTATGTGTACTTCCATACCTTCCTTGACTATATGTATAAATCGATGCCAAATCTCTTCAACGGTGTCCTTTGTTAACTTAAAGTTATGGTAATTATTCCTCAGGTAGGTTCTAAAACACTCCTATGAGGCCTTACTGAATCTGTATACAATCCGTCCATTTCCCCTTTTTCGCTTGGTCATTAATTTGATAGTCGCAATTACCGCTTTGTGATCGCTTATTCCAGTGGTCGTTGAAATGTCGGTGAATAATTCTGGCCTGTTGGTAACCAGCAAGTCTAAAACGTTTTCGCTACCGTTATGACACCGCGTAGGTTCATTCACTAGCTGCTCGAGATGATTAACCCTTTCCTACCGGCTATTGGAAAAAAAGGGAAATTTATAATTTCAATTATATATTTGTATAAAGGTACTTGAAATTAAACACTCATATTTTTTTCAATTTTTTTTTTGGAACTCTAAGTGCTAATTACTAAGCCGGTACTTATAAGTAACGTCAGGGACTTTGTGTATCACAGGATGTACAGCAACAGCAATTGAAATCAATTATGTTCGTATTGGTATAAAATGTTTGCCTCATGATATTAAAAACATTCTTTTTGCTCATTCAGACACAAAAGACATTGTAGTGCAACATTTGGAATGATGTTTTGACTGTATTTTCTTCATTCTACATACTTCAGATCTTCATCTGATTTTTACAATTTAGGGACAGTGTGTACCTCTGTTTCCCAATCTTACATCTCTCATTGTGGAATAGTATGACTTGTATTGTTTGAATGGATGAGGGCTTGGAGAAATATATATAGATGACCTTTTATTCTTACCGATATCCTTTATAGTCATCATACCTTGTGCAAAGGATCTTCTAAACAAATTTTACAGACTTTTTTTCAAATATCGGACCATTTATGTTATAGGCATTGACAAATACAACATCCAAAATTCCCAAAAACAATCTTTACCATGATTTTGGTAATCTTCTGTCAGCATTGAACAAAGTAATCAGTAAGGATTGCAATCCCGCAGTGTTTTCAATCCTGCGGGATCCGCGCCAATCCTGCAGGATCCCGCGGGATCCGTGCGGGATTGGTACAAACAGTTTTTTAACGCATATATTTAAAACATAGTTACTTAAAACGTTAATAAATTAAATAATAATTAAATTAATAAATTATTTTTAATGATAAAAATTAACAGTTAACAATATTTTGATTGGCAAAATAACATTAAAACTTTTTAGCGTGTCTTAAGTGTATTTCGAGGTTTTACATTTTTCTTTTTTAATCTAAACCAATTTTTAAATAAATAATAAAAATGGAAAATATTGGTCTTAGGTCATATTAAGTGCCTTACAATACATCACATAAGTTTAAAAATATGGTTTGCTTAGTGGCCAAGTTACCAGAGTTTTTTTTTTTTATATATAAATAAACGTTCCATAACACCGAGAAAAGCATTCCATTTTACAAAGTGAAGTGAATATTCTCTGTAAAGTGTAGACTTGGCTCAGAACAATATTTCATAACTTTGTCACTGCACAAGCACGAGAATTGGCCTTTTTTTGCACGATTCATTATTATATCTCCTGATTCCTTGATTGATATTACAGTTGATTCAATGTTATTAAAAGAAACTACTCACCAACACGTAAACTGTCAAGTATTTCAGATTTACTTATGTGGCGTAACGACGTTTTAAGAGTGGAAATTATTATTTTTTAGTAAGAAAGGAGACTTTCTCGGCGAATGATTGCAGTGAAGTCCTCATAGGTTGTATCTCCGGATTTCATTGCAAACACACGAAATTACACACGTGAGGAAGACGGCGGAGACAGCTGTCGAAGTATGGTGTTCATACAACACAATTCGTCGATACACCCGTGAAAATTTCATTATAACATTTTTTTACCTTTAGTCGAAATAACAACCAGGAAAAGAGGGATTAATCGAAAGCATGAGCGGCACATGTAACCAGGTGGCTTTCGTCAAAGAAACGCATTGAGGCAGCGGCCAAAACAACAATAAGCAAAAGGATATAAAATTAAATAAATAGGTACGCGATCGTTAAAATTACGATAACATTAGTTTCATATCAACGAATAATCAAATTTTCAGCCACAAATTTGGAAATTGTCACAATTACTTTATCTGCAAATACAGAAAATGGGAATAATGAAACCGTGAATAAAAAGCTGTAACCATGTAGTTCAGATAACGTGTGCGACACTTAAAAAATAATTATATAGTTAGAAAATCGTACTAAATACGCACCATAACTCAAATTACAGAAATGTGTACTCGAAACAAACGTAAGTTTTGATGAATACGTAAAAGTGTATTTATTTACTTACGAATGACAAAGGTTGACAAAAACATATGCTTGTTCACATGAGTCAAATGCCAAATGGAAGGGTACAGGCAAACAGTGCAAAATATCCGACAGAGACCGAGTGGGGCAGCGAGTCACGCAGACTGACACGCGTTTCCGCCGGATTTTGCGGATTGAGATCCGCTTAATTTTGTGCGGGATCCGCCAGACTGTCTAATGATGCGGGATCCCGCTTTGCTGGATTGCAATCCCTAGTCAGCAGCTGATCAGCAGTATCAACCCCACACATGAAGGTATTGTAGTCCTTGACGACTCCTGAGCATGAAATTTTCGACTTCAATCCATTTTTTTCCTTGCATATAACTAGTGGTGTAACAACAGGGTGGCAGGATGGGCAAAATGTTACGGGACCTACTGCCGGATGTGGCCCCCGATAACCGGCCAGAGAGGCCCTCTGGTCCAAGATCCACCAGGGCACCAATCCAACCCGAGAGAGGGCCCATCTGTTGAAGTTTCCATTGACCCCAACCAGTGTAGTGGAGTTTCACCGCTGCAATGAAAATTTGAAACTAAATGTATGACCTTTTTATCCTTCCATTTCCAGTAGCAAATACCTAGGTTTGTAAATTCATTGTCACAATCTCCTCTTTTTAGTTTTCCATCAGCAGATTGTTAGAAAGTCCCTTGCAGTAGGGTCTGATTCTCCCACAAACAAAAGTTGTTTCAGTTTTTTAATAATGAAACTGATGAAAAAGAATGATAATACTAGATAACATCGTCATTGCTCCATTTTTTTTTCAGTCAATTCTAAGACCACTCTTTGAACTAATTAGTAATCTGAGAACATTCCAGTCATTTCTTTATTTTTGCCTTGATAAATTATAAACTTCTAAGAGAAGAGCTTCAATCAGAGCGTATTTCATAAAAATATCTATTTGAAAATATCTAAAACAATGATAAAACCAACTGTATACTTGCTAAATCTATTGACCGATAATCTGTATAAAACTACCCAGAACTCCCTGACGGTACTTATAAGTCCACGGTGGTTTTTCTAGATTATTTAGTAAAGAAACTAGAAAAACATATTTTATAGGTAAAAAATATATGATTAAATGTTCAAACTAAAAAAGTAATAACAGAAATTGACACTTACCAAGTAAATTATCGTACCACTTGTTACTTTGGTCAGTATGCTGTCAAGCCCCAACTTAGAAAATTAATTTCTCGGAAATTTCACGCAGAATTTAAAAATAAACGTTGTCATTGTCTGAGTTAATCATACAACAATACATCAACAGGCTTAACAATGCAGTGGACACTGGTATTGTCGAATTATATGGTGGTAAATACAGTGGTACTTATAAGTACCGTCAGGGAGGAAAGGGTTAATTCTAACTAAACCACAATTTGATTTTCAAAAGGGTCATTCAACAGAACAAACTATATTTGCATTCACTGACAATATTTTAAAAGGAATGTGGGTATTTTTTGTGACTTATCTAAGGCATTTGACTGTGTAGATCATAAAATTCTGATACAGAAATTAAAGTATAATGATATGGATGGCATTGTTAATAAATGGCTTAGTTCTTACCTTCTGAATAGAAAACAAATTGTCAGTAGATAATTTTAAGGCTGCCTTAAGAAGTCCACTGTTTTCTGAATGTGGAGTACCTCAGAGTTCTATATTGGGGCCACTATTGTTGTTCAGGGTTCTCTATTGGGGCCACTATTGTTGTTAATATATATATAAATTAGACTTGTAACGAATAGTATATTCGGCGATATGCCGAATACCGAACATTCGGCAGACTTCCTGGCCAAATAGCCGAATATTCGGCAAAAGTATTCGGCCGGAGTGAGCCAAAATCTGTATTGCTGTGCTTGTCTCTCGCCCGCCTTTTAAAGCAGAGTTACCTCCCACTACTCTGTGCCTGTTTTAACAAGCTTTAAGTATGGCCTCAAGTATCTATGTTGGATTATTTATGACATTACTTTTTTTTTTCTTAAGAATAACATCCAATGTAGTGTGAAGATAGAAAAGCTTTCTTACGATAGTTCATAATACGGGATAAGCAATTGGTATAACCTTTTTAAGATCGATACCACTTTCTGAACTGCAGAATTTCCGTAGTCACAACATCCTCATAACTCATTTTTAAGTCTGTGAGAAGGGCATTTAGAATAAATGTTGAATATAGGCCGAAACGTCATCATCCTAAACATTTATCAGTTACAAGTTGGAGAACTTGGAAGATTCGTGGCTTCCATTTTGTTTTAATATATTAAGTCTGACAGGAAAACCTAAAATTATGGCCTAGTTTTATTAAATTCAGACTATCACTTAGTAATCGCAAGTCGTCAACACAATTAAAATTAGCAAATACATCTGTTAAATTAGCCGTGTATGGTTTTCATTTCATCTGTACTAAAAGCTTAAAATTACTTTACTAAATGCCTGAACTGTTGAAAGTGGGTAGACCCCCCATTTTCATTTCGTTGATTCACAAATTTCCTTGTTACTGTCCCTGTAGGGTCAATATCAACCACTTTGGGAATCATTGTTCTATTTTTAGAGATAAACTAAACCACATTCACCAGATCGACATTGCACCGTACCGTCTAAGTAAACCAAACTAATAGCTGTAGATGACAGTGGGTATCGGCCGTGTGTCAGACGGTGATGCGGTGTCGTTTGAACCAACTTCAAACGAGTGAGCGCCAATAATATAAAAACAGTCGATGTGGTGGCGGTGCACCCGACTTTTAGTTTGATTGTGTAGCGTTCAGCAGTTAGTTTACTTCGTGTTGATTTGATTACTTCAAAAGTGAAGTTGTGTGGCAATCCTCGCTTCTAAAAAGAAGTCGCCTATATGGACATGCTTTGAGGACGATAAAAATGATACGAAAACTGTCTTGTGTAAATTGTGCGAAACAAAAATTTCTCGAGGTGGAATTGGCAAGAAAGCAGCTACATCAGGAATGGTAAACTATCTGAAAAATAAACACAACGAAGAATCCCGTAAGTTGCAGCCTACGCTTCCTAAGGGGTCAAGTATTTATGGATCAAAATATGGGTGCAAATAAACCTAAGACATCAAAAAGACAATTGATGTCTTGAAGAATGTACTGAAATACCTAAACAATGGGATATTAATGATCCCAAGGCTAAAAAATACAATTGCTTAATTGGCGAAATGATAGCACTTGACAATGTGGCAGTAAATATGGTAGAAAGGGCTGGTTTAGAAGCGCTCTGTCTCGGTATAACATACCATGTCGCCCTTACTTTTCAAACAAAATAATTCCAGAAATATACCAAAAGGTAGTAAAGACAATTTAAAAAATGCTTTCAGAGACTGATTTTATTTCTGTCACATGCGACATGTGGATGTGCTTGCGTAATCACATTAGTTTTTTAAGTTTTACTGTGCATTTTATTGATCGTGAATTCAATGTCAAACATGTCGTTCGGAGCATCAAGTATTTTGAGGGGCAGCACACTGCACAAAATATTGCAGTTGCTCTACAAGAAATAGCAACCTGCTGGCAAAGATTCTTGTCGTCATTCATGATAACAGACGAAAAATAGTAAAAGCCGTCAGTAATGCAGGGTTGGTCTCAGTTCATTGTTTCATTCACACTCTCCAATTAATTGTTGTCGATTGTCTGAAAGTTCAGTCAGAAGTGATGGAAATGATAGCTGCAGGAAGGAGGATCGTGACTTATTTCAATCATTTCGGTATTGCGCAAAAAAAACTGCTTGCAATCCAAAAGCAATTGGGTCTCCCAGAGCATGAATTGGTGCAAGATGTCAGTATGCGGTGGAATTCCACGTATTATATGCTTGAAAGGCTAATGGAACAAAAACGGGCAATTTCAGTGTATCTCACGGACTGCAATATTGCCAACTAGACTGCTGCTCAATGGGAGCTTTTAGAGCAACTTTTGAGATTACTACAACCATTTGAAGAATTAACAAAAATCACCAGTTCCAGATATGTATGCATTTCTGAAATTATTCCGTATGTTGTTGTCCTAACGCGATAAAACTAGCACATCAGAGCTAACAAAGAACTTAAGCCAAGTGAAATTTGTCATGCAACAAGGGTTGAACGAACGATTTGAAGACATTGCCACAAATAAAAATTATTTGTCAGCAACCGCTTTGGACCATCACTTCAAAATGAATGTTTTCAACAGTCAACTGCAAAGATAAAAACCAAGGCAATATATTTTGATCGATGGTCTAAAGACGTACTGTGAAACAAGCAGCGACGGCAGCGCGAATTCGTCCCCTATTCAGTCCAAGAGGATGACGGAAGAGTCGGGTCACAGTCAGAGTACACACTCGTCTTTTATGGATTGTTTTGAAGAGATTGTTACAGAGAAAAGTACGATCAATGCAGGGACAAGAAAAAAATGCAGTTTAAACTGAAATAGATGTTTATTTAAATTTTAATAGTATATCATGGCATGATAATCCGTACATTTGGTGGCAAGCAAGAAGAGAGAAATTTCCGTGTTTGACAATGCTTGCAGCAAAATACTTGTCCGCACCAGGAAGCAGTGTTTATTGGGAGTGGCTTTTCTCTGAAGCTGGAAATGTCTTCGAGAAGAAAAGAAGTAAACTACTACCTGACAATGCAGAAAAATTAGTATTTCTGTATCACAATCTTCCACTTCCAAATTTCAATTATGATGATTCCAGTGAATAGGTATTTAATATTTTTGTTTTGCTTTGATGTCGTGTAAATTGACCATCCACGATTATTTTTTGTAATTGTAAGTTAGATACATTACAATGCAATGAATCAATCGTTTTATTTTAAGCAATAATCTAACTAAAAAAAAATCCTAAGTATTCGGCATTCGGCCGAATAGTACCTAGATATTCAGTATTCGGGCGAATAGTAAAAAGTGGCTAAATAGGCCGAATACCGAATAGTTGCAGAATATTCGTTGCAAGCCTAATATAAATGATTGACCCTGTGTTGCATCTAAAATCTCAAAATTTGTCCAATTTGCAGATGAGAAACATAGGAATTTAAAATACTCAAGATTTATCTACAGAATATATTTCAAATTATGCCTTTGACGTTAATAATAAATGGTTTACAGCTAATGCCCATCTTTAGACTTTGATAAAACTCAATATATGCAATTCAGTACATCACACAGAATAATACCAGGTGTAGACATAAAATTTGTAGGCCAGTTCATTCAAGAGGTAGAGTGTGTGAAATTTCTAGGTTTGCATACTGATCATAATTTAAATTGGAAGATACATGTTTCTGACTTACCACGGTGACTGGGTGCAGCCAGATTTGCAATTCGCACAATTTCAGCTATAAGTGATCTCCGTGTGAAGCAGCTAGTTTATTTTGCTATTTTTTACTCCCTAATGTCTCATGGAATAATATTCTGGGACAATTCTAGCCTATAGACAAAGTGTTCAGAGCCCTAAAGTGAGTAATAAGAATTATGTGTATGGGTAGCAATAGAACTTCATGTAAAGAGCTGTTCAAGAAGTTAGGGATTTTAACATTAGTGGCCAAGTATATATACACATTAATGTCCTTTGTAGTCACAAATTATACTTTGTTTGAAACAAATAGTAAAATACAAAATTATGGCACTAGAAGTAAAAATGATCTTCACAAGGATTAAAAGTCATTGTCATCTGTTCAAAAAGGGGTGCAATATTCAGGGATACATATCTTCAGTAAGCTACCAACACACATTATATGTCTAGCAGATTATAAGAATAAGTTCAGAAAAAAATTGAAAGAATTTTTAATTGACAACTTGTTCTACTGTGTCGAAGAATTTATCTCTAGGATATCTAACAAAATAAACTGCCAGTAGTTTGTGTAACTGTACCTGACAAAATTAATGTACCATTTATACAAACTGTATGTATTATTTTGTTATGCTATTGTTTATCTGTAAATTGACAACTTTCCACATCCCACAGGGCCTGTCTCTTAAATTGGGATCAATGGAAATTGAATGTATTGTATTGTATGAAATAACTAGATCCCAAGCAGGCAGCATAGCTTTGTCCCCAAGAGATCAACAGTAACAAACTGGCTCCACTGTGTGCTGCAAGAACAACAAACTCAATGTGAGAAGTAAAGTTGATATGGCATCTCTAAAGCTGTTGATAGATTGATTACTTGTGAGGCAACTGATCTAAAAATTGGAATATAAGGAAATCTACTGACTCAAATCAAGTCATTCTTGGAAATCTTTAGGAAGATTAGGACAAATTTTATAGAATGAGAGACATCACCAGAGTAGCAACATCATGTTTAGTTTTAGAGCCTTTACTTTATATCCTGTATACCAGTGACTTCATACAAGTAGTTTCCATGGAACATATAGCCTATACTAGTGATATGAAGATTTTTGCAGACCCCACTAAATACCTTAAGTTCCAAGAACACCAGTCTCAACTTGAGCCATGAACAGTATAGTGGTGAAAAGAAGAAGAAGAAGAAGAAAGCCAATGTAGTCACCTACGAACTTCAGAATGTTTTCTCAACTTCCATATTTGCTAGGTTTAAGCAATCAAACAAGTCCTTCATTTTACCAATACTTGATTACTATAAAAGCAGACGAATTAAAAATGTATTCATATCGCCGAATGCTTACAATGATGCGCCACTAAACTATCACAAAGAATCTAAGAATTATGATATGAGCTAAGGCTAGGACAACTCGGTATGGCAACATTGGAAAAAGAAGAGAAAAGAGAGATGAAGTTAAAACATACCACATTTTCATCAGATACTATGAAGTTGCTACTTCAAGACATTTTTTCCTGCAATCTCAAAACATCTATTTGAGAGGATGTAATACTAAAATCAGGAGAAAAAAAAGATTAAATTTCTTAGCAATAGATTAAATTAATTGCATGGAATCAATTACCACAAATGTAAACACGACAAAAAATAGCTTGTTATTGTGATGCACATAACTAAAATGTAAAAATACATAGATGCGGGCAAAATCACACTAACTGCTGCTTGATATAGAAACAAGAAATAAACTTTTGTCATGCTGCTTTAAGCAATTTTTCTGCTGATACCTAATTAGCCAAATTATTAACAGATAACCACTAATGCAATTTGTTTGTTTTTTTTTTCCTCTACGTTTTACTGCTGTACACATTTCACCTCTCTTCAAGATATCATCAATGATGAATGATTTACATTGGTATTAGAAGATTTTCTTTATTTCCCAAAAAGCATGTTTCTTTTTTGAACTTATGGCTACAGATCCTACTAACACTAATGTAAATAATCCATTACTGATACCTAAAATAAGGTAAAATGTGTATGACAGCAAAGTATAAAACAGTTTCATTTACAATATTTATAAACAACTCAATTAAATAAAAATTTATTGATATCCATAAGGAATGGTCAAATATCTGAGCAGTTAAGGCACTTGCTTTCAGAACTATAGGGCCAAGGTTCAAATCCCAGAGTGGTAAGGAATTATTATGAGTTTTATTTGATCATAAGACAATGCCAGGACAGTCTGTATTTTGGACTTAACCGCAAATCCCCCCATCACAGAGGTGGAATGAACGGCAGATTGATATTGTGTCATCTGGCCATATGACCATTCAAATTTACTATTTATATGTCATTGACATTACTTCTTTCCTCCTTGTTTTTTATCCGCCTGGACTCCTGTCCCTGGGCACGTGCTGATGCACGTTTCACTCGTTCTGATGAACTCTGGAGCCATGATTTTGACCGCCCAGAGGAAGACGGTGTTGAGCATGATGTACTGGCTGATCCCTGAAAAAATAAATAAGTAAACGGCTGTCATCACATTTATTTCTCGTATCTAGAGGAACATATGAAATTCAAATATAAAATTAATATGGAATTATATAAATAATTACAAGTGAAACTGGTTTGTAAACTAATTGCAAAATGAAACAGAAAATTACTTTGTGAGCACTAATTGCATGGTATATTAGCCCTAGAACCCTAATAAACAACAAACTGAGAAAATTTTGCAAATATTATTCAAAAGAAAAAGTAATCACACTGATACACAATAAATAACAAAGTTATGCAGAATACCTGACTACACAAGTTTTAGCATTGATACCAGTTACAATATAAGTATTAGGTAAAAGCAAGAGGAATCAGACAGTTACACTATAAATACCAAAGTTACACAAGTAAATAGTATAGACAAGTTTTCTAATGGATACTAATTACAATATCAAGATGGATAGGATGCATCTGCCTTTGTATGAAAATTTCAAATGAACACACAGTATGCAATGAGCTGTGGTTATAAGTGAAAACTGTTCACAGTGTACAAAATATCATTAAATCAATATGACTGTCATCCTGTGTTGCAGACCTTCTACTTTACCGAAGTATGTCAAGAATAGATTTACATCTGTTGGGATACTGGTCTTCAGAGAGCTCTGAAATAACTAGATGGATTTCAAGCTTTCCTTGCTGATGAGATGCCTTGTCTGATAGTTTTACTTTTAATGTCATGATGTCCTACATACAATTCTACACTGCTGCAACTTTCATTTGGTAAGTGATGGCTTCGTTTTCCTACTCTTTACATTCATGCACGGGATAAACTCAACAAAGTAAACAAATTACTCCTCAGCTTTGAAGTCAAGAGAGTTGTAATGGAAATCAAATGACTATTGTTATCCCTAAGCTGTGGTAAATGATGGACTCAATTCATCTATCCTTGTTCGAATTCAAACCTCTTATTTAGAACATTAGCTGTTATACTGCTAGTCCAAGTGCCATTCTCCAGCTAAAGCTGCTTTATATAATAAGCCCTTAAGTCCACAAGCAATTTATTCTTATATATACTAAGGCCGCATGTTCACGATGCTAGTAGGCTGGAATGAGTGTATTGTCATGGGTGTGCACACAGTGCTTGGTAGACACTCTCCTCGTGTCAACAGGTACAAGATAGTCAGTTGACTGAGGATAGTAGACTCGGTTCATGTCCAACTTTTGGCGTGCGAGAATAACAACTAACACATCGCGTAAGCAGAGTGAAGCAGAAGCATTTAAATTTTTAGAACTGCATTAAAGTGAAGAAATTCTGTGGAATTTTGAGAATAAAAGTTATAAGAACAACAGATGCTGCTATTTAAAAAATTGCCTCATTAAGGTGTCATGTTTCATTCTGTATATATGACAAGCAGCTCTTCAAACTGAGATACAGTTTCTGTAACTCTCTACGTCTTCAATTGCAACTTCAATCAAAAAAAAAAATTCGCTGAGGCACTTAAAGCATTTCTTTTTGACATCTACTCTCTTAGCCATTTTCTTTTATTATTCTTAATATCATTGAACATTATAATTAACAAATAAGCTACAATATTAATTCCTACTTGTAATATGAACAAATTTTCAAGAAGTTCACAATGTTCAACTAGAGAACTGTTCTGACAGTGGACTGTCATCTAATTGTTACTAGCATGCTATTACCCCCACCATCAATGCTCCTGCACACTGTCGTTCCAGTCAACTCGCACCGTGTAAACGCAGTCTAAGATACAAAGCAAGGTGATACACATTTATTCGTTTTTTGTTTCTCTCTTGCAGTAATTTATTCATGTGGATGTTGTTGATGGCTGGTCAGATACTACATATTTATCTAATCCATCCAATCAGATAAATATGGAATATTTAATATATGGGGTTGATTGTTACAAATTTACTCATAGATAATGAAGAAACTCTCATTCTCCTGGCAAATATGTAAGATACCATCAATATTATACATCCAGGTTGTGGAAAGGAGGTTTTCTTTTGCTTATGGCTTTATTTATCACTAATGTTGAGATCATTATAGTGGCAAGAAATGAATGGGGACAAAGAATGGGTAGGAATTCGGTCGTGGTGTAACAGCCCTCATACCTGAATTTTGAATAGTATTGTACTGTATGAAGTATTTGTAGTGAGCTAAAGTTTGCTTGAATATGATCTGGTATGTTTGTTTTGTAATTTCTTGTAAATCAGTGAATATAGACTTTGTTTTATGAAAGAAAAATATTTAAAGTCCATTTAATATGTTAAAGAACCGAATGGTGCAAGATAATTTCTTAAATGTTTGTAATTCCATGTATTAATGCAAGTTATGATGTCTACAGGACAATTTTCTACAGTTTGAGATGATTTCTGCAAATAATTTTGTATTTTAGTATCTCTAATTACCATTTCTGATCATATTGTAATGTTGTTAAGTAATTTTGTATTAATTCCGATTGTTTTTAGTATGTTTGATTGTTTGAGTGATTGTTAATGTTCGAGAAATATCGGGCAGATGCCTTTGAAGAGTTCTCGTAATTTCGATAGAGACTGTATAAACAGATCGGCTGGACAGAGTCAGTATTCATTCATTCATCCAGTTAGTTTTTTCAAGTTGAGTTCACAGAGATTTTATAAAGATTATCTTTGCGACGGCTCAGAAGTGCATCTCTGTATTGTATCTAGGCTTGTGAATATCGCTGACTTCGTTTTGAGCAAATAAACAAATCTTCAACATAACCTTTTGGTGGACTTTTTAATTAATCAATATATATAAATTAAACCACCGAAGAACCTAATAGTGGCCTTTTGAAGTAATCTGGGGTGATCTGGAGGGATATCAGTTATGACTGTTGGAGGTAAAACATATGTGAAGCCATTAAAACAGACTAGAAAGACACAGAATCTGAAGAGCAAACTGAAATTTGAGCTGGAAGGTCAATAACATCATGTTTTTACACTCTCACAAATGATAAGGATAAATGTGCTTCAGCCCAAGTCTTTGGTCGAAAGTGCCCCAGGTCGACCAATTCCAACGACGATAACTCCCCCTCCCCCCCCCCCCCACAGCTTCCGGCATCTAACCACCATAGTGCCCGATAGAAGACTCAAGGACACTGCCACACACAATCACCAGTGATCTGCACTAGGTAGTTTCAGCTGAAAAGTGAAATATAGGGACATTCACGTCTTTGGTATAAGTATAAAAGTGCCCCAGGTCGACCAGTATCAACTACCATATCTCTAACGCTCCCCTAGCTACCTACATGGAATCCATAGTGCACAATGGGAGACTCAATGCAACTGCGATACGCAAACACACTGCACTACGTAGGTGTGGCAGCAAACTGAAATATAAAGACACACGTCTTTGGGCGAAATACGAAAATCTCCATGACTGACCACTTTCAACCACCATATTACCCACACCCCCACATCTACCAACTTTCGGCCAACGTTGTGCACAATTGGTGACTCTCTGCAACTACCACACACAAACACCAGTTATCTGCACTAGGTAGTTTCAGCTGAAAAGTGAAATATAGGGACACACATCTTAGGTAGAAGTATAAAAGAGTCTCAGGTCGACCAGTATCAACTACCATATCTCTCACACCCCCTTAGCTACCTACATGGAATAACCATAGTGCATTATGGAAAACTCCATGCTACTACCACGCACAAACATCAGTGATTCTGCTAGGTAGTGGTGGCTGCAGGATGAAGTATAGGGATACAAAAGTCTAGCTTTGTATATGTATATATATATATATTATATAAGATTATTATTTTAATGTGTTAGAAATAATTATTTCTGAACATTTAAAAAATACTAGCTGGTGACCATGACTTTTTTCGTGTTTGTAAAGAATTTGTATTGACAGCTACCAACATCTAACCACCATAGTGCACGATGTGAGACTCGATGCTATTACCACACACAAACACAAGTCATCTGCGCTTTGTAGTTCAGGCAGCAAAGTAAAACACACGTGTTTGGTGGAAATACGAAAATATCCTCGATCAATCACTTTCAGCCACCATATCTCCCACACTCCCACAGCTACCGAAATTCGGCCAACGTTTTGATCAAAGGGTGACTCTGTACTACTACCACACACAAACACCAGTAATCTGCGCTAGATATCGAAGTGCGCTGAAAAGTGAGACACCATGACACATACATTATTGGTAGAAATATGAAAGAGCTGCAGGTCGACCAATTTCAACCACCATATCTCCCACACCCCCATAGCTACCAGCATCTAACCACCATAGCGCACGATGGAAGACACGATACTACTACCATACACAAACACGAATGGTCTACGCTATGTAGTTGTGGCAACAAAGTGACATATATGAAGACAAATGTCTTTGGTTGAAATACGAAAATATCCTCTATTGACCACTTTCAACCACCATATATCCCACACGCCCACAGTTACCGAAAATCGGCCAACGTTGTGATCGACGGATGACTCCATGCTACTACTACACACAAATACCAGTGATCTGCGCAAGATAGTTTTGGTTGAAAAGTGATACACCATGACACATATGTCTTTGGTAAAAATATGAAAGTGCCGCAGGTCGACCAATTTCAACCACCATATCTCCCACACCTCTATAGCTACATCTAACTACAATAGTGTACGATAGGAGATTCGATGCTATTACCACACAGAATCGTCAATGGTCTATCCTATGTAGTTGTGGTGGGAAAGAGAAGTAAAGGATACATAAGTCTTTGGTCGAAATATGAAAAGGCCCTGCATCAATTACTTTTAACCATCATATCTCCCACAGCTATCGGCATTCGGCCAACGTTGTGCATGATGTGAAACTCATGCTACTTCCACACACAAACACTAGTGATCTGTGGTAGGTAGTGGTGTCTGAAAAGTGAAATATAGGGAAACACAGGTCTATTTATATATATATATATATAGTACCTGGGTGACCGATCTACGCTCGGTATCTTTCGATTTCTGTTCAATATCCAAGATTTCGAGTAAAGTTTGATTAAAGTAAAAGGCTTGAAGGCTTCCTAGGCGTTTTGAGGTGCACAGTTCACCAAAGAGAAGCTTAACTAACATCAGTAAGCGTACTGGTACCTGAAACTTCTACGTAATGAGGTTAGAGCCGTTTTCGAGAAAACAAATACAAATGTGGTCCTATCTTTTTTTTTTTTAAAAAAATCGTGTTAAAAACTTGAAAAGCAAAACGTTATCTACATGTGAAATTTGATCCAAATCACTAGATCCATTTGTGAGACCGCCTCACATATTACTTTTAAAAAAATGCTATTATTATGTAAAATAGAAATCTTAATGCCAGTTTGATAGGCCCTATTAATTAATGGTGCAAGATTTGTGGTATTTCAGAGGATTCTACGATAACCCTTGATGATGGATTCTTATGTAACTCGACAAGAAAAATTGAAAGTAAAAAATATTTTTTTATATATATCTCGCTTAGTTCTCGAGATATCGTATCTCAAAATTTACGCGGTTGGTTGAAATGCGACCTGAACCAGAAGACATATTTCGCCATAGCCAAGTTCGATGGTGAATTCGTATGAAACTCGTCGAGACAAATCGAAAAAAATGAATTTTTCTGATATCTCGTTTAGTTCTCGGGATATTATATCTCAAAAGTGAAGAGGTTAGGATTAGCTCCAGCCTGGACCAGAAAGAAAAAAAACACCAAAATGACCATGTCTATATGGTGGAAATGTAATTTCAATGTTTTATTTTGTACCTAGTGGTTGTTGTTAGGTTGAAATACAGCCTGGACCAGAAGAAACGTCGCCAAAAGCACAAGGAACTATACATATAAATGATTTTTGACATGCTATATCTCGAAAACCAAGAACATTTATTCTTTATTTTCGATATGTTTCATCGAGTTCTATAAGAATTCATCATCGGGTTGTGACGTTAATAGAACATCATCTGTGCTAAATTTATTCACTCTGATAAAACTATGCTCATACATGGCAGTAATCTCACATCTTCTGATCAGCATTTCAAAATGCTAATAAAACAATTCCCATAAGAAGTAACCTTCGTTATAAACATTAATAAAGCACAAGGTCAGACGATTCAAAAGGCAAGATTCTATTTATCAGAACCCTTTTTTTCGTATGTGCACTCGCACGCGGCTTTTTACTTTATTATCAAACTCTACTCGAAATCTTGTACATTGAACAGAAATCGGAAGATGTTTTATAATTAAGGAGGTAGTATTTAATGACTAACTAACAACCACTTTTTACGGTCAAAAAGTAAACGATGATTACTTTATAAAGAAGTTTCTGATAAAACCATTGATAAATTTTTAATTATCTTCCTTTTTAAATGTTTTACAATTAAACTTGCAGTGTTAATATTTCCACGGGTCAGCCACTATACGAGAACTGTTCGTTTAATTATTCTTTGAAATCAAAGAAAATCAATTTGTAGGCTTTCTGGTACCTGAATTGTCTACGAGATGGCGCTAGTGCCGTTTTCGATATACGGAGTGACAAAATTGTTCATATTTTGTAAACTCGCTTTTTTGTAGGGAAGACAACTATTTAGGTAATCTTAAAAGTCAAAACGTTATCTAAATACCAAATTTCATCCAAATCATCACAGCCGTTTCCGAGATCCGAAATATATATATATATATATACAAGAATTGCTCGTTTAAAGATATAAGATATATAAGATTTCCCCTAAATAATGCATTAACTGATATACACATTAACACCAATAATATCAATTTGTTAAATTCCATCTTTGGTTTAATTTTGAAGTCCATAGGTTTAAGTTTTATTTATTGAATATTAAGTACTTAATATTCTTAAAGGTGTGTTAGTTTTTGGGAAAATCATGCCACTCACTGATTTGTGGTGAAAATTACAGATTGCAGTGAGTTTAAGAAGTGCTAGGAATGTAATGGGGAAAATGGGAACTAAATGATGCTCTTCGTGGTATTGCCCACTCTCTTCTATGGAAAGTAAACTTTTAAAATAGGATAAGAAACTTTCAGCGCAAGAAGAAAATATCAGAGAGATGGGGGGGGGGGGGGAGCAATCAGGAAGACGGGTGATATGGCCTTTGGGCTAACCATATAGAAGCAGAAAGGAAAGATAGTGGGGATAGTTGGGAGGGTGAAAAGAATGGAGGGAGTTGCCAATAGGACTTAGGAGAAAAAGGGTAAGCAGAAAAAAAGTAACAGATACTTAAAAAAATTTAGAAACAAAGTTTTGACCTTTTACCAGAGTCAGATGAGGGAAGAGCCTCATATAAATGTAGAGGTATGTAAGGTTCAGCAGGGCATTAGAAATAAGGGTGCTGAAGGAAAAATATGAAAAAAAGGGTTCTGCTGCTAGGTAGTAGCCATGGGAGAGGCATAGACACTCTTCCACAGATCAGTTAAGCATTCAATGGGGAGGGTGACTGCACTCTGTAGGGGTTCCATTAAGCATCAGGAAGGAGCTCATGCAGGTCTTCAGTCGTCATGATCGGCCACAGCTGAGAGACTAGTAAATGTGGAGGAGAGTGAAAAGGGTGGTTCTGTGAATTTTTTGGATTAGAAGTTAATGGTGGTAGGGGGGGGGGGGATAAAAATTATTTTTCAAGGGGTATTGATTGCAGCTGCGAAATGGGGAAAAATCTAAAGAAATAAAGGAAGTTTTTGAAACAATAGTAAACAGAGGTTCAACTCAGAAGGCAAAGGTTGATGTTGCAAGTATCACAAAGCCAGTTAGTATTACTAGTGAACTGTATAACAAATAAAGTAGTAAAGTTTGAAATTATGATAAACAAATCATAAGTAATTACAGGATACAGTTTTGGTTATAAGAAAGAGTACTAGCCAATGAGTTTTTCTTTAATTGTTTTTGGAGTCTCCACAGAGATTAAAGACCAATTGGCAGGGAGGTATTCATATTAGTTAGCAAAAACTACTAAAGTTCACTGGTGATCAGATATTATAAATAATACTTCTGTGGTGATAAAATACGAGGCGTATTTTTAAGTAAGTTCAGTTAAGGATTATTGCTCCTGCAATGTTGCAATTGTAATTGTGCTTGGTGCGGTTGTACAGTTGATAAGCAACTTGTACACGCATTATGAGATTGCTAGCACTTGTGTGAGATTCATGGTGAGTGATTGACATGTTCAAGGTCTTTGACTGGCCCCACGGACAGTGAAATACGGTCTGTCATGCTGACATGGTTTGTTTGAATTTATTTTTCGTTGGCGATGAAGTGTGCTTACGTTCATGGTCTGCTGATTCGATTCAGGTGTCACATGACACATCCAAGAGTCATCGCCTGTCTCAATATGGCCTAGACCTCATCACCTTTCCCACTTGTGAAAAAGATCAATGTGCTGGAAGCCCATTTGGTTTTGTGTTCCTCAATGAGCATCTTGGGCATCCATAGCAAGCACAATTTTCGAAACTGTAATCAAATATTGTAAAGAACATAAGAGATTGTGTCAATTACCTCGAACTTGTCAACCGCTCACCATGAACCACACACAAGGGCTAGCAATATTACACTGCATGTGCAAGTTGCTTAGCAATTGGAGCACTGAATGTGCATGTGCGCAACGACAATTGCAGCACTGCAAAAGAAACTTACTTTGAAAATACACCTCATATCAAGTTGCTGGCTGCTTACCACAGCAGAAAAATAAATGATGAAGATAAACCGCTTGGGGAGAAGCTAAATTAATATTCAGAGTTTACAGGTGAGCAAACAGATTTAAATTTAGATTAATATCAAACCGTGACTTGCAAATGCCTCAGTAATGAAAGAATGTTCTTAACCCTCAATTGGAGGGGCTGCTGTTCAGTGCAATTTTGGAGGGGCGGCGTATTACATCGTTACCTTCAAATTTCCACCAATTTTTACTGGTTTATTACATTTATATGTTTAAGAACCATATTCAAAAGCAAAAGTTGGTTCATTTGGAATACATTAACACAGTAGCTCTAATTTTACATCGATTGTGGTATTGTCAATGGCTGTACACTTTTTTGGGCAGTTTTTATTGAAAGAGTCAAAAAAATTGTTTTTCTGTGTGTGTCCTTTTTCATTGAAACTGTAGGCAATTGCTAGCTTCTGAATCATTTGAGGCCCACGACCCATTGCAAAATTTCAATTCCAGTGCCGTCCTTCGCCTACGCTTCATCAAGATTGATTTTGGATAATTTTTTTTGACACTAGTAAGTATAAAATACCTAAAAAAATCCAATACTTATGCTCTATTGATATCAAACATACTGCTCTTAGAAATTTTTTTGAGAGCATCCACTGTTCCGTTCCGTTGTAGGTAAATGTTTTTATACTACACAAGATCATCAATCATATTACTGTTTACAATTTGCTGGAAAACAGAAAATTCATCAGTTACATCATTACAGTTTTTGGAAAATGGAAGAATGGTTTTCAATAAATTTTTATGAGGTATTCTTGCAAATTTTCTCTTGACGGGACTATTGTTCCAAATATGAATTTCATTTACTTCTTTCAAAATCTTCCCTCTTACCTTTTCTGTTCGTAAATTATTTTTGCAAAAACATCATCATTACCCGAATCGCTGACAACTCCAACATCGGTAGAATTATCGTGTGACAGAAAAACATTAGGTGATAACACTTGAGAAGGATCATGAAAATCTTATACAATTTCTGAGTACATTTTACGCTCAGAATTTTCCATGAACTCTGATTCATCGATATCAGATGCACTGTAGACAGATCCGAGCGCCTCTTCATCAGAAAGTTATTATAAAAATCTGATAGTCTTCAGGAGAGAGATAATAATTTCTTGACATAAATGGAGGGGCGGCATACTGGGTTCGCCAAAGTGACACATATGCAAGAAAAGGTTTATGAGGGAAAACCAAAGTCAAACTGAACAGGTTGGCAAGGAACATTGTTGTTGGCAATTGTTACTATGGGGTAGATGTAGAAGGAGTGCTTAGAAAGAGATAGTCACAGCCAGAAATAACTCATTGGCGTACTCTGTACACCAGGCCCTCCATTTGAGGTTTAAACAAATTGTACAGCAGAATACAAGATGAGTAAACATGCTGGATATATTCCTAATAAAACCAAATGATAATCTTGTAGGGTCACAAGTAACTAAAGGAATAAGTGATGATGAAGTAGTCCTGATGAATATTAGAGGATACAGTAAGCAAGTGGCCAAAATTGAAGGGGAAATAGGTACAATTATAAAACATGCACAAGTTTGAGAACTGAAGAGATGGGAGAAGGCTGAACAGTTTCAGGTTGACCTGGACGGAATATCTAACTGGGTAGGTCAACACGGAAAGAAGATAAATGCCCAGAATAGTCAGCTTATTAGGCAGACAGATAAAAAAAACTAAAGGTTATTTATAATTGTTGGGTGTGCACAGATTTACTTGTTTAAGACTTTACATCATAGCGTTTGATGATAAAGCCAACTGTGTAGAACACATTGGGCAAATGGTAGGAATATTCTTCATTTACTGGAAAGTGTGATGAGTGGTTGTATCAGAGAAGAGAAGGAACTGGTTTAAAAAAGTTTGGTCAGACCACTGCTTGAATATGGTTGTGTAATTTGGGACCCATATTTTGGGTTTCAAATATAGAAGTTGTGCAAAGCAGGGTAGATCGATTTGTTTGTGGAAATTACCACATTACCTGTTCGGTAACTAATATGATAAAGGAGCTCGATAGGGGGTCTCTGAGGGCGAAAAGTGTGTTGGAAGTAGTGTTGCAAATTGGAAAAAAAAAACATTTTTTTCAGATTTGTGAAAAAAAAAAACAAGCACCCTTGTTTTCTTTTTCCAATTTTGTTTTTTTCAGAAAACTATTTATTTGAGAAATTATAGTTTTATTTATGGAAATTAAATTTTAAATGTGTGTTTTAAATCTTACTACATCATATAATGTCTTACATAATGATTCATAAATGTATCTACATAGGTAGCATAATTTTTTATTCATCCTCTATGTCAGTACCACAATCACTAGTATCAGCACTACCAACACTAGTTTGGTTGGTGTCGGAATTTTCCGTTTCTTCTTCTGTCTACTCTATATTCATAACTTCAGAAGTAGTTACATTTTCTTTTACTGGTTGTTCTTGTATTGTGCGCAAAAGATTTTGAGATTGCAATTTTAAATTATGAGCAAAGTACACACTGTGCATAAAGACTGCGCCGATAGTTGTATATTACGGTCTTTTAAGTTGAATTTAAATCTATTAGCATACAAAATAGGAGCTTTATTTCTTTTCAGTCGTTGGTTTACGCCAACAGTTGCAAGGAAACAGTTCATAATTACTGACAATTAAACGAGTTACTATACGCTGAGAGTTTAACAAGTATACGAATATAAGGAAAGTACAATAAGTAATCAAATGGGGCAAAAAACCGTAGATAAATTTTAAATTCCTAATTTTTTAAAAAGATCCGTAGGTATACAGATAAATCCGTAGGGCTGGCAGCACTAGTTTAGCGAGTATCAATCCAAACAACGGGGAATGGGGATTCCTTCTCGAACATCCTAGCCTCTTCGGGAAGTCCCCGATCATAAAAGAAAATTTCGGTCAATATTTCCAATATTTTAGTTTTTCTTTTTTTCTACTGAACCAGAAAAATATAGTAGATTTAAAAATTAAGATATTAAATGATAAATGTCTTACAAATTTGAGATTTAGTAGTTACGAAAAAAAACATGTCCCAGAAAAAAACGTTTTTTTTCACAGTTTTTTCATGTTTTTTTTTTCAAGTCAGGAAAAAAAAGCGTTTTTTTACAACACTAGTTGGGAGTGAAGTTATTTAAAATTTGTAAAGGGCAAAAGTAGATGGGTAGTGGGATTTCCACTCAAAGGCTGTAAGATAATGATAATAATAATAAGAAGAAGAAGAAAGGGACAAATAGATGAGAAACTGCCACCAGAGCATGTGCCTCATCACAATTAAATTAACTTGTTTCTTGTTTAACTAGACGACTTGAGAAGCAAATGTGGACGACTTTCAAAATAGCATTGTCCAAATAATCTCTTGCTACTCCAATACCTTAAAGGTAGACCCGCAGCCCTTTCCTAAGCTATACACCACAAAAATTATTTTTTCTCTGTCTAACCAAGTGATCATTGAATACACATTCAAAGCATCAGCTTACAAATTTACATTCCTGAATCTCTGCTTGACCATGAAACAAAATAGATGATATATACCCATATACACGGGACATTTCTAGGCATATATCCTTCATAACTGATTCTTAAATAGTGTGTTTACCCCAATGAGTTTATACTTTTTACAAAACAACCTGCTTTCTCACTAATTTCTTTCTCTTACACCACAACTTCCTATAGTATTCTCCTCTTTTACTTCTCCCACTTCCGCACACTAAGCACCCATGATTATTAGGTTTTCCTTCCCCTTCATATGGGTTAATTCTTCAATTTCATCATATAATTTCTCTGTTTCTTCAGAATCATCTTGTGAGATTGGCATATTCTCTTGTACTAATGTGATAGGAGCAGGCTTATCAAATTTAATCCTGTGACTGTTTGTAATAACTTGTTTCTTTACTCTCTTGTTCATTACAAATCCCAAACCAGAAATCCTATGCATCTGTGCACTTAATCTTACTAATTCGAAAGACATCTAACTTAAATCATGCCATCTCCCTTTTTAAGTTTTCTAATCTACCTGCCCAATTAAGACTTCTAACACTCCATCCTCCATGTTTTTATCAAAGCTGAGCAGTCTCCACCTGGAGATTAGATTGGCAGACTATTTTACCACCAGAATATTTTATCCAAAAAGAAACCACCTTAATATATATAATTTAAAAAGATTACATAGCCTCAGGATACCTGTGGTTCTTTAATGCAGTGACTTCCTATTGCCTTCTGCATCACAAAGCTGTTGGTCATTTCTGATTCATCTGTCTTTTACCCCAAGTGCTATAGGGTGCCCTGAACCACTCCCTACCATTTTACCCTCTTTCGTGGAGGACATTGGCTAACAGTGGGTAACATCTTATACCAGGAGTCATGCAGTCACCAAAGCCGTGTACATATAAATGGGGTATACCATTTAAAGGAGAGGTTAACATCTGGTTGAAAGAGGATAATATAATCTCTACCAAGCTGTGAAACCACATCTGACTGTAACATCATGGTTAGCTTCGACATTGTATGAGGGGTCTTCTGAAAGAGTCTCTGCAACTTTTGCATCCCTATTTTGAAACCAATATTGTAGCTCTCTTTGACTCTGTTCTTACCTCTTACCCTGCAACAAGAATTTGATTTAAAGTCAAGTCTAACTAATGGCTGTAAAGAACAGAGTGAAAATAATGTACTGAAGATGACAATGTACATAAGACATTTGTCACATAAAGAGCAGTTGTCATATGTCTTGCTCCAAAACAAGTATAGTTATTAACCAAAATATTGTAAAGTATGTTTGTGTGTTTCTTTAGGTAAGTGACAGGTTATTTCCCCTATTTTTCGTTATTTTCATTGTCTAGCGGCATTTTTGTCGTCATCATTACCCAAAAATAATTAGAGTGATACCGATATTCTAACAGTTATCAAAGATGGTTAAATATAAGTTTTTTAAAGCCAGTAATGACAATAGTGTAAATTTTCAAATATAACTTGAAGTACAAGGTCTGTCGCAACACTATCCGACCTCTTTCATATCTTCGTTTTTGACCATTTTGTCTCATATGCTGGGTAGGAGTGTCAGCAGTAAACCTTCACAACCTTCCTAGATGCCGCAGCTGTCACTGGGACGTCTTAGTTCATGTACAGCGTACATTTGTTTACAAAGTGTTTAGTACGTTCGTCGCATTTTGCTATTGTAAAAATGACAGAAAGATCGGAGCAAACAAATCTGAACTAAATTTTGCTTTAAACTTGAAAATAGTATGCGGAGACCATCGAAATGATGAAGACGACATTTGGGGACAAGTGTATGAGCAAAACACAAATAAAAGAGTGGTATAAGCTGTTCAAAGATGACCACACATCTGTTGATAGTAACCACATTCTAGGCAGCCTTTGACGACAAAAATACTGTATAATATTGAACGTGTGTGACTTGCGATCAATGAAGATTTTCGATTGACTATGCGAGGACTAGAATATTATCTTGGAATACCAAAACATAGTGTTTGGAAGATTTTAACTCAAAATTTTTAAATGGTTTGAGTGTGTGCAAAATTCATTCTGAAATTGCTAACGGTGGAGCATAAAAACCTTCGACTTGAAATCACTCAGGACAATTTGGAAATCGTCAATAATGATAAAAATATGCTTAAAAAGATTATAACTGGTGGATTTATGGTTATGATCCCGTAGCAAATAGTCTTCGCACTTGAAGCTGTTGTTGGAGCCATGACCAAAAAAAGTGTGCCAAAGTCAGATCAATGTCAAGTCACTGCTGACTGTTTTATTATGAAGATTTTGTACACCACAGCAGTTCGATGACAAAGAAACACTCGAAACTTTTTTTTTTTTTTTTACTTATGGCTTTATGCCTCGTCAACGTTGAGATCATTAGACGGGATGGGACTGGGGACAAGGAACAGAAAGGCATTCGGTCATAGCCTTTAGAAGAAAGCATCCCGGCATTCACCTGGAGTGATTTGAGGAACCCATGGAAAACCCAAATCTGATTCGAAACTAATACAACAAACGCTCTAAAGGCGATACCAAAACACGAATTCCAGGACTGCTTCCGAATACGGAAAGGCCATTGGGAGCAAATTCTTCAATCAAATGGGAACTACTTTAAAGAATGCCACCAGCCCAATGACGCAGAATTACACTAGTGGGAAAATATTTAGGAAGGTCAGATACTTTTGAGGTAGACCTCGTATTGTAAGTAGTAATGAGCCTCTTAATGTGACAAACCGGAGTATTTGATGTGGTAGAAGATGAATCTTCTGAAGTGATAGTTAATGATTTCCATGGTGAAAATAATATTAAAATCAAATAAAGAAGAAGTAGTGTATGAATAAGTGTGTGGTGTTTTTGATAACAAATTAGGTAGAGGAGATAGTGGTGCAGTGGCAACTCAAGTGATAAATAATGTGTTATACAAGAGCTATGAATGTCTTGTAACATTTTCAGTGACTGATAAATTGGAAACCTAATAATGTCACAAAAAGTGTAATTTCGCGTGGTTAGGAAATGTGTGCAGGGCAGTAACTTTTATTAAGTCAGAAGATATGTAAACAATTAATTGATAGGCATAGATACAAGTTTCAATACATTACTTTAAGCATGTGTTAGGGATAAAGAGTTTTTGAAGGTAAGCTGCCACTAATGGGCTTTGGCAGTGGCAAGTTACAAAGGGACCATAGGTGGGCACAGTTAATTGAAAAATTAACTTCGTTAATCATTAATACGCTACTTAAAAAGTTAAGTTCGATAATCGTTAAAGCGCTACATTTTCAAATTTAACACAAGTTAAAGTTAACGATTAAAAGTTTATCATCCAAAAGTGGATCTGATGTTTATATATTGCAATAGGTATTACTGCAAGCAATTCCAAGGTGCTATGTGATGTGAATCAATAATACATCTACCCAATGTTCTTCTGGAAATTGAATTTTTATTGGAGTTCAACGTTTTAACCAGCTTCTCAAATGTATTGGATTCTTCAGAACACAGTGGAATCATGTTGGCAACGAAAATGTTTACAATATATCGGTCCACCGGCTTGGTAAACAACGGTGCCAGTAGCTATGATGCCAAATGTTTTATTAACAAACTTTAATTAACAGATGGAGATGAAAGTAAATCAATTCTGCTGCCATCTACATCAGAAAGAGCCACAGCACTTGAAGAAGGTTTTGGATTATTTTTCTATTTTCCCACGAGTTGGCCCTGCTTTTACTTTCTCTTCAAACTGTTCATCTTTGGATATATGTATCCTCTTCGTATGTTTTTCAAGATTACTAACTGGACATGAGAACTTTGGTTGTAGAAAATTTAGGCAAACACAGTTTGCACTCATAAATCAACTGTTCTCCCAGACTTGATTTAAATGCAACATAATTGGATGAATGTGGTCGAGGATTTTTAATAATCTCATTGCTATTGTTAGCATTGCTGTTTTCACTAACGGATTCAAGAGCTTCAGTTTTCATGACATAATCATTTAACGAGAGTCAGTTTAAATTATTTCACTAGTGAACACCAAACCAATACCAACTAAAGAGTGAAATTTTCCTTGCAGTAAAAAAAGTTAGATTATTAAAATATCAAAATCAATCGCCGATAGAAATAGAAACGAGTAGTGAGCTCCAGTTTGCAGACGTAAAATAGAAATGCTCCAAAACCCACACCATGCCAAGCATAACAATTGTGTATGCTTCACATTTACTTCGTATTACCTAATCCGTTCACCATCCGACTTGTGGAACGTACAAGCAGGGCGTGGTGTGCAATTCAAACATACCAAATGAAGTCTACTAACAATGTAACAGACTAAAGTTAGTGGTAGTCCAATTTAACAAGTTAAGAAAACCGTTAACGATATTTTAGATTAACTTAAAAGTTAAATTTTTGCAAATTTTGTTAACTTCATTAACAATTAGCAGATTAACAGTTTTCTGCATAGCTGTGAAAGGGACTGCCTTCAGCAAAATACATTCTTCCATTGCGGACATAATATTTCCTTACATAATCCAAGAGTTGAATGATTTTTTTAAAAAAAATAATAACTTTCATCCACTACATAATATATTATTAGGAGTAACGTATTCTTAAGCAAAGAATGTTAATATAAGCAAAGAACAAAAAAACATGCATACTTGGCATGCTAATTTGTACATCAGGTCTAAAGACGTCTAACATAGTCATGTATTGTATATAGGGATTGCAATCCCGCATCATTAGACAGTCTGGCGGATCCCGCACAAAATTAAGCGGATCCGCAATCCGCAAAATCCGGTGGAAACGCGTGTCAGTCTGCATGACTCGCTGCCCCAGTAGGTCTCTGTCGGATATTTTGCACTGTTTGCCTGTACCCTTGTAGTTGGCATTTGACTCATGTGAACAAGCATTTGTGTTTATCAACCTTCGTCATTCGTAAGTAAATAAATACACTTTTACGTATTCATCAAAACTTACTTTTGTTTCGAGTACACATTTCTGTAATTTGAGATATGGTGCGTATTTAGTACGATTTTCTAACTATATAATTATTTTTTAAGTGACGCACACGTTATCTGAACTACACAGTTACAGCTTTTTATTCACGGTTTCATTATTCCCCTTTTCTGTATTTGCAGATAAAGTAATTGTTACAATTTCCTAATTTGCAGCTGCAAATTTGATTATTCGTTGATATGAAACTAATGTTATCGTAATTCTAACTATCGCGTACCTATTTATTTAACAACTATCAAAAGGAAATTGTATATCCTCTGACTTATTGTTATTTTGGCCGCTGCCTCTATGACGAAAGCCACCTGCTTACATGTGCCGCTCAGGCTTTCGATTAATCCCTCATCTCCTGGTTATTATTTCGACTAAAGGTAAAAAAAATTATAATGAAATTTTCACGGGTGTATCGACGAATTGAGTTGTAGGAACACCATACTTCGACGGCTGCCTCCGCCGTCTTACTTAAGTGTGTAATTGCGTGTGTTTCCAATGAAATCCGGAGATACAACCTATGAGGGCTTCACTGCAATCATTCGCCGAGAAAGTCTTATTTCTTACTAAAAAAAGAATACTTTCCACTCTAAAAACGTCGTTACGCCACATAAGGAAATCTGAAATACTTGACAGTTTACGTGTTGGTGAGTAGTTTCTTTTAATATGATTGAATCAACTGTAATATCAATCTGGAATCAGGATATATAATAATGAATCACGCAAAAAAAAAGCCAAGTCTCGTGCTTGTGCAGTGACAAAAAGTTATGAGATCTTGTTCTGAGCTAAGTCTACACTTTACAGAGTATATTCACTTCACTTTGTGAAATGGAATGCTTTTCTCGGTGTTATGGAACGTTTATTTAGAATTTAAAAAAAAAAAAAAAAAAAAAAAAAAAAAAAAAAAAAACCTGGTAACTTGGCCACTAAGCAAACCATATTTTTAAACTTATGTGATGTATTGTAAGGCACATAATATGACCTATGACTAAATAATTTCCATTTTTATTATTTATTTAAAAATTGGTTTAGATTAAAAAACAAAAATGTAAATCCTCGAAAAACACTTAAGACACGCTAAAAGGTTTATGTCATTTTTCCAATCAAAATATTGTTAATTTTTATCATTTAACATTAAAAATTATTTATTATTTTAATTATTATTTAATTTATTAACGTTTTTAGTAACTATGTTTTAAATATATGCGTTAAAAAACTGTTTGTACCAATTCCGCACGGATCCCGCGGGATTTGCACAAATCCCGCGCGGATCCCGCGGGATTGAAAACACTGCGGGATTGCAATCCTTAATTGTATATCAGGCAAATAAGACGAGTTTTTAAATAACAGGAGTAAAAAATTATAAATACATACATCCCAAAAAAAAAAAAAGATTTTTAAACTTCTTCCCCCTAAACACCTTAGCAAGTTTCAGCAATTTTGCGAAATAAGATATGCATAATAGTTACACTAACAGCATTAGAAACATACATCTATTCATGCTGACAGCAGAATTAATACCAACATATTTAAATACATGTTGCAACTGTGCACTAATTACATGACGTATGCTATTTTACATGCTTTTGTTGGCTCTTTCACAGAAATTCAACAATCTTAGAAAAATAATCTCATATTACAAGTAGGCTTAACTTCACTACAGTAAGGTGACAAGAACTACTATGTGTA
Organism: Vandiemenella viatica; assembly: GCA_031002005.1. Lineage (NCBI taxonomy): Eukaryota > Metazoa > Arthropoda > Insecta > Orthoptera > Morabidae > Vandiemenella > Vandiemenella viatica. The sequence continues at coordinate 266,776,347 of JARYHS010013630.1, forward strand.
CTTTCACTTAGAACTTAACAAAAAGTTGTCCATACAGAGAAGACTTCCAAACAACATCTAAAGAGGTCATGAGTACTTAGGTAGAGAATCCGTATGATGTCTCTAGACATCATCCACAGTGTTAATTGAGCCATTCCGTGATTGTAGCATTTTAAATCTTACAAAAAAATATTTTGTAGTCGTACTTTAGCGAAAGTATAAATTAGTATGATTTTAAACACACTGCTCTCAGCAACGGTAAATAGTTGATAGATGTAAAATACAGCCAACCAGTTGCATCAGTCAGGCTATTAGTCTTGACCAGTTTCGACCTTCTTAAGATGGTCTTCAGAAGTACATGATAATATACTATAAAAGAGAGTAAAAACTCTTGTCAATTTCAAGCAATCAAATTAAACATTTAACATAACTAGTGGGTGGAGATGACCATGTGCTTGCACCAAGCACGCTTCGTCAACTGAATAAGCTATCGTAAAACATTATACCAGGAAATCTCTATATGAACAAAGATCGATTCTCATGAAATAAGCCTCAATCATAAACACAGATAAATAGAGGAGAATTTAAAATAAAGTAAATTGTACTAAACTTGGTACACAAGCACATGTTCTACATAACTATACAATATTTTTCTAATCACCTATAAGTGGAAATAAGGATAAAACTAGCAGATTGTTCAATAAAATTATACATCTCCTATGGTTGACTCATAGATAATTAAATGACTAAAATCTATCTAAGTTGCCGACAGTGGATAAGAGTATTGATATATTGATCATGTATGCGTCTTCAACCGTATTTACATATTGAAACATAGAAGGTGACATACAGCTGACAAATTTATATTAAATTGCATAGGTGGTAACTTAAATGTAACAACAAGCAATTATATAGGTTTTTTGAGGACCTTGACAGTTGTCACCCTTTCCATACCAAACGTTTCCTCCCATACAGCCTTGTGATCCGTGGCAGACACATCTGTTCCGTCCAAGAATCAATTTTAAGTTACTCCCAAAAACTATCCCAAATCCTCATTTCCCGCCAATACCCCCACGACCTAGTGGAAAAAACAAATCTCCCGAGCCATCTCCCACAACTCTCGTTCTGCACCTCCTAAAACTGTCCGTGGACCAACACTCGTCACCCAGTTCTTTCCTCGCTTGGAATTCATCAACCAGATTCTCCCCCGTGGGCATGAGTTCCTACGGTCCTTCCCTAAAATGCATCTCCTTCTTCCCAAAATCCTACCCCCTGCCTCCCTTACTTGATTCAGCAGACCACCCAATCTGAATAACATCCTGGTCCACAAGCATTTACCGTCTGACTCTCCTAGACCTCCACATGGATCTTTCCCTTGTAATAGACCCCGCTGTAAAACATGGAGCATGCACCCTGCCAACACCACATACTCTAATCCTGTCACAGGAGAATCCTTTCCCATAAGAGGACATGCTGTGTGTTCTACCACTTACCTTTTTTACCAACTCACCTGTCTCCATTGCAGTGCTTCCTACATCGGCCTCACCACTCAACAACTATCCTTCAGGATGAATGGGCACAGGCAAAAAGTTTATACTTCCAATCCTGACCATCCAGTGGCAATTCATGCCAATTCACGATTTAACATCAACACCTGTTTCACAGTTGGAGCTGTTTCCGAACACCACCACCCCTTCAGAACTCTGCAGATTGGAACTAGCCTACCAACAGATCCTCGACACCAGACACACCCCTGGCATAAACCTACGTTATACCCTTTACTTATTAACTAATACTATATAACGTAATAGTATCTATTACTTTTTTAATCTTTTTTCTCAATTTTTTTAAAATTGTTTATTTATTAATTATTTTTTTAAATTGTATATATTATGCCTTCATTTATTTACCCCTCTAACTGAATCGAATTAAAATAATATTGTAAATAATTTTTTATTCATTTATTTATTTATTTTTAATAATGTTTTCCATAATAATTTCTTAACAGGTGCCACTGAGATTATATTGTTCCACTTCTAACCTTATCCCCCCCACCCCCGGCACTTCCACCTCCACCCCGTGTTTCCGCCTTTGTTTCATTCATGTGGTGGGTCAGGTTGTGATCACTTCTTTGCTACCGCCATATGTCTCACCTCTCACATGAATAAGGTTTCTCACCGAAATATTTTACAATTTGTTTGTTTAGGTGTTTTCTATGTGTTCATTTAGCCCTCCTGCTTTCATCTGTGGTAAGTGACGGGCCATCTTTCCCTTTCCTATCTTATTTTTAGTGCCCAACGGCAGTTTCTTTGTATCCATTATCCATAAATCACTAATGGAAATGAAACATACTAAGTGGAAGATGGATGATATTTACAGTGCAGTTAAAAAAACTGTTATTTGTTCTTAAGATAAAAGCTTAAGGTTGTATTCCTATACAAAATGAAAAGATTTTTGCTATAGCACTTTGTGCCAGAATGACTGACAAGTATCCAATGATATCAGTGAATGTCATAAAACTCTATGTAAGGACGGGAATGCTTTTTGTTTACAGTACACAAATTAGAAACTGATAACTCAAAAGATGGCCATAGCAAATAAGAGAAAACCTCATCTGTTGCTTGCATCATACACTCCAAAAGGGGATGGGGCGGGGGGGAGGGGGGCAGATACAAAAGAAGGTATATGAATAATACTATCAAGAAACTACTGTTGAGTTAATTTCTTCGACATGCTTAAAATACATAGTTTTGAACATCTGCACACCCTGCACATTAGCTGCCTGCAAATTTGTTGCTTGCTTCTGTTTGCTCCTTCAGTGACATCATTTCCAACAACCAATAGCTACTCATTTTGTTTTGGGCCTAGCCTTTAATAAAATAACCATGCATCAAATGCCGTAGTAAAATTGGTGTGCCATGTGCTTCTTATTATATGTTACAATCAGGGATGACTCTAGATGTAGATACAATGACATGTCACCACCAATTAATCAAGCATAAATAAATAATTTAAAAAATGTAGTAAAAGAGAAATAAATACACTCTCTCTAATATACGATAATTTATAAATAAGAAAAGAAAGGGAAATTAACCCACCACATACCAAAGTGGACGGATGCAATGAGAGAACACTAATGCTGACAAACAACTACACAATATTTCGGCATCTGCCTTGCTCACAAATAGAAAAACGGGCCATTAGGCTCGGAACGTGTGTGCACAACGAACGTTACCTAATGACTGAGGCAGATGCCGAAATATTGTGTAGTTGTTTGTAAGCATTAGTGTTCTCTCATCGCATCCGTCCACTTTGGTATGTGGTGGGTTAATTTCCCTTTCTTTTCTTATTTATATCGCCTAGAAGCCGCTTCCATTTTCCTTAGTGTCATCATATGATAATTTATGACAGCTAGGGGAATTATTGAACACCATCTGTTGGCCACATCAGTGCACTATCACACCATCGTGGAGACAGATTCCAAATGGCGCAAATCGTGCATGCACACTGGCATTTTCTCAAAAATATAGAAGGGAGGGGGAAATGCTTTGCAAATGGCCACTGATGACAGGTCCGTCCTGTCACAAGCTGATCCCATGACGGGTTGTTTGGCCAACGCTAGTGGGTGTGTGTGGATAGAGGTGCAGACGAACTAACCTTAAGGAATTGCAGTTCTGCTCGAAGCGTCTCTTCTGTTCTTACATCCATATTCTACAGTTCACAATTATTTTGTTTGACAGAGGGTGCTTTCCACCAAAAATAACTCTGGGCATTCCACTCTTGAATAGCTCAGGGAAAGAAAGAATACATATAAACATCAGTATGGCATTTTATTTCTCTAATCTCATCTACCCTGTCAATGCGACCTAAATATGTCGGTGGACGAAGTATTTCATTGCACTCATTAATGAAAGAAGAACTTTGAAGTTTTAAATTTTGTTACTGTCATTGGTTTCATTCAATCCTTCATCCCTCCCTATCTTGTGCTCTCAACATACCCCTTACACCCTATGTCACCAATTATCTGCTTCATATATTCTAAACTCTTCTTTCTCTGCAGTTCTTACCTTCGCCTGTTCCCTACACTAACCAGTTAACCAATCCTGCATGTCTCAAAATATGACCTACCATCCTCTCTCTACTTTCTGTAAGACTCTTCCACAAACTTCTTTCCTCAACCATCATTTCCAAAAGTCGTTCGTTTTATACGAGGACGGTCTGGAAAATTCTAAGCCTAAAAATATAAAACCAATTTGATATTTACCAAATCATTTTCATTTCCGAATATAGTCTCCCTGAACAATGATACACTTAGTCCAACGGTGTTCCAAAGTCATCATACCATCCCTGAAGTGGTTTTCTGGAAGGCCTGCAAAAACATCCATCTACAGCTGCAATCACCTCTTCATTTGAAGAAAAACGCTGACCAGCAAGAAAGTTTTTGAGTTATGCGAGTAGATAGAAGCCAGAGGGAGCCAAATCTGGGGAATAACGTGGATGCTCCAACACGTCATAGTGCAGATCTCTTAATTTTTCCCATTGCCAAAAGACTCTTGGGAGCAGGTGCATTGTCCAGATGAAAGATGATTTTCTTCTTCCTCAAACTGGACCTTTTCTCAAGAATTTTTTCATCCAGGGTGACTAAATAGTATTGTCCAGTTATTGTTTTACCCTTTTCAAGGTAATCAATGAACAAAACATGTTTAGCATCCCAAAAAACTGATGCCATCAACTTCTCTGCCGATGAAACCGACTTGGCCTTCTTTGGACCTCAACAACCAGCTTCTGTCCACTGTTTTGACTGCAGTTTTGATTCTGCCGTGTAGTGGTGAACCCATGTCTCATCCATAGTTATGAATCGACACACAAAATCAGTTATTTTTTTAGAAATGCTCCAAACAGTGTTCAGAAAGACTCATACTGATGCGCTTTTATCAACAGTGAGCAAATGCGGCACCCATCTTGCACAAAGCTTCTTCATATGCAATAATTCGTGCAAAATGTATCCCACACATTCTTTTGATATCTCTACGGTCTTGGCAATCTCACGCACTTAAATTCATCGATCATCCAAAACCATATCATGCATTTTCTGGATGATTTCTGGAGTTGTTGCACTTTTTGGACGTCCTTCGCATTCATCATCTTCAAGACTTCTACAGCCACGTTTGAACTCAGCAGCCCATTTCTTAACTGTCGAATATGAAGGAGAAGAGTTCCCATACACTTTTAAAAACCTTCCGTGGATCTCGGACTGCGCTAAACCTTCTTTTACAAAGAATTTTATAACTGCATGATACTCGATTTTTTCCATCTCTGGTACAACTCCGCACTGTGCCTGCATCAAACAACTGTACAGACCAAACTACAATGTAGAATGACTTGCAATATCTTGCAAGTGTGTCTGGCACATGCACCAACTTGTACGGAAAAAAATCACATGGGTAGTGCTGCCATCTATGGTTGAGGCCAAGAACTTCTCAGACAGCCCTCAAACCTTACTTGTCCACTTAATTTTCAGCATCCTTCTATGGCACCACATTTCAAATACTCCAATTTTCATTCTTTTTGGTATTCCTAAAGTCCAGACTTCACTGCTGTGCTCCACACAAAGTTTTAAAAAGATCTTTCTGAATCCTAGATTAATATTTGAAACTAAAAGATTTCTCTTTTTCATGAAAGCTCTTTTTGCTAGTGCTATTCTGCTTTTAACGTCATTCCTGCTTCGGCCATCAATTATAATTTTACTTTTGTCTTGCTTTGATTTACATTTAGTCCAAACTCTTCCTTCAGTATTTTGTTCATGCCATTCAGTAACTTCTCAATATCCTCAGTCTGTTCTCCTATCAAGACAATGTCATCAGCAAATTGTAGCATACTAATTTTTTCTCCTTATGCCACATCAAAAATTTTCTTTTAATTCCTCTATATAAAAGTTAAATATTAATGGGGATAGACTACAACCTTATCGCACACCCTTTTTAACTAATGCATGTCTTTCTTTTATTATAGCAACTTGATTCTTATATAGTTTATAAAGTATTCTTCTATCTCGATATTTTAGACCCGACTTCTTTAAAATTTTGAGCATCTTGTACCCCCTTACATTATCAAAAGCTTTTTCTAAGTCAACAAACACCATAACAGTATCTTTACGTGGAAAAGAAAGGGAAAATACACCCAACACTCGCCACCTTCCTTCAACAGGAAGGAGGGCAGCAGCAACACAAAACAACACATAAACAAAGAAAAAACAATATTTCGGGTGAAAATCCCTTTATCAAGTTAACAGAGAGGTGGCTGGTCTTGCGCAAGACTTGCGTTGGACTTGTGTTGATGCTGCCCTCCTCCTTTCAACTTTGGTGAGTGTTGGGTGTTCTTTTCCATGTAAATATTGCCTTGCAGCATTTCTTTCCTTTCATTGTTACCTATAACAGTATCTTTGTTTTTCTTGATCCGCCCTTCCAGCATTAATTTTAAAGCCAGAACTGCTTCCCCTGTACAGCAGTTTTTCCTAAACCTAAACTGATCTTCACTTACTATTTCTTCTTCAAACTTCTACTACTCTTTCCATTCTTCTGTATATTATTTTAGTCAGTGATTTCAAAGCAGTTGGTGTTCGACTTATAATGCGATAATTCCAACATTTGTTAGCTTGTGCTTTCTTCGGAAGTGTGCAGGTGATACTTTCATTAAAATCAGTAGGAATCTCTTAGTTTCAAAACGTTTTGATATCGGGATGAATAATCTCTGGATTCCTTCTTCTACTAGGAATTTAAGAAGTTCTGCAGGAATTTTATCAATTCAAACTGCTATATTTGATTTCATGTCACTCAATGCTCTATCAAACTCTGTCCTCAAAACAGGATCTCCTAAGTCATCAATGTCAACATCGTCTTCCTTTTCAATTACACTATTGTTCATGTCATCCCCATCCGACAGTTTCTCAATGTATTCCTTCCATTTTCTGAGCTTAAGGGAGGTTTCTTATCAGCAGCTTAAATATTTATACATCTTTTGTTCATTTCTCCAAAATTTTGTTTGATGTACCTATAAGACACGTCTACTTTGCCTACGACCTTTTCTACTTCTTCACACTTTTCTTGTAGCCAGTTTCTTTTGCTTTTTTGCATTTCCTGTTTATCTGATTTCTGAATTTGTATTGCTCTCCTCCTGCTTTATCATGAGCATTTTTGTGCCTTCTCTGATCCATGAGCTCAAAATTTCATGTGTTATCCAAGGTGTTTGGGCAGCTTGTTTCCAAAAGCCTAATGTTTCTTTACCATTATTTCCTCCTTCAATGCATTCCATTTGCCCTCAGTTGAGTTCCTTTAGATTTATTCCCTACACCCACTTCCACTATTTCTGCAAATTTTTCTCCCATGTTAGATTGTTTCAGTTAATTCACTTACAGTCTGTTCTGCTTGTACTGCTTCTTTATTCTCTTGAATTTCAGCCTGCACTTCACAACTATCAGATTATAGTCAGAGTATATATCTGATCCTGGTTATGCTTTACAATCTAGAACTTTGTTCCCAAATCTCTGTTTGAATGTGATATAATCTAGCCGATATCAACCCCTTTCCCCTGGACGTTTTCAAGTGTATATTTGCCAACAAATTCAGACGAAACTAACGTCGTCTGTCTACCAGACAAACCCAGCCCAAATCCATTTATCTTTTTTTTTTTTTAAAACAGTTTAACGTCCCTTTTTAACAACGTGGTCTTTAGAGACGGGAAAGGATGGGGGCAAGGAATGGGAAGGAATTCGGCCATGGCCTTTTGAAGGAAGCATCCCGGCATTCACCTGGAGTGATTTGGGGAAACCATGGAAAACCCAAATCTGGATGCCCGGACGGGGATTCGAACCGCCGTCCTCCCGAATACCATTTATCATTTTGGTGACACTTGCTAAGGGCTGTAAGCAAGCAGTCACGATTCAAGCGGCTCGCCTCTGTACTTTCTCTAATGCGTCAATCCCTTGCAATAAGGACCCCAAACTCCACAAAAGTAATCCAAATGCGGAAACACGAGGGTTTTTGTAAGCTATTTTCTTTGTATGAGTGTTGCAGTTCTTCAAAATAAGACCAATGAATCTTAAACTAGAATTGGCTTTAGCCACAACAGAAGTTATGTGCATGCCCCATTTCATGTGTCTTTGTACTATTATGTTTAAATATTTCACAGAATCAACCATGTCAATAACTGAGCTGTTTATTTTGTAATCATGAAAAAATAGATTCTTTTGTTAGTTATGCGCATTGCTTTGCTCTTGTCGCAGTTTAGTGTAAGTTACTATTTATAGCACCATTTCAAAATAACATCCAGATTGCGTTGAGTTTCAGACCACCTTACTTCCCTATCATCAAACAATTACAACCTGCTACTAATATTGTCATTGAGATAGTTTATAAAATAAGAAAAGAAGGGGTCCTATTACACTGCCTTGAGGTACACCCGAAGTAACATCCAGTTTAGAAGAGGCTTCCCTGTCAACAACAACATACTGCGACTGACCAGTTAGAAGTTCTCATATCTATTCACAAATCTGATTTGATATACCGCACGCTTGAATTTTCGCTAAAAGTCGGCTGTGTGGCACGGAGTCAAGCACATTCTGAAAATCCAAGAAAATTGCATCAACTTGTGAACCTGCATTCATAACTTTCATTATGTCATGAGAAAAAAGTACCAACCACGTTTCACATAATCTGTTCTTTTGAAATCCATGTTGCTTCACTGTAAATAAATCATTTTCATTTAGAAACTTCATTATGTCAAACATATGGGTCGATAATTCCTAAGATCCCTCTGTTCTCCCTTCTTCAAAGTAGGAATTACCTGGGCAATTTTCCGGTTTGAAGGTTACTTTTTTCTCTTCTAAAGAGTTAAAGAATATATCAGAGATAAATGGTCCTATTTCCTTTACGTAATCAGAAAATACTCATACTGGTATACCATCGGGACCAAGCGCTTTGCTCCACTTCAGGAGTTTTAAATGCTTTACAATACCAACACTATCATTTCCTATCAAATCCATCTCTAACTCCACGCAATGTGGAAAACTGGTATGTTTTCCATGTTTTCTCCTGTAAATGAATTTTTAAATTCGGTTTTAAATATGGAGGCCTTATTGCGGCTGTCGTATACTTCATGACTCTCTTGTATTAGAACTGGCATATTGTTACAACTGACTTTCTTTTTACTTAGTACCCTCTCCCAAAATCCTACCTCCTCCTTTCAGAAAATGCTTCAGCAGACCACTTAAACATCAGCCTACTTCTCATTAAAACTCCTTTCCTGGCAACAGGTCATGCTATAAATTTTGTAATATGCAAGCAGCCTCCAATGTCTTCATGAAATCTCGCAAGGCTTGCTACCTGTTAAATTTTTCATGTTATTTATGAATTCCTTTCCCACTTCCTAAATAGGTAAGACTACAAATCTAATACTGAACAGAACACACAAGCATCTAATCTGCGCTAGTTCCTCATTCCGTTCCACCACCTTCCAATTACTCTCATATTCTCAATTTACCACTGCACTTCCTCTGCCCTTAGAATGTTGTCCCTAAACAAACCCCATATTTAGGATGTAAAGTGCCTTCAATTGATTTAAAGTTTTAAGAGTGAACTGGTTATTCCACTATAATTGTCTAGTTTCTTACTATGTGTATCTCATGAGTCCACAATTTTTTTCTTCAGAAATGAAAAAATAGCCATGTTTGCTAAACTAAAATATTTGAAATAATAACTACATTAATAAACTACTAGACAACCCGTGTAAAAATTTCGCGAATAAAATGCGATGAATAGTGAGGTTGAATGCTTGTAATATAATGAAAAGTAGAACCATACTTTTGTAGCAATTTTTGTTTGTGTGTGTGTGTGTGTGTGTGTGTGTGTTTGTGTGTGTGTGTAATAGGTACACATCAAAATACTCGCAATATATTACGAAACAGTTAGGAAAATTTAAAATACTCTTTATTTATGACAAACTGTCACTGACCTTAGCAGAATAAATTAAACCTGAACAAAATGCACACAATGTATCAATATCTCTGAAATATTTGTTGCTGTGCGAGGAAAATAAATACCTGGTGATAGAGAAAAAGTTGTAAAAATACTAATACTTTTGCCCTCTAAGGTCAGAATTTTGAAAAAAAAATTTCTTAAAATGTGGTAACGGAACCGAAGACATTACGAAAACCTCAATCTTTAAAATGATACCTCGTTTATCAATTTTGTTTAATTGTTAAGGGAGATAAATGGCTCCAGATACAAAAAACGCATTTTAGAAAAATTGACATTTTTACCGTTTAGGGTTCAAATTACAAAAAATTCCTTTCTTAAAATATAATGTTACCACGGCGGTGACCTTATTCTTTTATATGGTACCTCATTTATCTATATCTGTTAGATATTAAGGGAGATAAATCGCTCGTGACATAAAAATGCGTTATAGAAAAATTTATACTTTTTCCCTTTAAGGGTCGAATTCCAAAAACGTTCTTTCTTAAAATATGATGTCATAAGGCTGAGGCAATATTTTTCATAATCTTACTTGATTTATCGATTTTGGATAGATATCCAGGGAGATAAGTGGCGCAAGACACAAAAAACATATTTTAGAAAAATTGACATTTTTGCCCTTTATGTGTCGAATTACGAAAAATTCCTTCCTTAAAATATAATGTTACCACGGCGGTGACCTTATTCTTTAATATGATACCTCATTTATCTATATCTGTTAGTTATTAAGGGAGATAAATCGCCCATGACACAAAAATGCGTTATAGAAAAATTTATACTTTTTCCCTTTATGGAATGAATTCAAAAAACATTCTTTCTTAAAATATGATGTCACCAAAGCTGAGACAATATTCCTCATAATCCTACGTCATTTATCGATTTTGGTTAGATATCCAGGGGGAAAAATGGCTCGAGATACAAAAAACGCATTTTAGAAAAATTGACATTTTTGTCCTTTAAGGGTCAAATTACGAAAAATTCCTTTCTTGAAATATAATGTTACCACGGTGGAGACTTCAAGCTTTAATATGATACCTAATTTATCTATATCTGTTAGTTGTTAAGGGAGATAAATCGCTCGTGACACAAAAACGCATTTCAAAAATATTGATCCTTTTGCCCTTTAAGGGTCGAATTCCGAAAAATTTCCGTCTTAATATATGACGTCACTAAAGCGGAGATCTTAGTCTTTAAAATGATACTTCATTAAATGATTTCAGATAGGTATCAAGGGAGATAAATGATTCATAACACAGAAAACAGCATTTTAGAAATATTGACAGTTTTACCCTTAAAGGGTCTAATTCCGAAAACTTTATTTCTTAAAATATGATGTAACCAAAGTGGAGACCATATGCTTTAAAATGACACCTCATTCATTGATTTCGGTTAAGTATGAAGGAAGGTACAGGCTTGTGACAAAAAAAAAATACCTTATAGAAATAATATATACTAGACGACCCGTGCGAAAATTTCGCGAATAAAATGCCATTAATAGTGAGGTTGAATATAATGTCACCAAGTTCAGTCATTACTCTTCATACTCCTACTTCATTTATCGATTTTGGTTAGAAATCCAGGGAGATAAATGGCTCGAAACACAAAAAAAGTATTTTAGAAATATTGACATTTCTGCGCTTTATGGGTCGAATTACGAAAAATTCCTTTCTTAAAATATAATGTTACCACGGCGGAAATCTTAGTCTTTAATACGATATGTAATTTATCTATATCGATTAGATATCAAGGGAAATATAAGGCTCGTGACACAAAAATGGCTCATTCCATGCCAAATCATCCAAAATAAAATATTCAATGTGCTCTTAGGTCTCAGATTTTGTTCATATTTTTTATGTGTATAGATACCTAAGAGATATGACCATAGGAATTTTTTCAATTTTTCATCTCAAAAATTGGCTTCAGGAAAAATATTTGAAATTTGCACATTTTATGCGATTCTTCCCATGATTGTGTTGGCATCAAATTGCATAAAATGTTGTAACTCGTTTATTTTTGGGACAACATACATCTTTTTGGTATCAAATTAAAGCTAATTATTGATACTTTCTAACTAAGTGATAATATTCACAAAAAAATTGTTATAAAAAGTTTTGGCAGCCCTCAAAGTGAAAATTTTGGTTTTTAAAAGTGTTCCAATAAATTTGCAATAACAGGCAAGTACCAGTAGACACATACTTTAAATTTTAGCAGTAGCTCTATCTCAACATGTGTTTTCAGCTGTAAAAAAATTAAAAGGGTGTTTTTTGTGGTTGTTAAATAATACAAGTTTATTGTTCTCTGCTGTTTAATGGTGATTATGATTTTTTAGCGGCTACTAGGCCTTTAAAAAAGGGTTTAATTTTAGAAACAAGGTGAAAGAATTTGATATTTAGGGAACATATGAATAGACAAATTAACCTATGCCAAGCTATTGATTGTTTAACCACTTTATAACATAAAACTTTTAATTCATTGCACTGTACACTCGCAGAAAAATTACTTTGAATGTGAAACATGAAGTTTAGAATAAAATTTCATGTAACAGATGATGTTTCAATGGATCAACATGCAAACGAAAATTTTAAATATTAAATAATTACATTTTAACATTTAATACATTTTGTATGGGTGCTGATTTAAAAAATGTTTGTAATGATTTGCAGCCATTATTTTCTTCCAGAATGTATATGTTCTTCCTGAAATTAACGTTGATGCGGACATTGGTAGTTCTTTCAAGAAGTATCCAAATATCTAACTTGATATGTCTTTTCGAAAATTATGATTATCATTGCCATTACTGACTGTTTATTTCTAGAAGTAAGCTCTACTTGGTAACATGACTATTTATAAAAGTAGAATTTCCCCCTCCTTTCCCTAAATTTTAATTGCAAATTCAAACATTTTTCAACCTGTTCTAACTTGTTAAAACATGTTAGGTAAGAGGTAAAACAAAGCACCTGCCCTGTCTCAGTTAGTGTTCAGCTGTTTAGAAATATTGGGGTAATGCTATAGTAGTGATTAATTATCAGTATGCAATCATAGTATTCATGTAGTACTGTAAATCCCTAAGCCTTTTAATGAACTGTATCATTTAAAAGTTAATTATATTTCAGTTTAAGTTTTGATAAAATGCAGTGTTCAATTTGTTTTCAATTTCAAGAAACAACTAGTTCGCCACAGAAGCCAAAAAAGATTGTAAGTATTTGTGACTTTAAACCAACTGATATAGAACTGATCAGACTTAGAACAAAATGTTTGGACTTGCAATTCACATGTCATGATCATTTAAAAAAGTTTTTGTCAACTTTTGAGAATAGGTAGAGAATATGTTGCGATCCTTTTAGAAGACATAAACAAAATGTCAGAAAAGGTCTAAGATTAATTTTATTATCATTTTCAAAGAAGTACCATGGTATTGAATTAGTATCTGGCAAAAAGTTGAGCATATCTTGTAGAAAATCAGTTATAGCATATAATACTGAAACTTGTGAGAATATTAACATTTCATCAGACAGTGACTATGAACCAAATGAATAAGACAATTATTTTAGTAAAACGAGTTTCATCATCTCTTAAAACTTCTGTTGGTAGTGAAAATAAAGAAGATTTTATGGATATAGTTCCAGAAAAATTTTATGCAGTTGTTTATGGAGAAAAATTGTGCATAGGGAAAGGGCAACAATGTTCTTTGAACATGAGGGATGCAAAAATTCAATTCATGCACTCTTGTAGACTTTCCAAAACATTTATATGGCCAATACCAAGTGGCAGCTGTTGGGTACCTTTTGAAAACTTTATACAAGAAGTACCAGTGCCTACATCAACTTCAGGATCAGGCAGAACATATGTCCTGGAAAAAGATATTCAACAATTAATTGTAGAATCAGTTAATAACATTTTATAAATCAGCACCCATACAACAGGCATTAAATATTAAAATGTAATTATTTAATATTTTAAATATTCTTTTGCACGTTGATCCATTGAGTCATCATCTGTTACATGATATTTTATTGTAAACTTCATGTTTCACATGCAAAGTAATTCTTCTCATAGTGTGCAGTGCATTTGAATTAAAAGTTTCATTTTATAAAGTGGTTAAACAATTAACAGCTTTGCATAGGTTTATTTGTCTATTCATATGTTCCCTAAATATCAAATTTTTTCACCTTGTTTCTAAAAATCAACCCTTTTTTTTAAAGGTCTAGTAGTTGCTAAAAAATCATAATCACCATTAAACAGCAGAGAACAACAAACTTGCATTATTTAACAACCACAAAAAACACCCTTTTAATTTTTTTACAGCTGAAAACACATCTTGAGATTGAGCTTTTGTTAAAATTTAAAGTATGTGTCTGCTGGTACTTGCCTGTTATTGCAAATTTATTGCAACACTTTTAAAAACCAAAATTTTCACTTTGAGGGCTCCCAAAATGTTTTATAACAATTTTTTTGTGAATATTATTACTTAGTTAGAGAGTATCAATAATGAGCTTTAATTTGATACCAAAATGATGTATGTTGTTCCAAAAATAAACGAGTTACAACATTTTATGCGATTTGATGCCAACACAATCATTGGAAGAATCGCATGAAATGAGCAAATTTCAAATATTTTTCCTAAAGGCAATTTTTGAGACAAAAAATTGAAAAAATTACTATGGTTTTATCTCTTAAGTATCTATACATAGAAAAAATATGAAAAAAATCTGAGACCTAAGTGCACATTGCACTAGGTGATTTGGCGTGGAATGAGCCAAATACGTTGTAGAACAATTTATACTTTTTCCCTTTAATAGTTGAATTCCAAACACTTCTTTCTTAAAATATGAAGTCAGCAAAGCTGAGACATTATTCCTCACAATCATACTTGATTTATCGATTTTGGATGGATATCAAGGGAGATAAGTGGCTCGAGACACAAAAAACGCATTTTAGAAAAATTGACTTTTTTGCCTTTTATGGGTCGAATTACAAAAAATTCCTTTCTTAAAATATAATGTTACCACGACGGAGACCTTATTCTTTAATATGATACCTCATTTATCTATATCGGTTAGATATCAAGGGAGATAAATCGCTCGTGACACAAAAATGTGTTATAGAAAAATTTGTACTTTTTCCCTTTAAGGGCTGAATTCCAAAAACATTCTTTCTTCAAATATGATGTCACAAAGCTGAGACATTACTCCTCATAATCCTACCTCATTTATCGATTTTGGTTTGATATCCAGGGAGATAAATGGCTCGAGATACAAAAAACGCATATTAGAAAAAGTGACATTTTTGCCCTATACGGGTCGAATTACGAAAAATTCCTGTCTTAAAATATAATGTTACCATGGCGGAGACCTTATTCTTTAATATGATACCTCATTTATCTATATCGGTTAGATATTAAGGGAGATAAATCGCTCATGACACAAAAATGTGTTATAGAAAAATTTGTACTTTTTCCCTTTAAGGGCTGAATTCCAAAAACATTCTTTCTTCAAATATGATGTCACAAAGCTGAGACATTACTCCTCATAATCCTACCTCATTTATCGATTTTTGTTAGATATCCAGGGAGATAAATGGCTCGAGATACAAAAAACGCATTTTAGAAAAAGTGACATTTTTGCCCTATAAGGGTCGAATTACGAAATATTCCTTTCTTAAAATATAACGTTACCATGGCAGAGACCTTATTCTTTAATATGATACCTCATTTATCTATATCGGTTAGATATTAAGGGAGATAAATTGCTCGTGACACAAAATGCGTTATAGAAAAATTTGTACTTTTCCCCTTTAAGGGTTGAATTCCAAAAACATTCTTTCTTAAAATATGATATCACAAAGCTGAGACATTACTCCTCATAATCCTACCTCATTTATCGATTTTAGTTAGATATCCAGGGAGATAAATGGCTCGAGATACAAAAAACGCATTTTAAAAAAAGTGACATTTTTGCCCTATAAGGGTCGAATTACGAAAAATTCCTTTCTTAAAATATAACGTTACCATGGCAGAGACCTTATTCTTTAATATGATACCTCATTTATCTATATCGGTTATATATTAAGGGAGATAAATCGCTCGTGACACAAAAATGCATTGCAAAAATATTGATACTTTTGCCCTTTAAGGGTCGAATTCCGAAAACTTTATGACGTCACTAAAGCGGAGATCTTAATCTTTAAAACGATACTTCATTAAACGGTTTCAGATAGGTATCCAGGGAGATAACTGACTCGTAACACAGAAAACAGCATTTTAGAAAAATTTACATTTTTGCCCTTTAAGGGTCGAATTCTGAAATCTTTCTTGTTTAAAACACGATTTAACCAAAGTGGAGACCATAAGCTTTAAAATGACACCTCATTCATTGATTTCGGTTAAGTATGAAGGAAGATATAGGCTTGTGACAAAAAAATACCTTATAGAAATAATATATATGATGGAAGAGGGAGCTTTACATTATATTGTGTCTGTACCAATGCACTATAATCTTTCTGCATTTTATTAAATTAATACAATTTACTTTGTAACTGCAACTTCAAAAAAAGTTTGGGAAGTATGACATACCTGAGATGGTACAGTAATGCTAAGCAAAACTGTTTGCCCTGATTTGCTGCCTTCAATCAGGAACTTCAGCTTTTGAAACAAGCTCCCACACTGTCTGAACTGCTCGGAGTCATTTCCAGAAAGCTTCTGAGAGTGTTCAGCAACTGCAAGAAGTATTAAAATCACTATCAATGGTCTTTTTACATGTACACAAGATGCACCAACTGTAAGAAAACTTGGAAGAACAGCATCAAGTCTTGCAAGTCTCAACACCCAGGGATCCAACTACACTGAAATGCCAAAAGTCACAGGATATATCATCATCATGTGTGATGCCCCTTTGCTCAGCAATGTGCAGTAACTGAATGTGGCATTGACTTAACAAATTGTAGGAAATAGTCTGAAGAAATATTGGGCCAATATTTCTCTACAGTCATCAACAACTGCAAAAGTATTGCCAGTGCAGGACACTATGCGCAAACTGACTTTTCATTAATATCCCAGATAAGTTGGACTAAATTTGTGGAATCTAGGAGGCCAAACCAATTGCAAGTATTGTCCAAAATGTTCTTCACACTAACTGTAAACAATGTTGGTCTGGTGATATGGTACACAGTTGTCCAGGAAAAATCCATTGTTGTTTAGAAGCATGAAGGCCATGAGTGGCAGCAAATAGTCTCAAAGTTACTGAACATGATCATTTCCAGTCAATGGTTGGTTCAGTTTGACCAAAGGTCCCACAGAACATATCATATAAATACAGCCCATACCAGGAGCTCCCGCCAGCATGCTCAGTGCCACCTGACAACATATCCATGGCCTCGTTAGTTCTGTGCCACTCTCGGATTATACCATCTGTTCTAATTAACTCAAATTGAGATTCAATTGCCCATGCAACCTTCCCCCAATCATCTAAGAGCCAATCGATACATTTATAAACCCAGAAAAGGCGCTGCTGACAATGGCCTTATGTTAGAGTTCGGAGCAACTACGAAGGCGGGTCACGGGCGGATGCGCAGTAGCCTGTGGAGCTGTACCACGTGACTCACAGCCAATCGCGTGTCAGTGGCTTTCCTGTGTTCGTTATGTGTGCTTCGTGCTGTGTTCGTCAAGTTTACAGTTTATTTCACTTATAGTGTTCCGTGTTTAGTGATTATTTTGCCCTCATAGTGTTCATTATGATTGATGGTAAAGAATCACGCCAAGTGTTGCACAAACAAGCGAGAGGAATAGTGTTCCGTGTGTATCAGTACTTGAAAAGGCAGTCTTCTTTTGTGTCCGCGCCACCATGTGGTGCGAGTCGCGCCGTTGCCAAGTGCCAGGAGCAGACGGCTGAAGCTTGTGGTGTTGGTTTGAGTGACAGAAACAAATTGGCAGCGTCGCAACACATCTCCCCTTTCTCTCTGCGCAGAACGCGAAGCCCACCCGCCTTGGTACGTACTCCGAACTCTAGTAGAAGCACTTGTGTTGGTCTCTTGTAGCGACATTCCATCAACACCAAAATTTGCTGTACTGTCCATATAGACACATCTGTCATAGAGACCACATTAAACATCTGTCATAGAGACCACATTAAACGATACTGTTCCTTGACACAGTGCTGGCAGTCTGTCAACATTGACAACTTAACCCAGACACAGATAGTCTCTGTCAAAATAGACATGGTGAGACACCGAGATATCCGTAGTGGGATATAACGGCACAAATTACATATTCACACCACATTTTCGACACTGTGCATTCAATGTTGAATTAATGAACAATTTCAAAATGGAACGCCTCATACAATTAGCATCAGCTATCAATCTGCATTTGAAGTCTGTTAATTCCTGTTATGTGGTCACAATCATCTTAGAATACCTTTCACAGGATTCACAAGAGTACAAATGAAAGCCCTGACACTGCGCGGCACATTTACACGTTCCTGCCACAGTGCTAAAGCCATATGAATTTTTGAATCTTCATATCCCACAACTTTAGGCACTTCAGTGTGTACTGATTATTCAACCAATGCTATTCTGAACTAATACAGGGTTCTTACTCTTTTAGCAAAAGAAAAATTAAGGCCTTTTTAAGGCAATTTTTCATATTTTTTAAGGCTATATTTAACGTATATTAAAACGTTATGAAAAAATAATATGCAACTTACAGCAAAGAAATTAAAATATTCATGTTAAGATTATGATGAAATAATATTTGAGTTTATAAATTAATAAACAATGAATTTACTTTTGTTTTCACACAATACAGTGAATATTGAAACTTTTTCCCTTTTCATATAATAAACATAAAATATAAAAACTACTATACCCCGGAAAACTGACACAAGGGCAAAAAGAAATAGTACCACCTTAGTAATAAGAATTACTAACATATAAATACATAATTTAACTTAATTTGTTTTTATACATTATAGCACATTAGCAGTTACATCAGAGAAAGGACTGCCAAATTGTCAGCTCAATTACTTATCAGATTTCAGGTATAATGTTGAATGAGGAAGACTCACCCCCCCCCCCCCTTTTTTTGAAAGCTACATGTAAAAGAACCTTTAAAGATGAAAAATTTTCCATAGGTTTAAGAAACAGGTTAAATACAACTTTTTCAACATCTTTTGAGTTACAGCAGTAGTTCCTATTGGGCATATTTGATCAAATATTTTCTTATATGAGTAAAGTTTACTTTCCAGATGAGCTACAAGATGTTATATGGGTAAACATAAAACATACTGGTAAGAGTCATTAAAATGTATGCAGGTTAAATAAAAAAATATACACTTTTTAATGATATTTTCACATTGTTTAAAAACAAAGGTCAATTCTCTTTTAAATCTTTCAATAGAGCCTTAATTTTACTTTGAACATCCTCAAATTCAGCTTTTTTAACTTTAGCGGTTTGACGAAAACTATTGGACTGTGTGATGTACTTAACATCCCCTATAACCTCAGCTTTATCTGCTAGTTTATCAGCATTATCTTCAAGATCTTTAATTGCAGTTACTAGGTGTGCCTTTTTACACTTCAAATCTTCCAAATCATCTAAAATAGATTTGCGTTTCACTCCCTGAATCCCTGTATTCTTTGTATTTTTTTTCTCTTCCAGGTACGCAATATATTTTTGACGAGCCATAGCTGCATACATCCTTAACTCCTTAGTTATTAACAACTTATTTTTGCTGTTTTTGAAATGTTGACCGACTAATCTTTGAGCCACTAAAGACTCTTCTTTTAAATTTTCAACTTCCAACTGCTTGTTCACAGAGAAGCCTAGTTCAACATCAGCTTGTCCATGTGATAAAAGCAACAATATTTTTATTACTTTGTGTACTCTGTTATAATCTTCTTTGCCTAGATACTTCTCTAAAAATATATCTAATCGTGGATTCTCATCATGTGGATTAAATGAGCTGAAGTGGTTTGAAGCAATAAAACAATATATACATAAGAAACTTGTTAGAAATTGCCAAGAAATGTAAGACGCAGGCATGTATGAAGCAGAATTACATAAGAGAGGATCTGTGCAAAGACTACTACTTGCTTGAAATATAAGCACTTTGACTCGCACTTGGTCAAGGTCGAGCCAAAGAGAAATCTGCAGATCGGCGCATCGCCGGGATAGGAAATTTACTACGCCGTATCTCGGTGTTAAAAAAATCAGGCTTTTTCAAAGATTTTAAGGCTTTTCAGAAAATTTTAGGGCCTTTTAAGGGCCCTTAAAAATTACAATGAAAATTAAGGCCTTCTTAGGCTTTTTAAGGCCCGTAAGAACCCTGTAATATGTAATGCTTGGTTATTATAGAACCATTTACATTTAAAAGCCTCCATTCCCTAATCTGTGGAATTTAAGTTTGCTTTTTCTTTTTTAAGTAACAAAAAATAAAAAATATGAAAACATACTTGAAAACAACACTGCACACAGCAAAGCATTAATCTAATGCTTGAACAGAAAAGCGATTTATATACATACTTACATTTAATTAGTTGAAAGTTGTGAAGAGAGCAACAATATTTCTGGCTGTTTAACCAATAATGAAGAATACAAGTTATTAATGGACAAAGAGTTAACAATTAAAGTCATAAAAAATGTCCTGATTGTGTATTGCAATTAGGGATCGCAATCCAGCAATGTGGGATCCTGCCCCATTTGGTAATCTGGTGGATCCCGCATTAATTAAGTGGGTCCACAATTCCTAAAATGCAGTGAAAATGTGTCAGTCTGCATGAACTTGCCTTCCTGTCATTACTTTCTGGCGGACTCGGTCTCTACCAGTTTGATTACCCATATCCTTAAGTTGACATTTGACTTGCGTAAAAAAAAAATGCGTGTTTTTGTTATCTTTCTTGATTTGTAAATAAATAGATTCACTTCTAAATTTATGTAAATACTCCTGTTTTTTTTTTTTTTTTTTTTTTTTTTTTTTTGTATGCATTGCTATAATTTATGTTACCCTATTACAAAATTAGATCTAGATCATACAAACAAAGAAATTATACAATTACAATTATACCTAAGAAGGAAGTAGAAATAATACAAAAATAATGTTAATTATTTCAAAAAAGAAAAATCTGTGGCATAATTGCAAAAATGTTTTACAATAAATTTCTTCTGTACTACATGAGATTTGAAATCTGTTTTTAAAGAGTGGATTTCAACCATCTAATTCTGCTAATACCATAAAATTCTATGGTTTGGAAATTTTTCAAATAACATAAAAGTTGACATGATTGATTGGTCTGAATATCTCACGAAACAATGGCAAAGTTCTTTGTCGAGCTTTGATCAGGGCTGTGCAAACAAAAATCACCAATATTTGAACATTTATTTTCACCACAAAGAAATACATTTTAATCTTGGTTTGCTTAGAACGCGCAGTATGTGCAGTTTAGTCAAAGAATAGCTGACAACCGCTTTACACCTTATCGCCACCAAGGTCATTAGAGGCAGAAAAGGATGGAGGGGTAAGGAATGGGGAGTAACTCTTTTTAAAGAAAGCATCCGGTATTCGCATGGATTGATTCGGGGAAACCATGGAAAACCCATATCTGGATGCCCAGATAGGGATTCGAACCTGCGTCATCCCGAATGCGAGGCCAGAGAGTTACTGCTCACCCCCCACGCTCAGTACAAAAAGCTTTGGTCTCAATCCCTAAACTGACATTATTGGCTTAAGATCTGATGGAATGGAACAAGCATCAAGGCAAAAGTTGATGAACCTCTGCCTCGGTACCTATAACTTCCCAATATAAAACGTAAGTCTATGCCACTATCAAAATTTCAATATAAACACCTCATAAAGATAAAAATTGAGCACTGCTTTTATCGCTGATTTTACTGTCACTCTCATCATTTGCAATTGCACTTGGACGGTCACTCAGTAAAGTAGCGTGATTTAGCTTGACATTTTATCTTTAGTGGTGTGTGGAGTTAGTTAGTTTTATCTCTGAGTGTTTACTTTTGTAGAAACTAGAGGTTAGCTGCAGTTGGACGGTCACTCAGTAAAGTAGCGTGATTTAGCTTGACATTTTATCTTTAGTGGTGTGTGGATTTAGTTAGTTTTATCTCTGAGTGTTTACTTTTGTAGAAAGTAGAGGTTAGTTGCAGTTCGACGGTCAATCAGTAATGTAGCGTGATTTAGCTTGACATTTTATCTTTAGTGGTGTGTGGATTTAGTTAGTTTTATCTCCGAGTGTTTACTTTTGTAGAAAGTAGAGGTTAGTTGCCATTGGACGGTCACTCAGTAAAGTAGCGTGATTTAGCTTGACATTTTATCTTTAGTTGTGTGTGGTTTTGCCTAGTGTTATCTCTGATAGTTTACTTTTTGTAAGAAGTACAGTTTATTAGCAATATAACGTCGTTTCCTCAGTAGCTTATTTTTGTTTTACATTTTATCACTAGTGGGGTGTAGATGTGATTAGTGTTCTCACCGAGTTTTTGCAGTTTATCCAAAGTACAGATTAGTTCGAGTATCTGTTCATTTTTCTTTTTTTCGATTTTAAAAAGCAGTATGTCAAGGGACTGTGATTGCTGTGTGCAGACGCAAGCTGAGGTGGCTGATCTGCGCCCTAAGCTTGCTGCTGTGTTGGCGAAAGTTACACAGCTGGAAGTTGCCGTAGAAGGTTGCAGCAGATGCGATATTGGGGAACTCGATGTAGCCATGCCGCTCACAGATTCACCTATGTCAAGCATTGTACCTGCAACCCAGGCTGAAAAGCTGGAGGCTGTGCCTAGGTCACCTGACGGTGACTGGCATATGGCTACCAGACTTCGAAGCCGCACACGGGGGCAGTACTACTAAATAGTGTACATAGTACATGTTTATGAAATCATTCACCCAGATGATCCTACCACGAATGTTTCACTCCGATCCCAGATCGACTTCTATGATCAATCCATATACCCATTCCTCATTCCTCTCATCGAATTTGGCCAAATCTCCACTCGGCCTGCTGCCAGGTTCGTCATAGGTTTACCAGTGTCCACGTAGAAATACTACAGTGTTGTTCAGATGTGGGGTTGAAAACCAATAGCTACACAGGGATCAGCTGTTGGGGCAATATCAACGTTTTGAGAGTATTGTAGGGGATCGAGGAGTATTCGTCTTCAGTAGGGGATTCCAGCATTGGTGTACTTGTGTCAAAACACAGGCGTTATGTCGAAAACAGACGTTACGGTTTGTTATGTAGTGGTAATTAGAGAGAAAATATGCAAGCAGAATTAGCCCATGTTCCAACCATACGGTAGAGCCGCAGAAGAGCCTAGCGAAATATCAAAGAGTCTGAGGGTGTGGTGCAGCGAAACAGCGTCTACAAAATAAGTCAGCACGCAGGTGAATGGCAGCAAGTTGACGCAGCAATAGAAGGAATTGGCTAGCGAACCGTTGTCAGCGGATTCTAAGGAGGCCACTATATAACGTAAAATACGCAAGCAGTATGCGTGGGGAAAATATCATTAAGTCCACGCAGCCATGCCTCGAAGAAGCCCTAAATTAAGAAAGTATTCATGCCCTTATAATTATTTCGTAAAAATTTAAGTGTGAAGGAAAAATGCAGCAGTAGTTGATGTACAATATTATTGATTACAGTGCAGTACCATGAAAGTTAAGTGAAGAAGTTGAATTTGATGTCACGAGTCTATCTTCAGTTGCCTGAAATATAAGATTAAAATATACAGTTATGAGTAAATCTGTTGAAAGCAAATCAGGAATGACCCTTAATTAATGTAAATTTTGTTAAGTGCAGAAGCAATAGTGCATAATATTAGTAAAAGTGAATATCATAAACAAATGTAGAAAAGTAATTTCATGACAATTGATGCCAGTAATACGAACAGCCAGCAAATTGGTGAAATATTTGCCACGTGAATATTACATAATCCTGAGTAAATCAACGATTCAGTGTCTTCCCAATATCATGTAATTGTTTCAGAAATTTTTAAAAGCGGAACGTGTTGATTTCGCAATCCTGAATGAATAATTGTCGAAGAGATGAGTTAGTAAAATTATTGATCAGAATAAAATGTTTCGTAATGTCATGATACTGTAAGTAATTAGAACATGAACGCTCAAATTAATGAAACAAGTTAAGACTTAAAGGAATGTTCCGTTAGTGTAACCATTTTATGATTTCAGTAGAAATGTAATAAAATAAAATTAAAAAAATAATAAAAAATCAGCGATTAATAAATCCTGTGAAGCAGTATCTGTTAGTTACTATTACAATTATTAAAGAAGAGCTATTAGGAACAGAACTCTGTACAGAATAATTTTTTAAGTGCAAATCAGTGATTAAAGGGAAAGTATGCAAAGAAATTGTAATCGGGTGTTAGAATGACTATTGCAGAATTAGAACCACAGCAAATTAATGAATACTATCAGTTACCAGTGACTTCATCCATTTGAAAGTGTGTAAGAGTTCCTTTAATAAACAGTACATTATGGGGGTAGGTAAAACTCGGGAGGAAAGGAAAACTCAAATGAAAACCAGCATGTTAGTTGAACATAAGAAATGAATGCATTATCATAAGCCATCAGAAATTTTAAGCATAGTTAAGTAAAGAGATTCAGTTGCAGTGAAATATGAAGGAACGACTCAATTTGAACAGCTATTCTTAAGCGCATTTAAAAGCATTGAAATTTATAGTGAATAGAATTACAAAACTATAAAAACCAAGTAAGAAATTTGAATTTTGTAGAAAGACGAATTATCGCGTGGTTGTAACTAAAATACTACTATAAGAGTGTTCAACTATTGTAAAGTTTGTTAATGAGGTCATTGGTCATGATGAAGGTTTAGTCTTGAAGATATAAGAACCAAAGTAGTTGGAAAAAATAATGTTGTTATAAATAAACTTTAATATAATATGATATAATGTGTTAAGAAATTAAGACATGTGAATATGGGGGAACCCGAGGAAGCACATATTAAATGAATTATCAATAAATTAAAAGGGAGTTTAACATGGCAGAATGCAAGCAAGGGCACGAAAATAAATTAAAATAAGTTTACAAGAGCAGTACCAAGACGACGCACAAATACAATCATAATGAAAACAGAAAGGAGGAGGCAGGTTAAGTGGATGGTCTTGAGTGCTATGAGAGAGAAATAAATACATGGTAGATGAGTGTGTCTTGGAAAGGCGCAAAAATTTAAAGGTGTTAGAATAAAAAGAAGATGACGAAGGGGTCGTCATGAGAAGTTATGGAGGAGTGCAGTTCACAGTGAGTGTTCCACAATAATTTTCAGTTTGGAAAATTTGTAAAAGTCGGTAGTGTATAAAGAGGAGTTTAGTCAAAGGTGGAACGAGTGTATTGTGGTAGATGGGGGATTTTTGGATCAGCGTGTAGTAACTGTCAGAGAGTACGTTGCGAGATGGTTGGCGGAAGACAAATAAAGGTTGTCAAAAGGAAATTAAAGAAGATGGGAGGTCTTCGAAGCGCAGCAAAAAGTTGCAGTTTATTACCAAGAAGAGGATTTTGGTAATAGGTGAAAGGTGACTGGAGGTCGCCAAATGACAAAGCGTCAGTGACTGTCGGTGTCCCTATGCTGATGGGGCAATGTTGTAGCGAAGCAATAGTAGGGTAGTCGCGAGGTAACCTGGACAGGTACAAGCGATGTCTTCCATTACAGGAGGTTCCTGGGTGAAGCCCGGATGATGCATTGTGTTCTCTCAAATGTGAGACTGTACAATACGGGTGGTTGTGAATTTGGACGAAGCGGCAAAAGAGGAAGAGCCGCGTGTGAAGTTATTTGTGGGGAGTTAAAAAAAAATTAAAGAAAATGCAACGAAGTCTGCATGCAGAGGGGTCAACGAACTCCATAAAATTGTAGGGAAGTTTTGCCAACATAAAACTGTTGGAGTTCATGAACGGATCTTAACCCGTGAAAATATGAAGATTGTAGAATTACTGCGCAAGTGAGGTCAGTGAAATCATCTCTCCTAAGAATGTGTAATGAGGTCAAATTGTTGTGGCGGGCTGCAAACCGGCAGGCGCAACAAAATCCTATGTTAGTTGTAAGCAGAGGTGGAAGAGAAGCAAATGAATTAACACGGGAATATTGCAGAAGTAAACTGTGGAGGGATGTATGTATCTGTTAAAGCACCTGTAACATAATAAATATAATATAATAATAACAAGGGAGAGACAATAACAAAAGTAGAATTGTAGGAGGAATAATCCAAATAATAATAAATAAATCTTTAATAAGTAAGATGTAAATACTAGTGAATATATGTTAACAGGAATTAATTGGTGGAAATTCTGGTGAAACGGAAATAATGCAAGTGGTGCAATGGAGAATGTATTTTTATTTCACAACTGCCGTGCAATAGAGTGAGAGTTAGCAGAACTATAATTAAAGGTTAAAATGTTGTACTAAAAAAAAAAAACGCAATTATGAGCAAATGTAAAATAGGTAAATAAATTAAATAATGAGGAACGAGTCGCGATGTTTAGAGGTCATAGCCTTCAGAGAGTTAATAAGATCACAATAACATTAACTATTAAAGGAAGAATGTACAAGTAACTGTGAGTAATCAATGCAACATCGAAGTAATAATCTGTAAACTGTATTCCACAGTAATATCGAAGTGGTGCGAAAATTTAATGAAAATGTTAATGGGAGTTTAATTATAAGAGAGCAGGCAAATTAATTCCGTAAAAGTGATTACCTTACATTATAATGAGAGAAAAATAAATTGCAGTGCATATGTAACGGATACAAGATGTATTATAAGTTGAATGCCTTAGGTAAATGTTATTGTGGGTGTCTGTAACAATGAATGTTCATACTATTAGCTGTTGAATAGCAATAAAGTAAACACCAAACAAACATTGACTGTCTGCATTAATAAAATAAATAACGTCTGTGATGTGGAAATTTGTTGTTTAGAAGGCTTAAAAAATGAGTTTGTAAAATGTCCTGTATTAATAAGTTAAAAATTATTCTGTGCTAATTGTACACCACGAGTGTTCTAGATTCTATGAGCAAGAGCCCTGCTGACGCATGCAAGGATGCTATCAAGTCACGCCAGCGATGAGAAGTGCATGCTCAGTGCTAGCCAGAACAGTCACCTGTTAGCGGAAGTAAACAATGTCGCTCATATGAGGGGATGCTTACCATACCATTTCTATATTTTGTACAGTCGTGATAGTAAATAGTGTACATAGTACATGTTTACGAAATCATTCACCCTGATTACCCTACCACGAATGTCTCACTCCGATCCCAGATCAACTTCTGTGATCGATCCTTACCCATTCGCTCAATCCTTTCATCGAATCTGCCCAAGTCTCCACTCGGTCTGCTGCCAGGTTTTTCATAGTTCCCCATAGGTTAACCGTTATCTATGTGGGGGTACTACAAACGTATCGCAGAATAGAACTACGCAGAAGGAGTCTATTCTATACACCAATACCATACAGTAGGGTCAACTGGGGCTAATTCGATACACTCAAAAAAGTGAGGCTAATGTGATATAGTTTAATAAAAGAAATTGCCTTGATGCCTAAACTCTTGAAAAAAAAATTATTTTTCCATACTTTATTTATTACTCTCTTAACCTACATAACAAATATAAATGTAATTTGAAAAATAAAGGTAAAAAAATAAAACTTTAAACTAACCTTTTTTCCCCCTGACAAACATTTCTACGCGAATTGGAAACTTTTATTGCCGTACGTCTGTGTGTTGTGATAAGCTTATGTTCATTAATTAACCACATTCAGAATTAAATGGGCTATTATTTGACACTTTAAGAACTTTTCTACCTTCTTTTTTTTTTTTAAATATAACCTTTAAAACTTGTGGGGCTAATGTGATACATATCATGGGGCTATTGTGATACGCATAGTGGGGCTATTATGATACAGTTGTAAGTATTCCAATTGTGTAGCCCGTCATTTAAATATAAATTTATGATGGTGCACAAACTGTAAATTGAATGAAGGGAATCCCTGATATTAAGAAAAATGTGTGCCTAAAGCAAAAGATTCATGAAAGAGGAAATAATATTGACAGTAATGAAGATGATAAGCATATGATAATATAAACTCTAATTGTGTCAAATTGGAAAATGAAACTGAGTTTTAAAAATAAAAGGGTACTTTTGAAGATGATTGCTGTGATAAAAGTAGTGACAGCCATGTATAAATTACTGAACTCTCAGACAAGTCATTAGAAAATTTCTTGATGAATATGGAACAAGAAGCAGTAGAACCTGTTGTATACATAACTCTAATCTTTCAAGAAAACATAAAAAAGACTAGTTCTAGTTGATGTTAAAGAAGGACCTACAAACTCAATACATTTAAAAGTTGACTGCCAAATAAATAGTAAAGATGACGAAGAAGGTGACATTACAGTACAAGGACTTCGAAGCTGCAATGACATACACACTGACTTTTATTGTAAGGAAAATGACGTTTTCTTTATAAATTTCATGGATATGATTGCAGTTTTGCCTTCTCCAACAGCAGTTTATAAAAGAAAAATAACCTATTTATTTCCTGCCCCTATAGGAGTCAAATAAAATAAATTTGACACAGTTGAAAAGTTGTGAAATAACTAAGGCGAAAATTAAAACATTTATTCTGTGTCATATTTTTCACTTTTGTATTGTTTTTTGACTTGTTAAATTCATAAAGTAGTTGTAAATAATTTTGTTGGTCATCTTTTTTCCCCCTAGTAAGTCTTTTTGATATTTTTACCATTATAAATAGTGCGACATTTTTAGGAGTTAGCGTTGAAAATAATAAAAAAAATCCATAACTTGATTTCTAGTAAACATAAAAAATTGAAAAAAAATAGGAGTGATACATTAGCCTCTGTAGTGTATCACTCAAGCCCTTTTATTTCTGTGTAACTAATAGCACCGGTATTAATACACTGTATCTCAATAGCCCCATACCTGTATCATATTAGCCGCACAGACTGGGGTTAATATGATACAGAGTTTTTATTTTTTTTCTATCTTAGGCACACTCTTGGACCATTTTTAATGCATAAATGAATAAATCACATAAAATTACATATTATTGCATATTTTACAACAGTAAATCAATGTTAGCTTAAGAGAAAAGATTAAAAGTTTGATTTTTTGTATCATAATAGCCTCGGTTGACCATTCATCTTTAAAACTGCGGTTGAAATTTCCAATAAATCTTTAGCTTCATACAGCCAATAAAATTTTTACTAACAAAACTTAAATATTTAATTTCTCCCCACCAGAAAATGCCCGTTTACCATGCACCGTAAGTGACATTTGTTGCTTCACGGAGACTGAATATGTCACACACGGAAACGCAATGATGTCATATGTACCAGGTGTTTACAATGTTGTAGTCGGTGAGGTGATAAGTGGTTGTAGCAGTATCATGATCTAGAGTTTACCCCACAATTGTTTACCTGTAAACACACAACGGCAATAGCGCAATCACTGGGACTCATCAAGGAATTGTCGTTTTGGTCTGAAAACTGTTGCACATGTTCGTTTGGTGATACTATTTAATATATGTTGCTCTTAGAGGTGTAAAATGTATAGATACCTAACAAACTTCACTCGAAAAGTGCCGTAACGCGAGCGACTGGGAGAGGCCTTATAGCGAAGTATAATGACCATACAAACGTTCTTTGAATGATATTATTTGGGAATATGTTGTGATAAAAGTATAAATATGGAAAAGATTACACACTAAAAAAAAAAAAACTATGAACTGTAAGCGAACGTTGGTTGCCTCATTTACGTACACATACGTGATGTCCAACGATAACTTGTACATCAAGAAACATATCCGCATGTTATTTCCAAGATGTTAATATTCTGCGGTATTTAACAAAGTAGATTGCTGCAATATTATCGTAGCTTATGTTTAGGTTGAAAGTCCTTCAGCATTAGGTCGAAGGAATTTATTTTTTATAGTTGAAATGCAACCTGTACCAAAATGGCATTTGGTTGTTGTTGTTAAAGCATAATTCGCCAGAAATTTGGATTTATTAAACATTAATCATGATTTTCAAGCAGAATCATTAGCGGTGCCTGTGGATAGGTTGGAATGCAGCCTGGACCAAAGTGGACATAGATGCTTCCTTTTGTAGCCTAATGGACTATAAATTTTGTTTTTATAGAAAGTTGGTTTGGTTTTCATCATTATTGGTTGGTTGTTGGTGCATTTTGTTGCACGTCATATTATTACCGCTGGAAATCGCATATGATAAATGGCATCCTCTCATCACTTAGTGTGTACTGTTACAGCAGTTTTTTTATTTTGCGTGAATTTTGTGTGATATACACTATCTTCATGGGTGTAATAGAAACAAAAGTTAATAAATAATATAGTCGAAGGAACGATAGTGTTATCATTATACATGGCAATATGCTTTCTCCCAATCACTCGCGGTATAGCGTTACAGCACTTTTCGAGTGAAGTTTGTGAGGTATCTATACATTTTACACCTCTAAGAGCAACATATATTAAATAGTATCACCAAACGAACATGTGCAATAGTTTTCAGACGAAAACTACAATTTCTTCACGAGTCCCAGTGATTGCGCTATTACCCACACAACTTTCCACATCCCACAGAAACATTCTTTTATATTGGGATCTATGGAAAACAAATGTATTGTGTTGTAATGTACTTTAAACTGAAAATATTTATTCCTCTTGTTTAATACTGAAACATGCAATGCTAGTTGTTAGCCCTATTTAGCTTCAGGCTGCATTTTTATCAAATAACAAATTCTGCTAACATTACTGCTTCAAAATCAGCATCATACACATGTCAATACATTCACTGCATTATGATATGAAGATGACAATGATGTGGATTGGATAGCAAATACTGCTCATGGGCTGCATTACCTATATGATAATTGGTAATTAAAGTATATTTACTGTTAATCTTCAAAATATTTCTTAGTTTAAAAAAATGAAAATTTCGGACAGCATTAAAATTGAAGGAAAGCAGCAATTGCTCAAAAAGGTTACAATTAGATTTCACAGAATTGATTAAATTTCAGAGAAGTAAGCATATTTCAAATGTCTCATAAACAGAACAGAACCATAGAGAAATTTCTGAACATTTTACCTAGACAGCGTACTGCGCAGTATTCCTCCAGAAGATCAATGAGACTGTTCCCCATAACTTTTGTTGTATAGTTTTTCCCTTGTTTAGCTAACGTTAGACATTCAGAGAGATGGGATGATTGCTCAAGAAACACAGCAGCAGCTTCCTCACAATTGTCTTGGAGATAGCCTGAAAGTGTATGACACATTTGAAGAACTGTCAACAAGCAAGACTCACAATTATAACCCAAAGCATATCCTCACCTAAAACAAGTCTCGCAACCTCGGAAGGCAATAACGTTTCCATACTTCATTGATATACCATTACTTATTAAAAAAGGGTAGCAAAATTCGATATGCTTATCTGCACTAATACATTCCAAATTTAATAGGTCACAAACTATTAATTGCGTTGAAATAACACTTCACGTAACCATTACAACGTCTTTTAATGAACAGTCTGAAATTCACTAGTAGTTTTTCTGATTGACGACCCAAGGCAGAAAAATCATTCTCAATGGGAAACAATGGTTTCAACAAAACACTTTCCCACAATAACACTACACTCCTAAGGCGCCATAAATGAAATCCACAAACGCGAAAAACTAAACAACATTCAGGTTAACCAACTCAATGTAGATCGATCTTCTGCAGTTTTTCTTTTTAATCATTTACTTATTAATTATATTTTTACTAACAAATTTTGCACAGATAAAATGCTAAAAAATAAACTATTCAATATTCTCAAACTAGTGCTGGCAAATATATTTTAAAAATGTAAATTAAATTTAACTGTTGTCAGTTCCTATTTTCGGCTCACTTCATTGAATTAGTTCAAGTATCGATAGGAACACTTGACGATATACATCACAAAGTACTATAGAATTTGAGAATTAATCTATTGTTTCTCATTCGTTGATGTGAAAATCCCTACTTGGCACTTCCATCAGTGATACAAGGTGAGAAGTGGAAAACTATTTATTTTTTGCTTTCATCAGTTTCTTAACTGTTTGATGCAATCCACCAACCCCTCTATCTTGTGCTAACTTTTTCATCTCAACATACCCCTTACAACCCACGTCCGTAATTATTCCTAAATTACCTGTTTCATATATTCTAATATTTGTCTTCCGCTGTAGTTCTTACCATCGACTGTTCCCCCCACTAACCAGTTAATCAACTTGGCATGTCTCAAAATATGACCATCCATCCTGTCTTCCACAAACTTCTTTCCTCAACTATCATTTCCAAAAGAGGTTCGTTACATACTTTATCTGTACACTCAATTTTCAACATCCCTCTATAGCACCACATTTCAAATACTTCAGTTTTCCTTCTTTCTGGTATTCCTAAAGTCACTCTTCGTTGCCATAGAGTGCTGAGCTCCACACACACGGTATTAAAAAGTTCTTTCTGATTCTTATATTAATCTTTGAAACTAAAAAAATTTTCTTGAAAGATTTTTTGTATAATGTTATTCTGCTTTCATAAACCGCGAAGTACCATTTTGGCCTTCTGTGAACCCCCACTCCCGCCACGTAGCTTGACGTGATTTTTGCCACTAGCCGCCCCCCTCCCTTTCCCCACATAGCAAGAGGCTTTTTTTACCTGCTGATTCCGGAAGAAATTTTTTACTGTTTTCTCTTGTTGGACTACCGTAAATTACATAAGGAGATAATTGAAATATGCACATGCTGTTGTGATTTCTGTACTCCATTTTAGCTGTACCACATAATATGAATGAAAAGCTACGTGGCCTATCTCGGAACCCCCCACCCCTTTCCACCTAGGTAGCCCGGCGTAGCTTTCCAGCCTACCCCTCTCCTCGCCCTATGCCGAGACACGTATTTTATAGACGCTCCCTAAAATCATTCCTGCTTCTGCCATCAGTTGTAATTTTAATACCTAAGTAGTAAAATTCACTAACTCCTATCGCAACAGGTATCATTTATGGTACAATATAATACACTCATTTTCCATTAATCCCAATATAAGATACTGGCTCTGTAGGATGTGGAAAGTTGCCAATTTACAGATAAACAATTGCATATCACAGTAATACATACTCCAGATGATGTACAGTTATAGCAAACATGGTATAATAATTATTTCAACTACATTTACACACACTACTGGCAGTTTATTTTGCAGATACTTTAGAAATAAATTCTTCGACACAGTAGGTTGTAAATTAACAATTCTTTCAATTTTTTTCTGAATTTATTCTTATCATCTGCTAGACATTTGTATGTGTTGGGAGCTTATTGAAAATATGCATCCCTGAATATCGGACCCCTTTTTGAACAAATGACAACGACTTTTAATCATTGTGAAGTTCATTTTTACTTCTTGTGCCATAATT
The DNA here is from genome assembly GCA_031002005.1 of Vandiemenella viatica. Taxonomy (NCBI): domain Eukaryota; kingdom Metazoa; phylum Arthropoda; class Insecta; order Orthoptera; family Morabidae; genus Vandiemenella; species Vandiemenella viatica. The sequence continues at coordinate 266,809,832 of JARYHS010013630.1, forward strand.
GTGTATTTTACTATTTGTTTCAAGCAAACTATAATTTGTGACTACAAAGAACATTAATGTTTATATATATTGAGCTACAAATGTTAACATCCATGACTTCTTGAATAGCTCTCTACATGAAGTTCTACTGCTAACCCCACACATAATTCTTATTGCTCGCTTTTGGGCTCTGAACACAACTAGCTTTTGGGCTCTGAACAGTTATTATCTTTCAATTTCTTTGGTTTACATGTAATCGAAAATCTTCGTTCAGTCCGTAACTTCTCAATATCCATAACCCATTTTACCAATAAGACAATGTCATCAGCAAATCGTAACATATTGATTTTTTTTCTCCTTGAACACTTTTTCCACATTCAAATCTTTCTTTCACTTCATTTATTACTTCTTCTATATTCAAGTTGATTACTCTTGTGGATAGGCTACAACCTTGTCTCACAATCTTGATTCTCTATTGTCATGATTCTCTATTTTCATCATAGCTACGTGATTCTTTTAAAGTATTGATCTATCTTGGTATTTTAGAATTGAATCTTTAAAGTTTATAACATCTTGTAGCGCCTGACATTATTAAAAGCTGTTTCTAATTCAAATAATGCCATAAAAGTATTTTTGTTTTTCCACGATACTCCCTTCTCTTCTTTTCCTAAACCCAAACTGATCTTCACTTACTTTCTTTTCTACCACACTTTCCATTCTTCTGTATATTATTCTGGTCAATAATTTTGAAGCACGTGATGCTAGATTTATAGCACGATAGTTCTCACATCTGTCAGTGTGTATTTTCTTTAGAACCGTGAAGATTTTTATTGAAATCAGTGTTTCATAAATTTTTGACATAAATTTGAACAATTTTTGGATTTCTTCTTCTCCTAGGGGAATCTCATTAATTCCAACTGCATTATTTAATTTCAAAAATCATTGAAAGCTGTATCAAATTCTGTCCTCAAAACGGTATCACCTATGTCATTAATGTCGATATAAATTTCTTTTTCTAAAGCACTGTTATTCAAATCATCTCCATCATACATGTTCTCTATGTATTCGTTCCATCGGTTATCTCAATCTTCTGAGCTAAGGAGACGTTTCCCATCGGTATCTTTAATGTTTATAAGTTAACCATTTCCTTAATTTCTCCAAAATTCCGTTTGTACTTCATTTTTCTTTTTCTTCACACTTCCCTTACATCTATCTTTCTTTTGATTTCTTGCATTTCCTGTGTATTTGATTTGTAAATTGTCTTAATAGCTCTCTTCTTGCTTCATCCTGAGCATTTTTTTGCCTTCTCCTCTAATCCATCAATTCCAGAATTTCTTCAGTGTTCCAATGTATTCGGGCGGCTTGTTCCCTAAAGCCTAATGTTACTTTACTATCCTTCATTATTTAATGCATTCTGTTAGTCTTCATCTGAGTTCCTTTCAGAGTTACGTCTTAGACCCTCATCTACCATTTCTGCAAACATTTCTTTCATGACAGATTATTTCAAATTATTCACTTCCAGTTTGTTCTGCTTGTATTTATTCTTTATTCTCTTTAATTTCTACCGTGGTGCGGCCAAATTAGGAGGAAATACATCCTTTGTTGGAGAAGGGCACTTTATTGTATTTGGTGTAAGAAATTAGCACCAAAGGCGGATGAAATGATACGTTATAAATTAATTTCTGTGGGAATATTTTGTGACTTATCTAAGGCATTTGGCTGTGTATATCATAAAATTCTGATACAGAAATTAAAGTATTATGGTGTAGATGACATTGTTAATAAATGGATTTGTTCTGACCTTGTGAATAGAAAACAGAAAGTGTTAATGGAGAAGTTAAAGGCTGCTTTAAGTGGTCCACTGTTTTCTGAGTAGAAATTAATCAGGTTTGTAGTACCTCAGGATTCTATATTGGGGCCACTATTGTTTTGAATGTGTATAAATGATTTACTTTGTGTTTCATCTAAAAACTCCAATTCGCCGATGAGACAAATATAGGAATTAAACATACTCAAGATTTATCTACAGAACATATTTCAAATTATGTCTTTGACCTTATTAATAAATGGTTTAAAACTATTGGCTTGTCTTCAAAATTTGATAAAACTCAATACATACAATTCAGTACATCACACAGATTAACACCAGATATAGACATAAAATTTGCTGGCCAATCCATTCAATAGGTAGATTGTGTGAAATTTGTAGGTTTGCATATTGATCATAATTTAAATTGGTGGCTGAGTGTAGATACACATTTAAGCACCAAATTATACTTTGTTTGATACAAATAGTAAAATACTATTATGGCACTAGAAGTAAAAATAATATTCACACAAATTACAAGTCGTTGTCATTCGTTCGAAAAGTTGTCTGATATTTAGGGAAACATACCTTCAATAAGCTCCCAATTCTTATTAAATGTCTATCAGTTGTTAAGAATAATAAATTCAGGAAAAAAATTGAAATAATTTTTAATTGAAAACTCCTTCTACTCTGTTTCATAATTTGTTTCTAAGGTATCTACAAAATAAACTGCCCGTAGTTTGTGTAAATGTAGTAGATATATTGAACGCACCATATATGCTATATAACGATACATCATCTGGTGTATGTATTATTTTATTATGAAATTGCTTAATGTGTAGTAAGTCCAGAGGTTTTACTTGTGAAATTTATACATTTGTATGGGGTTGGGACAGAGTACAGGCGAGCGGACAAAATTAAGCAACGTTACGAGAGCTGCAACCTGCAAGTAGAACACGAGTGAGCGATTCGGCAATTGTCAGGCGCCGAAACCAGAACGCAAGCTGGCATTTTGACCGCCTGCATTTCGGTGATGTCAGGGTTCGCCCTCTCCAAAGAGCAGGAGTAGAGTGGGTGTTATCATAGTAAAACCCTCAGCACAGCTATCTAGGTCTGTCTGTCTGTTGGTCGATCTGATTGTCGCATTGTGCAGCTGAGAATCGACGAAAGAAGTTACCGGACTCCGGCCTCGGAAAGGAGCCATTGCAGCCACACGAGATGTTATACGACGACGCAGAAGGTAGGCTCTGCTGAGAAAGAGTTGGATATGGAAGCGGATAGGGTTAAGTTAGGCAGAAGTTCCAATGTATTACAATATACCTGTCGTGTTTGGGTTAAAGGTACCCATGTTGCAAAGCTCGCTCTGTCTTTCCTCATTCCCATATTGTTGGTGGTGGTTAGAAAGGCGTCACTACGCCAGTTTTATCAGTTTCAGACAGTAAATATTATTCACAACTATATCCCTTTTTGTATAATTATATTTACAGTATCATGCCTTCAGAACCTGATGTAAAATAAACATGTAAATGTTCAGAAATGATTATCCCTGATTTTCCAAATAATAATCCTATCACGATACACATATTTGAACAGTCGTCGATTTCTATGTAGACACTTATCCACGAATCCCTATGGCAATCTGTCCTTGTATCACCACTCGGATGGACAGGGTGACTTCGATGGTCATCCCAAAGGGGTGGCAGTCAGGTCCCTACAAATGTACAATGTATATTATGACTGTAAATCTTCTAGTGTATGTATTATTTTGCTATGTTATTGTTTATCTGTAAATTGACAACTTTCCACATCCCACAGAGCCAGTATCTTATTTTGGGTTCAATGGGAAATGAATGTCTTGTATGATATTGGACTAACAAGTGTTGGTCAACGGCATAGGATGCAGAAAGCAATAAATAACCACTGCATTAAAGAGATTCTAAGTAATAGCTATATTACATTATTGAAGTTTCCTCAAGCTAAACTCCCCGTAGGTACAACTAATCTCTGGAGGGGAGCAACAAGAGAAGTTAGTCAACAGGAAATACGAATCGGTACCTGGAATATGAAGATGTTGCTTAAATTAGGAAAATTAGAGAACATGAAGCTCGAAATTGAAAGAATGGCCATAGATATTTTGGGATATCAGAGAAGAGATGGTCGCAGTCTGGAGGTTTTTGATAGGTGGTTACAGAGTAATGCAGTCTGTTAGCAAGGATGGTAATGCTGTAGAAGGAATAATTCTCAATAAAAGTATCGACAGCGGGTTAGAGGATATGTCCAGCAAAGTGACAGAATCATACTAGTGAAATTGGAAACTAAACCGATAGACACTATCATTGTGCAAGTTTACATGGCAACTGCAAGCCATAGTTATGATGAAGTTATAGTCTATGAAGACATCAACAATGTGATTACATGGGTCAAATGAGACGAGAATCTGAATGGGAGATTGGGATGCTAGCGTATGAGAATTCAAAGAATGTGACATGGATTTGGGGAAAGGAATGAAAGAGGTGGCCGTCTGATAGAATTCTGTAAAAGGAACAAAATGATAATAACTAACACATGGTTGCAGCATTATAAGAAGAGGAGATAAATATGGAAATGCCATGAGACCTAAGGCAGCATCAAATCGAATACATAATAGTCATGATGTGCAGATTCAGGAATCAATTACATGATAGCAGAAGTTACCCAGGAGCCGACATTGACAGTGACCATAATCTTGTCAATAAGAAATGCCGTTTGAAACTAAAGATACTTAAGAAGAAAAGAGCGAAACCACGGAAACTAATAATCTTAAAAATAGACAATTAGATTCTTATACAATTCTAAAGAAAGACTGATGATATTACTATTACAGACAGAAAAAAATGTTGGCCATATATGGGAAGAAATAAAAACAATGCTTAAGATACGGCAGTTCAATTTCTAGGAACAGTAACACCAACAGCCAGAAAGGACTGGTTTACCAAAAATATGATTAAAATGATGGCTAAAGGGGAAAGTATGTGTTATACTATAAGGATTATAAAACTGAAGAAGGACATAAGGAGTGTAAAAGTCAGAAATCCAGTCTACAGCGAAGCCAAGAATGCTAAAGAAAATTATCACCAGGACAAGTGCAAGTAACTAGAACAGCTTATCAGGAAAGGCAACTATGAGAGAGCGTATAAAAATGTCAAAACTTTTTTTAATGACGCTGGAAAATAGAAGTGGTGTAATAAGGAATCCAAATATTGAAATTGTGAATGATCAAGCAGATGTTGCCAGATCATGAGGAGAATATTTTTCAGTTATGTATGATGACGAAGAAATTAATCCATCAACACTGGAAAAAGAAATAGGTATCGATGAAAATGATTTACTATTATGAATAAGGAATTTGAGAAAGCATTAGAACTTCTGAAAGAAAGGAAAGCTGCAGGGATGGATAAGATACCAGCTGAACTTATAAAGACATCAGGGAGTACCTTATAATGAATAATTTTATGTGAACTAGTAAGTGGTCGCTTTTGATTCAATTTTGGTTTTGAAATTAAGGTTAATATCCCACTTGTATGTAAAGGACTTATTGGTAGGTTGTATTACTACTTTCTGCAACTCGCTTTAAATATGCAGGAACCTAAAGATTCTAGGGAAGTAAAGCCACTGAACATTTCTGGGAATACATCATCACCGATTACCTACGTTGAAACACTGTTACCAAGTAATCATAACAGACCAGAATCGGCCATGAACACACAACTGTCTTCAGATATTTCTGAGTTGAAACAATTACTATTAGGCATCTCTTCCAGAAATAGACAAACACAGTCCGAGATGGCCGAAAAAATAAATGAGATATCGGAGCTAGTTAGACAATCACAGTCACAGTTAAAATTCGAATTGTCGTCAGAAATTAAGGAATCGCATGAGAGCTTAAAAAATCAGTTTACTTCACATTTTCAGTACTACACAAAGAGATAACAGTGGAAGAGAATTAGGGTCGACGCTGAAGAGTTTAAAGACGATATTTTGAATCAGACATGTCAGCTGAAATCAATAGAGATATCATGTAAACAAACTAAGTGTCAAGGGTCGGAACAGATGGTAATAAGCGAAGAATTTGACCGAGTACTGAAAGTAGATAACCACAGTGAAGTTTATGAAAGAGAAGAATATACACAGGATAGTATTAGCAAAGAAAAGGAAGATGAATACATAGGAACAAAATGTGATGCTGTGAATGGCCAGAGTAGAGGTAGGTGTGATGTAAAGTATAGTGTCAAAAACATACAAGAGGTGATACAGGTCTAGAAAGTAACCAGCCACAGGAAGAAAAGAAATATTTGCAGAAAGGGGGTAAGACGAAAGAGGAGGAAGTTGCATCTGCATCACGAAGAAAAGAACATGATTAGGAAGAAAGTTGGAAGAAGCGAAAGAAGATGAAGTTGCATTTGTGTGAAGAAGCAAAGAATGTTAGTAGGATGAAGGAAGAAAGAAAAGAAGAAAGTTGGATGAAACGAAGGAAGAAGATATTATTAATACCATCTCTCACAACTCTACTTCGGTAAAAAGTTTTGAACTCGTGTTTAGAAACGAGATAAAGATATTTAAATTTTTATATTAAAGAAATTGGTACAGACAATGAGAACTCGTACACAGTAGCCTACCCAAATGGGAAAGAATTAGATGAAGATATAATGTCGTTCCCTCAAACCCTTTAAACAGATACCACACAGTTCAGTTGATGTAGATGTATTGTTAATTAAAAAGAAATAATTGAACATGTTTTATGTTGTAATCGTAGGCTTCCGCGGCCAGAGTCAGTTGATTCTCCTCGGTTCTATGGCTTGCCAAAAATACATAAGCCAGAAGTTCCTTTACGGCCGATCGTCAGAGCAATTGACTCTCCAACTCATCCACTAGCCCGCTATGTCGCCGACAAAGTAAAACCCTTATCAGAAGGCATCGCTTCGCTCACACTTCGTAGAAATCATATCATCACTCAAAATCAAAGAAACTGACATTCTAGTGAGTGTTGATGTTGTGTCGCTCTACACCAACGTATCTGTGGAACAAGCAGAGACAAATAATACGCACCAAACTATCGGCCCTTAACATCTCAGAAGAATGGGCGGACCTGGTCGAGTTTTGCCTCTAATAATCGTTCTTCCAGTACAACTGGAAATTTTATGCCCAAGTGGAAGGAGCGGAAATGGGCTCACCGCTTTCGGCGATAGCGGCGGACATCTTTATGGAGGCGCTGGAAACGGGAATGTTGGATAACGTACCCCTCAAACCGCATCTGTGGTCACTATATTGACGACACATTTGTTGTGTGGCCCTTGACGAATTCCTGGATAATATAAACAAAGCAAATCCTAAAATTAAATTCAACATGGAAACGGAGAAACAAGGACAGCTGCCGTTCCTAGACGTGCTAGTAACCAAACGTGACGACGAGAACCTTGGACACTCAGTGTATCAGAAGCCGACACACACAAACAGATATCTACATATCAGCCACGACAGATAAAGACGCCAATTCAACATCTAATCAAGCCACCTCTCAGGAACGCCAAGTAATGGTTTTATCCTACATAAGTGGCGGTACTGACAGATTCGGAAAGGTGTTCAAAAAAGTTGACAGAAAACCTGTCTACAAAGCACATAGCAAAGTCAGTAACCAGCTAGTCAAGGTTAAAGACAGGCTGGCTCCACTACAGGTTGCCGGGGTCTATGACATTCCGTGCACCTGTGGTCGTGTGTACGCAGGAGAGACGGGGCACACTGTAATGGCTCGTTCGCACTGGGCTAGTAATTTAGTCGAGTGGCGAGTAGTTTAGTAGCTAAATTACTCGCCACTGACCAAAAATCGTTCGCACTGCGGTCGAGTACAGTACACAAGTAGAGTGGTATTTTGCCAGCAGGCTGCATCGCAATCACATGAATGAGCTGATACAGCGCTCTTTTATAAGAGATTGATGAAGTTTATGCGATAAAGAAAAAGAAAAAAGCAATGGGTACGAAAATGGGTTAATGAACTAGGAGCTGAAATTGTCTTCTGAAGGAATTAGCATTACAAGATCCCTACGAATAGTTTGAGAATGTCCAAAATTTGTGTTAGTGAAAATGCAACCGGAAATCCAGCGTGAAGATACCTACGTATTTAAGGAGTGCAATGTCGGCAACTACGTAGTTACAGGCAGTGCTCTACTTTAATGCCACCGGATGTATTTTATGGACACTCACACCTCGTATTTATACACGGAAAATAGGGTATTTCCCAATTAATCGCAGTGTGAAGGAATCTATGAAACATTAAAGGAATTGAATAAATGTTTCATAGAGATGCATCCAGTAAACTGAATCATTTTACTGAAGGAGTGTAAACTGTTTCAGTACCTGCACCTAAATTTTGGACTACTTTTTTTTAACTTCTGTGAGTAGATAATTCCAAAAAGATTTTTATCTCTTTAGGTAGTACTTCTAATAACAATAGGAATAACATCTTAATGTATAATCTAGATGCTATTGTAATTAAATTAAATAATTTAATAAAATTGTGCACTAAGCAGATGTTTTTAATTTTCAATTTACTTCTCACCAAAGCCAGGTATGTTTATTGTATTTTCCAAATCTATGCGTGCAGATTGCTTCATTTATTTGTTTTTATAGTTGGGGACTCAATATTCTACAAGCATTCATGTCCTACATATTTAGAAACAAATTTTGAAATTGTTTCTTCGTTCCAGCAAAACGACATTTTTGCGGCAGCTAACGAACTCTACTAAAACTAATAAGGTATGCAAATAATTTTCTGCGACACAGTTACTTTAATAAATTATTATTTATTTTATTGATATGCGTGACGCGTTTTGAGAAATTATTCTCATTTTCGAACGCTATTTTATTAAATTTAAAAAAAAAATATTATACCACTCCCTATTAATTGCAAAAAACTGTTTAGTACACAATCCAAAATATCAATTTCAGGAAATACAAAGTAAAATCGGATAACAGCAAACAGAAGATGACACGAGCACTCGTCACACCAAAAATGTAATACAATAGCGTTCGAAAATAAGAATAATTTCTCGAAACGCGTCACGCATATCAATAAAATAAATAATAATTTATTAAAGTAACTGTGTCGCAGAAAATTATTTGCATACCTTATTATTTCAAAACAGTTAGACTTTCACAAAGTCCATATATCATGGATAAAGTAAAAATCTACTAAAACTATTGGTTCAGACATGTTTAGCCGCTGAGCGAGTGGGCAGTGGCGCATGGTGGGGGGAGTGGCTCGTGGTGGGGGGTGCTACTCGCCCGGTTTAATAGAACAAAACGGATCGACTCGACTAAACCACTCGACTAAACTACTCGACTAAATTTCATTGTTCACACACGTTTAGTTACTAAATCACTCGCCACTCGACTAAATTACTCGCCCATTGCGAACGAGCCTTAAGGGACAGGCTGCGCGAGCATATCCGCAAATACAAATCTAATAACATTGATAAATCCGCCATTCCACGGCATGCAGCCGAAACCAATCAAGCCATAGATTTCGAAAACACTACCCTTATAGTGCGCGAGGATAAATGGTGGCCAAGGAGGGTAATGGAAGCGTTAGAAATTGCTAAACGCCCAAACAATATTAACGAAGACAACGTGTAAATTACACGACGCCTGGCTCTCACTGGCGTGTACTGAACATGTGTCGTTTCACCTCCCACCAAACCGCGCCGCGCCCCACCAGGCAAACGAAACACATGACCGCTCAAACCTTTGATTGGCCGGGCAAATCGAACCATCTAGACGGACTCGATCCTCGGCTATAAAATAAGACTATTCACTGCCCGATGAAGCATTTCTGCCCTGGAAGAAGACCTCAGAATGAGGGTCAAAACGTCGGTTTCAAGAAACATGACGCGGCGCCTCCCGGACAGCCAAGAATCAACATGTTTTATGTTGTTTGCTGTTATAAGGAACTGTTATATAAGTATATTGAAGCAGAAGGGGTGTAAATTTGCCACTTGTTTTGTGAAATATGGCTGTATATTGCCTCAAGCTTAGGATGCTATTTAATACTTTTAAGGTCCAGGGACCTTCGTTTCTGTGAAGTAATCATTCATTCAGGAACTCACGTGTAACTGGATGCTGGGGTCTTGCATTTGAAGAATCAGTCTTTTATTTATTGTTATTGTATATATTTTAAAAGAAACATATCTAAAGGTCAAGAAAGTAATTACAATGACAATAAAGTTAACCATTGTAAATATTTGTTAGCTATATACTCCGATGAGTCAGGAGGTTAAAAATATTTAATATATTAAATGGTATGTTAAATTATATATTATTATATTTATTGGTGAATTTTTCTGTTAATAGGAATATGGATTGCACCATATTTTGTTTCCATAAATTTTGATGTAGCTGATAAGCCTAATGATACTAAAATGTTATTGTTACAGACTTCTCGTGTCAGTGTGACAAGAATGGACTGGTGAAGTCACGGCACTACCTCCCGTTACCTCGTGTTTTCTTTTTAGATCATTGTTACTTAGGAAAATTATATATACACTGTAACAGTAACAAATCGAAGAGTACAAAGGTCATCAGTAAAAAGTTTACCACAATACTTTTTGTAAATATATGGTAAACTTTGGGGGGGGGGGGTTGGTATAACAGACTATTCAGTGAATAATTACTCTTAGGAAAATTCGGTTGTTAAAGAGACCAGAGGAAAAACAACGGGATATATATATATATATATATATATATTATTTTGTTTTGGCGAGTGACTTGAGAAGGTTAATTCGCATTTGGCGAGGTGTTGAAATAAAATTTACTGTCAGCTAAGGACCTGTTTTTTTTTTTTTTTTTTAGAAATAAAATAAGGCAAAATAAATGTTAAGTGAATAATGAGAACGATTATTATTATTATTGTCCACCACAAGAACTTAAAAAGTGATTCTGTACTCCTGACGTTATATCCAATCAATATTACTTATAAAGCAAAAAGGAGATAATAAAATCGGCGACTTGATAATAATAATATACGACAAGGCCTCATTGTACACACTGATTTGTGACATGTAGAAACAGAAACAAATACCCAAAAATATTGAGAGCAGTATTAATGTGATTAATTTGAAAACTTTCGAACACTAAGATTTGTTTCTCTGGCATGTAAAATATATATCTAAAATAGTCCAACATCGGACTGAACAGAGGATTGATGACCAGTTTGGTTTGAGAAAGGGAAATGGGGGATTCTATCATTACCGTGGCGCCACAATATGATGATTGATTCTTATAGAACTCGACAAAACAAATCGAAAATAAAGAATAAAGTTTTTGTTGATATCTCGCTTGGTTCTCGAGATATCGTATCTCAAAATTGACGTAGTTAGGTCGAAATACGGCCTGGACCAGAAGAAAAATTTCGCTATAGCCAAATTTGATGATGAATTCTTACGTAACTCGATGAGAAAAATGGAAAATAAAGAATAACGTTTTTTGATATCTCGCGTAGTTCTCGAGATATTGTATCTCAAAAGTGATCCGGCCTGGACCAAAAAAAATTTCACCAAAACCACCATATCTACATGGTGGAAATGCAATATAGGTGTTTTATTTTCTTCCTAGTGATTGTTGTTAGGTTGAAATTCGGCCTGGACCAGAAGAAAAAACATCAAAAGCAGAAGGAACTATACCTATGACTGATTTTTAACATGCTATATCTAAAAAACCAAGTGAGATATCAAAAAATTTTATTCTTTACTTTCGATTTATTTCGTCGAGTTCTGCAAGAATTCATCATCAGATTTTGGCGCCACGGTAATGTTAGAACTGCCGGGAAATGGCATAATAGAAGCAATCTTGGCTCTTAGAGTCCTCACCGAACTGTGTATAAGGAAAGATTCTATGTAACCTCTATAGATCCTGAGAAGGCGTTCCATAATGTCTATTGGAATAAGTTGTTCTCATGGAGGAAGGAAGCCTTCCTCCATTGTTATTCTCAGTTCTGGAAATATTGTAACTGAAGTACAAATATCGAAGAACCATATGGAAACTTTATGAGAATGAAACTGCGGTAATCCGGTAAAGCAGTGCGAAACGTTAAGTAGGGATTAAGGCAATGTTGCATTCCTTCCCCTATTCTATTTAATGCGTATATGCGAGCATTGCTAACTGAGGGGGATTTAGTAATGGCAGGAATTTACATTCGTGGCAAAAAAACTTAGATAGGCTGAGATTTGCAAATGATGTTGTAGTTGATTCAGAAAATGAACGTAATTTTAGTGAAACGTTTGCTTAAATGGAAGAGGTCTTTATTTAGTATTATAATATGAAAAGAAAGTAGAAGGTTAACAAACAACTACAGTTAAAATTTGATGTAAAATTAATTCAACGAGTTAAAGAAATCCTATACCTGGGTAGTATAGTCACAGGAGGTTGGAGAAGCAGAAAACATACAGTATCTAGAATCATCCAGATCATCATAAAGGAAAGAAACTTTTCACTTCGAACATCAGTCTGTAACACGTAATTACCTATCTCCTAAAAACATATGTTTGGAATATATCCCTATATGAAAGTGAATCATGGACGATGGGCCATAGGGATGTTGGAAAGGAACGATCGGGAGCAGAAGCGGCGCAAGGCGTGGGCGACGTGGGCGACCGCCTACGGCCTCGCGCCCCGAGGGGCCTCGCATCCTGAAAGTTTAAGCAACTTAACCAGTAAAACAGATTAGCACCATTAAAAGCCGTGACTACGACTAAATATTTTACTCATCAGAATGCAATAAATCCTACAAGTTAGCAACTAATATGGCAATATAAATAGCTTAGCAATATTTGCTGGCGTTACAATGACTCTACCGGGGAATCTTCAGCCACCGGGTTTATTTCATTCAGTTTGCTTCTCGTCTACGTTCATGTTTCTTCTGTTCTAACGCGATTTCCCGTGCTCGGTCCACTACATGCGACCGGACACAAAATGTCCAGTTTATTAACAAATTTTAAAAATTGCGGCTTTATGGCTTCTCAGATGTGCAGGTAGTATAGAATATCACCGCGTCTCACTCCTTACCATCTGCATAATTCAATTTTTCTGTGTTCTAAAGCTTACGATAGTTTTAGTCACAAATCCGATTATCGTGAAGCGATTGGTTTATTATTTCAGTTACCAACGTCGACGGAACGTCCTGCCTGTTTTGTTCCCGGAGAGTTAAAGAATAAAAAGTATTATTAATTTGTACGTTACAAATACACAATGATTGAATTATCAAAGAAAATATAGAAACAAACCATTATCTATGTCACAACATTCAAAATGAATTAATCTTATTGATGTCAAAAACAGTTACTGATGAAGTGATTCGATGAGTAAAAGAGGGAAAAAATTATTCTATTTTGCTCGACTGCACTAGAGACTCTGGTCGAGTTGAACAAATGTCGGTTATCATAAGATTCTGCAATACATCAACCGATTCTATGAAATATTTGGGAGTAACAGTACAAAGGAACATGAAATGGGACATACACATTAATTCGTTAGTAGGTGGAGCAAATTCTAGGCTGCGATTCATAGGTCGAATCTTGAAAAATTGTAATGAAGGAGATAGCGTACAAATCTCTTGTGCGTCCACATTTGGATTATTGTTGTGCCATTTGGGACCCGTTTCGTAAGGGGTTGATCGAAAGTATAGATAAAGTACAGAGAAGAGCCGCTCGATTCGTTACCGCTTGCTACAGTCATTATGAAAGCGTCACAGAACTGATTAGTAGATTAGGTTGGGAGTCTCTGGTAGATAGACGACACACGTTTCGTTTAAACTTATTGGAAAACATGCGTACTCCCACTTTCACTTTCGAGTGTAGTGAAATACTTCTTCCACCAACTTATTTGAGTCGGAAGGACAGGAAAGATAAAATTAGAGAAATAAGGTGCCGGACTGATTCTTATATTATGAATTCTTTTTTCCCTCGTACCATTAGGGATTGGAATGCACAGCAAAGAGATTAGCTTTGGTGCTGAGCATGGAGGAAGGAAATATATGGAGACGACGCAAGAGACCTTCACCACGCATTGAAGTGAAGCAGGGTTAGGAGGAGTGGGGGGGGGGCATGGCCGGAGTGGAGGGGGCATGGCTGCTTCCATACAGACACGGGGAATATGTACAAAAACCTCAAGGGGACTCTAGGATAAAGGTGACGCCGCAATCTGGTGATGGATTATTATGTAACTCGATATGACAAATAAAAAATTAAGAATAAATTTTTTTGATATATTGCTTAGTTTTCGAGATATTCCGTCCCAAATGTGAAATGGTTTTGGTTGAAATTCAGACGAAAACATTGGTCAAAGTCAAATTCGATGATGGATTCTTATTTAAAAAGACGAGGCAAATGAAAAATAAAGAATAAAAATTTTCGATATCTCACCTAGTTCTAGAGATATACTGTATCAAAAGTGAGGTTAAAATGGAGAAGAAAGATTTCGCAAAAGTCAAATTTAATGATCGATTCTTATGTAACACGACGAGACAAATCGAAAATAAAGAATAAAATTTTTCGATATCTTGCTTAGTTTTCGGGATATACTGGGAACATCGCAATGTTTGGAAGCGCAATACCGCTGCTGCCGCCATGCGGGAGAGTTTAGAGCCTGCTTCACCGATTTAACGTCACTTCTCCTCCATATATTCCCTTCCTCCATGGTGCTGAGCACCCTCTGCCACCCACAATTTTGTGAATTTCAGAGTATATATGTAGATGTAGATCAATAGAGGAAAACTTTATCGGATTTCTTGCTGTCGCTGAGACGGCTGGAAAGTATCTAACTAAGGCAATACTGGAAGAGCTGGAAAAAAATGGATTAGATATTCAAAACTGCAGTGGCCAAGGATATGACAATGGGGCAAATATGGTAGGAATAAACAGTGGAGTTAAAAATCGAATATTAAATATTAATCCCAGGGCATTTTTTACACTATGTGGATGTCATAGTTGGAATTTGATGTTGGTAGACGCAGCTAAGTCCTCTGCGGCAGCAAAATAATTTTTTGGTTTTATTCAGAAAATTTATCTTCTATTTTCAGTATCCAGAAAACGCTGGGAATTAATCAAAGGCAAATTGAAAGTTACTATAAAGCCTTTATCAGACACAAGGTGGGAAAGTAGAATCGTGGCAGTAGAGGCCCTATTACTTCAATTTGATGATGTTGAATGTATTGAAAGCCTAAAAAATCTTTCGGAACATTCAGACACACTTAGTGATTGTGATTCAATTCTGAACGAAATGCTCAGCTTAGAGTTTATAATATCATTACATCTATGGTATGAGATATTATCGCATTTTAATATCCTAAATAAACTATGGCAATCAGTCCAAGTCCATTTAAGCATAGCGCTTGAACATTTACGAAAATTTTGTGACTGGATCAGAGAATATCGACAAACTGGGTTCGAACAATGCTTACACGAAGCTCTTCAATTTATTGAAAAAAGCAGTTATGATTTGTCAAAATACTTTAAAAATAAAAGGGTAGCCAGAAAGAAAAGGACATTCGATTATGAATGCAGCGATGAACCTGCACAATCTCCCAAAAGTAGGTATGAAAGAGATTTTTTTAATGCAATGATTGATTCCATACTGAACAATATGGACTCAAGATTTATGTCTTTAAATGAACACTTTAAAAATTTCAGATTTCTCTATGATCTGAGTAAGTTAAAAAAAATTCCAAAAGACCATATTTTAAAAAACTGCCAAGATGTACACACAGTTTTGACAGTAGGCGAGAACAGCGATTTCCAGCCTTATGATCTATTTGAAGAGTTACAAACAATGATCCAAAATTTACCCGATTTTGTTAAAGATGGGAAACAACTGCTCCAATACATAATAGAAAATAACTTAAAAGAAATTTACCCAAATATTTGTATTGTGATACGAATTTTGCTTATAGTACCAGTAATTACAGCCTCCGCTGAAAGGAGCTTTCAAAATTAAAATTAATAAAAAAATATTTACGTAGTACTAAGGGTCAGGAAAGACTTTCAGCTCTGGCAGTTTTATCGATTGAAGCAGATATAGCATCTAAGTTGGATTATGATATAGTAATAAAGGAGTTCAGCAAGGCTAAAAGCAGAAAATTTCTATTTCTTTAATTATATACTGTTACTCATTATTTAATAATATTATACACAGTAAAAGTGATTGAATTTTTATAAATAAAATTTTAAATTTTTTAAAATACTTTATAAACCCTGTCATCTCGCGCCTCCAGAGGGCCTCGCAAACTTATCTCGCCCACATAAAATTTTGGTCTCGCCCCGCCACTGATTGGGAGACATTCGACGTCTGTTGGTACAATGCTAAAGATAAGCTGGATGGGTTATGTCAGAGACAATATAATAGGTTATGTTTCTAATGATGATTCATTAGGAAGAGTTTCAGAGAAAAGTAGATTCTGGAATTTACAGAAAAGAGACAAGGTCATTACTGGAGGAAAGATAGAAGAACAGAACCGCGGAGGAAGATTAACCTGTATGAATCAAATTATGAGTGACATGAAATGGAGCAGTTATATAGAATTAAAGAGGAACGCAGAGAAGTGGCATACGTAGAGAATTGCTAGAAACCAATCTTCGGAATGATAGCTAAATAAAGAAGTCTGCTAATGATAAAAATCGTTTTAATATTAACTTTGATTTTCCAGGAAAGAAAAATATTTGAAGGAACAAGCTTTGGCATCAACTTTGGTATTTTTAAATTTTGTTATCTCTGGCTGTAAAGTTTATTTGCTGGATGTTTATAAACGCTAGGATTTTTAAATTTCTGTTTGATTTAGCATTTGTAGTTTACTTGAGTGCTTGTGTTTCTATAGTTGTCAGTTCATAATGGGAGGAAAACGTAAACAATCCCAGAGAACAAAAAATAATGTTAGAGTGAGTATGCCATTAAGTTGTTTAAAATAAGAAATTCTTTTAATTGGAATCATTTAATATTAATTTGTTTTAACTCTTGTAGCCTTCCAGTAGTGGCAGAAGCGCCGCGTTACTGGCCAATACGACACCAAATTTTGTCGGGTTTGCCGCTGTCAAGGATTGTGGATACGTACCTAACCTGCCTGGGGTTTCTGGTGCTCCTTCAGATGATGTTGATGCCAGCATTGATGTGAATTTCCAACTTGTTCTGAAGAAAATGAACAAGAAAGACTCTACAACGCGTTTAAAGGCAAGCAATAAGATCTGGACCTTGTTTTCAGTACTGTCAGCTGAAATGATATCTGCGAAACTATAAATCAAATGTTTTTGTTTAATTACTAGTTATTCATAGTAATGGGAATATAATACAATAACTGCACCTCTAAACCCATGGCGTCTGTAGTGGTAACTGTCTATTAGGACTGAAATTTTGTGCACACTTTCCTAATACGGTTTTGTTTTGGAAGAAGACTAGGTATTTGGCCACAGAAGGGGTGTGGGTAACATATTCATATTTTGGAACCGGTAATAGTCCAAACACTGGGACTCATCAAGGAATACTAGTTTTGGCTCGAGCGCAACGCCAGGGTCCCAAGAAGTAAATGTGCTATCGGTCTGAAATTTACTACACACGTTCCTAAATGCATATTATTTCATAAAATGGTGCATAGTTTTGTCCTGAAAACTGTTTTACACGTTAGTTGGGTGATATTATTTAATATATGTTGCTCTTGGAGCTGTAAAATATATCAATTCTCAGAAAATTGACTCGAAAAGTGCCTTACCGTTAAGCCGCGCGCGACTGGGAAAAGGCATATGGCGATGTATAATGATAACGCAAACGTTCCTGCTTCACCTCTGTTCAAGCGGCGCTAATAATTCTGCTCAAAATCACGGGCACGGTAGCTCAATTTAAAAAAAAAAAAAATTATATTCATTAAGCTACAACGGGCAGCTTCTATGAACATTATGGTCCAGGCTGCATTGAACCTATCCACAAGCGCTGCTAATAATTCTACTCGAAAATCATGGTAGCTCAAAATTTTAAAATAAATTTCAATTTTTGGATCAGCCTGTCTTTCAACATATCAAAAACCACCGCTGCTTGAAAATAAAGAAAAATTAAATCTTTAACAAATGCAACAGAGTTTTGTTTTAGAAACAAAGGCAGTTCTATCATTACCATGGCGCCAAAATCTGATGATGAATTCTTGTAGAACTCGACAAAACAAATCGAAAATAAAGAATAAAATTTTTTGCTTGGTTTTAGAGATATAGCATGTTAAAAATCAGTCATAGGTATAGTTCCTTCTGCTTTTGGTGTTTTTTCTTCTGGTCCAGGCGTTATTTCAACCTATCAACAATCACTAGGAAGAAAAGAAAACACTTATAGTGCATTTCCACCGTGTACATATGGTGGTTTTGGTAGAAAAAAAAATTTCTGGTCCAGGCCGGATCTAACCCTAACCTCCTCACTTTTGAGTTACAATATCTCGAAAACTAAGCGAGATATCAAAAAACTTTATTCTTTATTTTCCATTTATCTCGTCGAGTTACGTACGAATTCATCATCAAATTTGGCTATAGCGAAATTTTTCTTCTGGTCAAGGCTGTATTTCAACCTAATTATGTCAACTTTGAGATACGATATTTCGAAAACTAAGCGAGATATCAAAAAACTTTATTCCTTACTTTCAATTTGTCCTGTCGAGTTCTACAAGAATTCATCATCAGATTTTGGTGCCACGGTAATGATAGAATCCCCAAAACAAAAACTATGTGCCATTCTGGTACAGGCTGCATTTCAACCTCAGATTAAAAACATTTATAAATATTAAATTCCTTCAACCCTATGTTAAAACAAGAATACTGCCGCTCTTTCATCATAAACACAACTTACCTTAATATTACCGCAACCTACTTTCATAAATGCCAAAGGCCAATGCCGTAGAAAATTAGCATCCCAGACCTAACATATGCTTGACAATGCAATATTTATTATCGTTGGATGATGCATGTGTGTACGTAATTATGGCGTCTATTGCTTGCTTACGATTGAAAATTGTGACAATCTTTTTGTATGCGTGTGCCAATTCTTCCATGAATACATTTTTGATGGCTGTGACAGCAACATATTCTTAAATAATATCGTTCCAAGAACGTCTGCATGATTGTTATACGTC
Organism: Vandiemenella viatica; assembly: GCA_031002005.1. Classification (NCBI taxonomy): domain Eukaryota; kingdom Metazoa; phylum Arthropoda; class Insecta; order Orthoptera; family Morabidae; genus Vandiemenella; species Vandiemenella viatica. The sequence continues at coordinate 266,828,794 of JARYHS010013630.1, forward strand.
GTTATAGTATATCTCCCGGTCACACGCCGTATAACGTAACGTCACTTTTTGAGTTAAGTTTGTAAGGTATGTATAAGTTTTACAGCTCTAAGAGCAACATATATTAAATAATATCACCCAAGGAACGTGTGTAACAGTTTTCAGACCAAAACAACAGTTCCTTGATGAGTCCCAGTGATTGCGCTCTTGCCTTGGAACCTTCAAAAATTGTCCTATCAGTCTGAAATTTGGTACAGACATTCCTTAGGCAATAATATTTGACTGAAAGTTTAGAAAGGAAGCTTCGAATAGTGCCTATGTGGAAATGAATAAAAATTAGGGTAGATGCATACATGTTGCTATACAAGAAATACACGTTATTACATGTTGACATTGATTCTGCTTGTTTCTTACTCTTAATTCTTGGTCCAGGCTGCACTTACTATTTGCATGTGGAAAGCAGTTTTTGGATTACTGGAGATTGCGATTCCACCAGGAGTTGGCATCATAATACTGCAGTGGTCAAACACAACACTCTGCTAGACGTTATTTCCGAAGTACATTTAACAGTTTCATGTTGGTCCAGGCTATATTACAATCTAATTTCTGGTTGAAAATAATGGTCCAGACTGTATTACAACAGAATTATTGCTTGGTAAATAATACATCGTGAGACTGACTACAGCAGTATTACAACGATATTATTTAATGTTGTAGTGGAATCGTGATCTCCAATAGACCCGCAGTTTTTATCCAACAATGAAAACTTGAAAACATGTGAAATAAATATCAACATCTACACATTTTTTGAGTTATTTTACTTAATTTTCACGGGTAATATATAGATTGCGATACCGCTGCAATCACTTACCGCCTCGCGATGTAAACACTTCCGGATGGAGAGAGTATGAGTTTGTGTTTTTACGTGTCTCGCCCTCCTGCCTTCATCTGTGGTAAGTGACGGGTAACTGTTTATTTTCCCTATTCTATCTTATTTTCAGTGCCTCGCGGCAGTTTCTTTGTTTCCTTTATCAAACTGATAATTGATATCATTCATTAGTAACGTTCCGTAATGTTGGTTCCTGTAATGTTAACGTTATTAGCCACAATTCAATTGATTTTTATTTGATTAAATTCTTCTGTATTTCCTCACGTAGCTGAAATTGCTATTAAAATCATTCATACAACATAAAATATTTATATAAATAAAAGATTTCATCAATAACCGTTTGTAGTTAGGTTGTAACTCGCCCTGGACCATACTAACAGAGGCAGATGTGAATGATTATGAAGGCTTCTGCGGTCACTGTATGTAATATCCTGGTTCTCTGGGTGGAGCCACGTCGATTTGTTAAAACTTAACATTTATGCCATCTTGCTGTGGCTTTCATCAGAGGACAGATGTGATTTGGAAATTGGATATCAGCAATATCATGTGCAATGGTAACGTTTCGCTATGGTCTAGGCTGCATTGAGACACAAACAACAATAACAGCGATATACGACATAGATATCTGCAGTAAAGTGTTCAATAGTTACGTTTCAGTGTAGTTCAGGCTGCATCAAAACCTCATCACTAATGAATTTATTCCTGTACTACTGGTGCAATATTAACGATCACTATATGAGATGTATTAGCGATGGACTAGTTTCCGAGGAAGGCCACGTTAGTGACAGTTAAAGCTGCGCGTGGAACGTATACGTCACATTCAACAACGTAGTGACGTCATACTCTCTCCATCCTGAAGTGTTTACAACGCGAGGCAGTAAGTGATAGCAGCGGTATCACAATCTAGATATTACCCATTTTCACTTACTCAAAGCTTACTTTATACACTTTTAGTCAAATATTATTGCCTAAGGAATGTATGTACCAAATTTTAGACCGATAGAACTATTTTTGTAGGTTTCGAAGTATTAACATGGAGCCGGAATGTGATAGAAATAAAGATGTATGAGATGTGAGTACGTACATAACAGTTATTGGCAGTTCTATCATTATTGTGGCGTCACAATCTGACATGATGAATTCTTGTAGAACTCGATTAAGCAAATCGAAAATAAAGAATAAACTTTTTCGATATCTAGCTACAGCATGTTAAAAACCAGGGCAGTTCTATCATTACCATGGTGCCAAAATCTGATGATAAATTCTTTCAGAAATCGACGAAACAAATTGAAAATAGATAATTAGATTTTTTGATATCTCGCTTGGTTTTCCAGATATAGCAATGTTAAAAATCAGTTACGGTTATAGTTCCTTGTGTTTTTGGTGAGATTTCTTCTGGTGCAGGCCGTACTTCAACCTAACAACAGCTACTAAAACACCTATAGTGCATTTCCGTCGTGTTGATATAGTGGTTTTGGTGAATATTTTCTTTTTCTGCTACTAGCTCACCCTACTCCCCATTTTTGAGATACAATATCTCGAGAACTAAGCGAGATATTGAAAAAATTAATTCTTTATTTTTGATTTGTCTTGTCAAGTTACATACAAATACCTCATTAAATATAGGTATAGCAAAATTTTGCTTCTGGTTCAGGCTGCATTTCTGCCTAACCATGTCAATTTTGAGATACAATATCTCAAGAACTAAGCGAGATATCAAAATTTTTTGTTCTTTACTTTCAATTTGTCTCGTTGAGTTACTACATAAGAATCCATCATCAAATCGCAACACCACGGTTATCGTAGAATCCCCAAACTGAGCATGGTGGATGAACGGTTAATGTTCTGGCTTCGCTTTCGGGAGGACGCAGGTACGAATCCCCGTCCAGGCATTTAGATTTGGGTTTTCCATGGTTTCCCCAAATCACTCCAGGTGAATGATGGGATGCTTCCTTCAAAAAGGCCATAGCCGAATTCCTTCCTGTTCCTTGTCCCCAAACCAATCCAGCCTTTAATGACCTTAGCTGCCTATGAGGCATAAAGCAATAAGTAAAAAAAGAATCCTCAAAACCAGTTACAGGTATAGTTCCTTGTGCTTTTGGGAACATTTCTTCTGGTCCAGGCCATATTTCCACCTAACAACAACCACTAGGAGGACAATAAAACACTTATAGTGGATTTACACCATGTAGAAATAGTGGTTTGGTGAAATTACCCCCCCCCCCTCTCGCCCCTTCCCCCCGGTCCAGACCAGATCTCACCCTAACCTACTCACTTTGTGAACTAAGTGATATATGAAAAAAATTTATTCTTTGTCTCATCAAGTTACATATGAATTCATCATCAAATTTGAATATGGCAAAATTTTTATTCTGGGCCAGGCCACATTTCAACATAACCACATCAAATTTTGAGATACAATATCTCGAGAACTAAGCAATATATATATTTATATTCTTTTCTTTAAATTTGTCTTGTTGAGTTACATAAGAATCCATCATCAAATTGTGGTGCCACGGTTATTGTAGAGTCCCCCCAGTTATGCTACTTAGTCATATTGTCACTTATTAATGTTTGAATTGCTTGTGGTTCCTTCATTTTAGGTTTGGAAACTGTTTTCCACACACCGAGCATGGCGGTGTAACGGTTAGCGTTCTTGTCTCGCATTCGGGAGGACGGCGGTTCGAATCCCCGTCCGGGCATCCAGATTTGGGTTTTCCGTGTTTTCCCAAATCACTCCAGGCAAATGCCGGGATGCTTCCTTCAAAAGGCCATTGCCAAATTCCTTCCCATTCCTAGCCCCCATCCCTGCCCCCCATCCTTTCCCGTCTCTAAAGACCTCGCTGTTGAAAGACGTAAAGCAGTTAAAAAAAAATGTTTACCACAACCATCGCTAGGGTAGCATGGCAGGAAATCAGTATAAATTTTGCTTAAGTAAGCAATACAATAATCCCTCATTATCTGCATGAGTTATGTACAAAAATGCTCTACATATAATAGAAATGCAGGTTATGAGACTAGAAATTTACATAAAATAATGGATTTAGTCTATCGGATTTTCAAATATTTTATTTCAAGTAATAAAAGCAAAGAGTCAGAAAAAATATTAATGTTAATAAGTAATGTATACTGTAAACTAAAATTAATTAATCTTACTGACAAATGTGTAATGTAGAAACCATCACTGGGTTATGAACAGGGCCCAATATCAACTTTGACCTTAATAATGCTTCCCCTGATACTGATGGTGAATTTGTTCTTGCACAATTCTTTCCTAAATTAGTTTCCAGTCTTCTTGTATTCATTTGAATAAAACACACTGCAATTGATCACAGTGTGAAAAGTGTATTACAGAAACAGTAAAGTCATTGTTCCACATGTGTAAATTGCAGGTTACTACAACTTTCAAGTCATAATCACTCATTATCATTCATGTTAATATTAATGAAATCCCCAATTTGCATGAACTGAGATGACAATATTAAATGAGCTGAAGAAAAATTAAAGTTATCTTCTTTGAATAATTCAAAATTGGCTGCAAAAGTTTTCAAAATCTATCACTCCTTGTAGCTACGAGGGTTGTCCATAAAATAAGGTTCCCAAGACACTGCACTCATGATCCGGCAACACTGGTGGAATCCAGCAACATTGGCGGGATCCAGCAACACTGGCATGTAGCTTGGTTCCCCCTCTCCCAATCCCCACCCCAGTGAACTGTCTACGATGTGCAGTCTTGGCCGGGAGACATTCATTCTCAGTTGTGTGAAGTCTATGGAGAAAAGTGTATTGGCATACAACATGTGCAGACGGTGCAGAGAATTCAAAGACGGACACACAGATGTCTGTAACGAACAGCGTCTGGATGCCCATCGGTTTCGGATGAAATGACTGTGAAAGTTGAAGAAGAAATTTTGAAAGAACGAAGGGTGATTGTTTGGGAGCTCTGCGAGCTGATCCCTGATGTCAGGAAGGCTGCCATTGACAAAATGTCAGGATGAGACCTGGATCCACCAAAAGAGACCGGAAATGAAGGATCAATCCTGTCAGTGTAACATCCAGAATCACCGAAGCCGTGGAAGTTCAAACAAACACTGTCTGCTGGCAAAGTGATTCTGAGCATGTTTTGGGGACAGAAAGGTGTTATTGTTCTGTGAATTCATGCCTGTTGGTACATCAATCAATGCTGACAGCTACTGTGTGACGTTGAAGAACCTGCGCAGCACAATTAAAAACAAAGAGGAGAGGCATCCTCATGAGGGTAGTGTGTTTTCATCACGACAGTGCTCGTCTGCACATATTGTTTGGATGGGATATTGTCACACACCCGCCATACAGCACGGACATAGACCCAAGTGAATACCATCTCTTCCCTGAATTGAAGAAACACCTGGGTGGGACTCAATTCAGAACCAAAGAGGAGCTGAAAGAATAGGTGTTAAGCTACCTTCACAGCTTGACAGGATAGTTCTACGACTCAGGCATAAAGAAGATGGTACACCACATGCAAAAGTGCACTGACCTCAACAGCGATAAGATTGAAAAATAGGAAGACTATCCAAAAATGTATAATTCAGAGAAAATAAAATTGTTTTTCATTGTGAAAAATCATTCGAAACCTTATTTCACATACAACCCATGTAAAATATATCCACTTCAACTCATGTTCTAAATTTATCAACACCTGACTCATGGGGACATTTGTTAAATATGAAAATGATCCATCGTCCTCCTATGGTTAAAATCATCCCTCTTTCTCATGTTGGATTATTTTTGTTGTATATTACGGAAACATTGATATTTTATAGAATTATTTTTTCTAAAACCTTATTACAAATTTTCTTATACTTGTACTCATTTAGCCATTGGAGGGTTGAATTTTTCATTTATCTGCCAACAATTCCTAAAATACTCTGTCCCTCATACTATTATACATTTCAAACAATTCCTTTTAATTTTTGCTTCATATGATGCACGATTTAGTTCTGTAGCTAATTTTATTTAGATACAATTTCTTAAGACATGTGACTGCAATAAGTTTTCACAACTTCCTCCTTTGTAAAAACAGTTGAAATTTTATATTTTTCTTATTTAAACATGTTTTTAAATGGTGTTTTCACTCTTCTTACCTAAAATTTATGCTCTTTTTATTTTTCATTATTCTGCTTTTAAAATATCTTTATTTTTTAATTACGTTTCAGACGTGCTATGAAATTCACAACTTATCGTCTAAAAAAACCTTTTTTCATCCTTTAAGGTATTATTATTTGTCTACTGTTATCACATTAATACTTTATTTTCAATTAACTTTCATTTAAGCCTATTTTTGATTTCATTACTTTTTTTATTTTCCAAGTTGAATTTTTGATGATTAAAAATCGCTATTTAAAGTTTCTCTACGAAATCAAAATTTTATTATAAAGTGGACTGTTAGGAAACAAAGGCGCTAAAAGCGAATATATTGAACATGGGATAGGATAAAAAACCACCGCTTACCAAAGAAGGGGATTCCTGCGGCGTTGGTACACGAAAGAAACACGAACACACAAAGAATAGAATTTTCGAGCATGGTTCTTCCTCAGTAGAAGTGAGATGGCTGCATGCAAGCGTCTGGCAGCCAACTGCGTGAGCCACAATGTCAGTGGCTCATGGTGGGGGAAAGTCTATTAATTTGCTGAAAATACATTGCCATTATTAGTTTTGATTTCTCTGTTCAAATAAAGGGCAGTTCGTTATTTGCTCGTAATCTGTTGTCAGGCTGAGTTGACCAGTGACTACCTTTTCCTGTTAAACACATACTTGATGAAACCTTGAAACTAAGTTAGTAATTAAAATTTCCTGACTATATAATCCTTACATCCATATGCTTATTTTTTATGTATTATCTGTGGAAATTTTTGTAGCCCTGGCCTTTAATTTTTGGCTCTATGTACCTACATGTTACTGTCTTGACGCTACATTACAGTAACTCTGCCACTTATAAAAAAATCTGCTTTAAGGGGTTTTTTTTTTTGGTAAAGAATTGTCTTAAGGGTTTCTTCTTCCATTCCATCCTCTTTTGACATGTGTTCTTTACCTATAGCTATACTCCGCAATGCACCGAAAACTGTGTAGCACTTACTTCTCCTATTGCATCCGATCATATATTTATATTTAATCTAGTATTGGTATCATTTCTACTACATTTCATCACTTTGTCTTGCTTTGATTCATATTCAGTCCAAAATCTTCTTTCAGTATTTTGTTCCTGCCAATATCCTCAGCCCGTTCTGTTAACAAGACAATGTCATCAGCAAATTGTAGCATTCTGATTTTTTCTTCCTGAACACTTATACCAAATGAAAATTTTTGTTTTACTTCCTTTATTGCTTCCTCTACATAAAAGTTGAATATTATCGGGGCTGGACTCTAACCTTGTCTCACACTCTTTTTAACTGATGCAAGTCTCTCATGGTACTCTACTATTACTATAGCCACTGGATTTTTATTTACACCGAGCGTGGTGGTGTAAGGGCTTGCGTTCTGGCCTCGCATTCGGGAGGACGGCGGTTCGAATCCCCGTCCGGGCATCCAGATTTGAGTTTTCCGTGGTTTCCCCAAATCACTCCAGGTGAATGCCGGGATGCTTCCTTCAAAAGGCCATGGCCGAATTCCTTCCCAATCCTTGCCCCCCATCCTTTCCCGTCTCTAAAGACCTAGTTGTTATAGGAGACGTTAAGCAGTTAGAAAAAAATTGATTTTTATATAGTATATAACGTAATCTTATTTATCGATATTTTAGACCTGACTTCTTTAAAATTTTGAACATCTTGTCCCACCTAACATCACCAAAAGCTTTTTCTAAATCAACAAATGCCATAAAAGTATCTTTGTTTTTCTTGATCCATCCTTAAAGTGTTAATATTAAATCCAGAATTGCCACGATTTTTACTAAAACCAAACTGATCTTCACCTGTTGATTCTTGGCTGTTCGGGTGGCGCCGTGTCATATTTCTTGTAGCTGACATTTTGACTCTAATTTTGTGGTCATCTTCCAGGACAGAAATGCGTCTTCAATCAGTGTGCAGTGTTGTTTTATTGCCGAGGCTCGTGCTCGTCTAGAGTGTTTGATTTGCTCGGCCCGAACTGTCACGTGTTTCGTTGGCTTGGTGGGGCGCGGCGCGTTCTGGTGGGATGGTGACACATAACCTGTCTGTCTGCACTAGCGAGAACCAGGCATCGTGTAATTTAAGCCTGTTATCTTCGTTTATATTGTTTGGGTGTTCGGCAATTTACAACGCCTCCTTGACCCTCCTATGCCACTATTTATCCTCGAGCACTATAAGGGCAGTGTTTTCAAAGTTTATGGCGTTATTAGTTTCGGCTGCGAGAAAGGATACATCAGATTAGAAGTGAGATGGCTCATATCGAAGGCAAAATATTCCATCTTCACCTAGAGCTCACCAGCCTTCTTTCCTACTCTGATTGGACGACGCTCAACGCAGCCACAATAAAATCTGCAGTGAATATTCGGAACAAAGCAAAGAAAAGACATATACGCAAGTTCGAAAAGCTGAAAATTCTACAACACCCAGAAACAACAAAGATGGAGACAAAGAACACAGTTGTAAACTTAACTGGGGAAGAACTGGATGCTGCCACCAATGCTGTGCTGGCTAAAGAACTAAACTTCGCTCCGGTACCGATAAAGCTGCCAACGTTAGACATCGTTGCAGTGGTAGAGAGTGCCATTGGGAACTTAAACACGGAACAAGCAGAAAAAATTCGACGCGAGATGGTACAAATCCTCAGTCAAGTGAAAGTCCCTCGTAGTAATCTGCCTCGAGAGGAAAAATTAGTATTAAATAGGTTACGCCAGCGTGACGATATTGTGATACCTCCAGCAGATGAGGAAAAAGCAACAGTACTGATGATATCAGAAGTCTACCACAATAAGGGTGTGAGCATTTTAGAAGATAAGACGTATGCCCGCTAGATAGGAACCCTCTATTTAAACTGAGGTCTGAAGTAGCATCTCATGTCAATAACTCTTCAGAAATCGAACAAGAAATCACAGCTAGACTGTAGAGAAACAACACCTCTACTCCTCGGTTCTATGGCTTGCCAAAGATACATAAACCAGAAGTTCCTTTATGGCCTGTCATCAGCACAATTAACTCTCCGACTCATCCACTAGCCTGCTATGTTGCTGACAAGCTAAATCCCATGTCAGAAGGCATTGCTTCCACTGTCAGAAATAGCTCACACTTCGTTGAAATCATTTCATCAATCAAAATTAAAGAAATTGACATCCTAGTGAGCTTAAATGTCAAGTTGTTCTACACCAATGTACCTGTGGAAGAAGCAGTGGCAATAATACGCATCAAACGTTTAAGATCTCAGAAGAATGGGTAGACTTGGCCGAGTTTTGTCTCAAGTCAACGTTCTTCCAGTATGTTGGGAAATTTTACGCCCAAGTGGAAGGAGTGGCCATGGGCACACTGCTTTCGCCGATAACGGTGGACATCTTTATGGAGGCCCTGGAGACGGAAATATTGGATAACACGCCCATCAAACCGCTTCTGTGGTTACGCTATGTTGACAATACATTCGTTGTGTGGCCCCATGGACGCAGAGCTCTTGACAAATTCCTGGATTATATAAATAAAGCACATCCTAAAATTAATTTCACTATGGAAACGGAGGAACGAGGGAACCGTCCCTAGATGTGCTAGTAACCAAACATGACGAAGTGAACCTTGGACACTCAGTGTATCGGAAGCCGACACATACAAACAAATATTTACATGCCGGGTCGCACCACCATCCAATGACAAAAAGAGGCATCCTCACGACCTTGTGTACAAGACCGATGAAAATGTTTGATGCAAATAGTTTGACGACAGAGTTGGAAGCACTGCTACATACATTCAGGTTCATTGGCTACCACAACCATTGTATTAGGTGGGCATTGCATTCAGCCACTACAGGAATAGAAGTCGATTCAGCATCTAATCAAGCCACCTCTTAGGAACGCAAAGTAGTTGTTTTGCCCTACATAAGTGGCATTACAGACAGATTTGGAAAGCTATTTAAGAAACTGAACATAAAACCTGTCTACAAAGTGCACAGCAAGGTCAGTAACCAGCTCATCAAGGTTAAGGACAGGCTGGCTCCACTCCAGGTTACCGGCGTCTATGAAATTCTACTATAGGGGACAGGCTGCATGAGCATATCTGCAATTATAGCTCTAACAACATCGATAAATCCGCCTTTGCACGACATGCAGCTGAAACTAATCACGCCATAAACTTCAAAAACACCACCCTTATAGTGCGCGAAGATAAATGGGGTGGTCAAGGAGGCATTGGAAATTGCCAAACAATATAAACGAAGACAACAGGCTTAAATTACACGATGCATGGCTCTCGCTAGTGCGAACAGAGCATGTTATGTGTCACCTCCCACCAGACCGTGCCGCGCCCCACCAGGGTCGAAACGTCGGCTACAAGAAATATGATGCAGCACCACCCGGACAGCCAAGAATCGACTGACTCGGGCCGCGGAAACATACAATTATATTTGATCTTCATCTACTGTCTCAACTACTATTTACCGAGCGTGGCGGTGTAACGGATAGCGTTCTCGCCTCGCATTCGGGAGGACGGCGGTTCGATCCCCGTCCAGGCATCCAGATTTGGGTTTTCCATGGTTTCCCAAATCACTCCAGGCAAATGCCGGGATGCTTCCTTCAAAAGGCCATGGCCGAATTCCTTCCCATTCCTTGCCCCCATCCTTGCCCCCCCATCCTTTCCCGTCTCTAAAGACCTAGTTGTTGAGAGACGTAAATACAATAAAAAAAAATAAAAAAATCAACTACTATTCTTTACATTCTCTCCATTCTATTATTATGCTCAGTATTTTTTAAGCATGTGACTAATGGTGCGATAATCCTCACATTAGTTGGCTTGTGCTTTCTTCCGAAGTCTGAAGATGATATTTTGTTATTAAAATCAGTTGAAATTTCTCCTGTTTCATAACTTTTTGAAATCAGCTTTCTATTCCTTCTTCTCCTTGGGATTTAAGAAGTTCTGCAGGGATCTCATCAATTCCAACTGCCTTATTTGCTTTTAAGTCATTCAGAGCTCTATTAAATTCTTTCCTATAAACAAGATCCCTTAAGTCATCAATATCGACATTGCCTTCCTTTTGCATTATGCTATTGTTCAAGTCGTCCCCATCATACAATTTCTCAATGTATTCTTTCCATCGGTTAGCTCTATTGTCTGAGTTTAAAATAGGTTTTCCATCAGCAGCTTTAATGTTTACACCTCTTTTCTTCATTTCTCCAAAACTTTGCTTGATCTTCCTAGAAGGGATCTACATTGCTTATGACCATTTCCTTTTCTACTTCTTCACACATTTCTTCTAGGCATTTTTATTTTGCTTTTTTGAATTTCTTGTTTATTTGATATCTAAACTGCCTGTATTGATCCCTTCCTGCTTCGTCCTGAGCATTTTTGTGCCTTCTCCTATGATCCATCAGCTCCAAAATTTCTTTTGTGATCCAAGATTTTTGGGCTGCTTGTTCCCAAAAGCCTAATGTTTCTTTACCTGCTTTCATTATTTCGGTCTTTAATGCACTCCATTAGTCTTTGGTTGAGCTCCTTTCAGAGTTACTTCTTAGACCCAAGTCTAACATTTCTGCAAATTTTTCTCTTCTGTTTGACTATTTCAATTTATTCACTTTCAGTCTGTTGTGCTTATATTGTTTCCATATTTGCTTGAATTTCAGCCTGCACTTCATTATTAAATTATGATCAGAGTCTATGTCTGCTCCTGGGTACACTTTATGGTCTAGAACTTGATTCCTGAATCTCTGGCCATGATTTAATCTAGCTGATATCTGCCTTTATCCCCTGGACGTTCGCGGTTGTATATCCTTCTTGCATAGTTCTTAAACGGTTTGTTTGCCACAACTAAATTATATCTTTCACAAAATTCTAACAACCTCATTTATTTCTCATAGACCAAAACTTCCTACAGTATTGATTCTTGGCTGTCCGGGTAGTGCCGCGTCATGTTTCTTGAAACCGATATTTCGACCCTCATTTTGGGGTCTTCTTCCAGGGCAGAACTGCGTCTTCGATCAGTGAGTGGTCTTATTATATAGCCGAGGCCCGCGTCCGTCTAAATGGTTCGATTTGCCTGGCCAACCAGTGGTCATGTGGTTCGTTGGCCTGATGGGGCACGGCTTGGTCTGGTGGGAGGTGACACATGACATGGTCTCTCCGCACCAGAGTGAGCCAGGCGTCGTGTAATTTAAACCTGTTGTCTTCGTTAATATTGTTTGGGCATTTATCAATTTCTAACGCTTCCTTTACCCTCCTTGGCCACCATTTATCCTCGCGCACTATAAGGGTGGTGTTTTCAAAGTCTATGGTGTGATTGGTTTCGGCTGCATGCCTTGCAATGACGGATTTATAAATGATATTAGATTTATAGTTGCGAATGTGCTCGTGCTGCCTGTCCCTTTATAGTGCGCTCCGTCTCTCCTATGTACATCCAACCACAGTTGCACGGAATCTCATAGACCCCAGCAACGTGTAGTGGAGGCAGCCTGTCCTTAAGCTTGACGTGCTGGTTACTGATTTTGCTATCCACTTTGTAGACAGGTTTATGTCAACTTTTTTGAACAGCTTCCCAATTCTGTCAGTAACGCCACTTATGTAGGATAAAACCATTACTTGGCGTTCCTCGATTAGATGTTGAATTGGCGTCTTTATCTGTCGTGGCTGTATTCAATACCCGTCTTAACACAATGATTTTGGTAGCCGTTGGACTTGAATGTGTGTTGCAGCACCTCGAACTCCGTTGTCAAACTATTTGCGTCACTCTTGTACACAAGGTCGTGAGGACGCCTCTTTGTGTCGCTGGATGGTGGTGTGATGCGGCATGTAGATATCAGTTTGTGTGTGTCGGCTTCCGATACACCGAGTGTCCAAGGTTCCCGTCGTCACGTTTGGTTACTAGCGTGTCTTGGAACGGCAGCTGTCCTTGTTCCTCTGTTTCCATGGTGAATTTAATTCGTCAAGGGCACTTCGTCCTTGGGGCCACACAACAAATGTGTTGTCAACATAGTGTAACCACAGACGGAGTTTGAGGGGCGCGTTATCCAACATTTCCGTCTTCAATGCCTCCATAAAGATGTCCGCCATGATCGGCGAAAGTGGTGAGCCCATGGCTGCTCCTTCCAGTTGGGTGTAAAATTTCCTGTCGTACTGGACAATGTTATGGCTGCAACAGCAACAGAGCTAAACTCCATTCTGAAAGAGGCTTTCTCAGAATGCTTCCAACAATGGTGGCACTGCTGGGACAAGTGTGTGGAGTCTCAAGGAGATTACTTTGAGGGTGATTAGGTTTACAATGCTCCAGGTATGTGAGGTTTTTTTTCCCTGGCCTAAGGTCGGATACTTTTCTAACAGACCTCCTATACCATTTTCACAGTTCATTGCTTCTTCTGCTTCCTGTTATATTTAAATGATGATGGTTTTTCATGAGCCATGTATGAATAAACATCAAACACATTTGTACTATTTTTTTTTTATTAAGTAGTTCAAGTTAACATGGTTGCCAGGATATAATTCTGGAGTCAAACTGGTGTATGAGATAAGCAGTAGTCTTTACTATATGAGTAGAGTAGAACTTTCCTGCACTAGCAAGAGTTATCACAAGTAGCACGTACAGAACCAATATCAAATCAAATTTTCACCTTTTAATGCTAATGTTGCAATTCATATTTAAAATCAGTTTTTCTTATTTACAAACATGCATTATACATTAGTAAAGTTGGAGTGTGTTTAATACAGAAGATCACTTCATTGCTAACACAACTGATCTTTACGACTGCCCTGCTTCATTCCATATACCGTTCAGCTCTTTAATATATGTTTGTTTGACATTTTCTGAGGTTGGAAAGAAATTTGTTTTTATCAAGATGATTATTGGAATGGTTCAAAGGAATTTTAATTTGACAACCCCTTTCAGATTTTTGTCAAGTTAACAGTTGCACACTTACTATTTCATAAAATTCTTCAACCAAAACAAATTACAATACTAAAACTATGTCTTCACAATTCTGTTCTATCTTGGTTACATTGGTGGTGACTAAACTCGGCTACATTGTTCATTTGATTATAATTTACAACCCCATTTCATCATAAATCCATCAATATACCAAATAGTCAAACAAAATAATTCATTAACCTGAAATAAAAACATATAATTACATTAAATCATTGTACAATTATCTGACTCTTATTACATGATCCCAATATTGATTGTTATTAGGGCAAGTGAAGCAGGCCCTTACACTAGGCGATGACTTCTGCACACCTTGTGGCACACTTTTTGAAAAAACCTGCCGTACCTATGACATGAAATTGAACATACTAATTCAAAATCAATTCTAGACGTGCCATCAATCATTATTTGTAAAAAACCAAATATACTACAATTATTTTTATTTGTGTATGCTGACAAGGAGGTCTTCAGTTTGGAAATCGCTATCGTAGAACAAACAACGCTGTAAATACTATGCCACCTGTGGTTTCTCGCCCTAAAGCAGTTCTGCCTGGTGGGCCTCCGTTTAAGAGAAATCGGGGATTAAAAAGTGTAAAAATTGTGCCTAAAAGAGTTATACCGCTGCAAATGACCATTGTTAATAATGTCGATTTAGCCGTGCGTGTTGGGGCAGTTTGTTCCTGAGTGGGTGGTCCTCAGTTCGATCCCACGACCCGTGAAATTTTTTTCTCTGTTTGTAATTTTTTTATTGCTATTTGATCTTGTAACATTACAAATTCGTTCTGAAACAAGGTCTCCAAATTATTCATTTGAGAAATAAGCAAATGATGGATGATGTAAATCGTAAAAACATTTGAAACAAAAATTACGTGCACACCAAGAACATTTTATGATGGATACCCTTCCACAGTCACTTATTCCCCAGAAAGGGAAATATTAATTTAATTTTTTTGTATTAATGATTATCTATAGTTGTTGAATGTTCTTTATAAATAAATCTGTGGCTTGTGTAAATGTGGATGCAGTAGTTTTGTAATTATAGAGAAAAATCCCGCTCCTTCCCTTAATCAGTTATTTAAATAACTACATAATTTTACTGACAGACTGTATAAAGTTTAATCAAAAATAAAGAATAAAAGCAAGGTACACCTAATCGGTACACATCAAACTTTAATCGAAAAATAACATTGTTTCAAATTGAACTGTTGAGTGAAAATTAACTTATGCCCCAGAAAGAGAGATATTAACTTTTTTGTATTAATGATGATCTATCGTTGCTGAATGTTCTTTCTAAAAAAAAATCCTTGACTTGAGAAAATGTAGATGCAGCAGTTTCATAACTATACAAAGAAAACCCGCTGCTTCCCTTAATCAGTTATTTAAATAACTCTAAATTTTTAATGATAAACTATGAAAAGCTTAATGACAATTAAAATTAAATCACACTTTAATGGAGATTTTGAGAACTGTTTAACAGGAGAAATATGTTTCCACGTAACTGAAACAAAGCAAAAATGAATGAAGGTTGGTAGTTTAATGAAGCCATAACATGTTTAATAAAATGCAATGTAATCACTGGGAATCCGCTTCAACAACACTGTCTTCATTTCAAAGATAATGGTTATGTCTCCAAGAACACTGAGCCACTGATTTCGACCAATTTCTGTTGTTGAAGTGACTCAACGAAAGCTGTTTTCATCACCATATCTTCAAAGAAATATTCCGTAATTTTCTCTATTGTTCCCCATCTCACCACAAATTCCCAGTTGGTTAATGCTCGTGCCTCGCATTCTGGAGGAGATGGGTTCAAATCCCCGTCCGTGCATCCAGATTTGGGTTTTCCAAGGTTCTGCCAAATCACTGCAGACAAATGCCGGGATGCTTCCTTCAAAAGGGCCTTGGCCGAATTCCTTCCCATTCCTTGCCCCCAGTCCTTGCTGGAGTCCCACTATTTAAAAATGTTCTACCATCAACCACAGTCATTCAACTGCGTGCTTCAGTGTGGAAGAAGGGGTGTTATTATGTGTTATTGCTATAGAATTGAATTTCATAGCTTTTTGATGTAGTGGAATGACGAGTTGCAATCAAGATATTTGAATTTTACGAAACGATTCAGATCGAGGTAAGTGACAACAGCTGATTATTTCTAATTGACAATTTTCTTTAGCAAGAACAGTTTCTGTTTTATATGCGTGCAATATATTGCTAACTATTCAGCTTTCAAAGTCTACTGAATTTTTGTAATGCAAGCACAGTGGCTGTAATCTTTATCTGCCACTGCTGCTCATAACTTTTTGAGGAATTGACAAACAAAATTTGTACCGTAAGAGCAGCAAGGCACATGTATATTTCCTGTCGTAAACACACTTCAAGCAGTCGCCACCCAGAAACGTTAAATCAAAACTTTAATTTGTCTACTGAAAACAGGAAAATAATAGGTATCCACAGTTAGTTCAGTTGACTGTACTGTATTTGTATTTTTCCTACAAGAAATCGTATAGACCATTCAGTAGGGAATTTCGTTTAGCTAACTGTAAATCAGGGTTGTTACGGATGCAAAAATTTAGACATCCGCAGATGCGGATGCGGATTATTAGAAGTTCACATCCGCGGATGCGGATTCGATGCGGATGTGGATTTTAAAAAGATAATTATTTAAATTTTAAGTGCATAAATAACTGAAAATCAATTTAATTTTAACTTTTTATTTATTTATTAATATTTTTAGAACAAAATTACACAAGTTTTTAGTTTTACTTATGACACAACAGAATTTTAAGCTTCGAGTTCCATAATAAAAATCTTTGTTTAATAATTAAACTTAAAAATTGGTGAATTATATTTAATAAATAGCAATATTGCAGCCTTCTCAGCTTCCAACCTGTTTCTTAGTGGATTATATATTAACCCAGCTCCACTAAATAGTTGTTCGCTGGGAACACTGGCTGGTGGAGGTGATAAATATCTGCATGCTAATTTGGAGAGAATTTTAAATTCACAACGGTTAACTTTCCACCAATTAAGTGGATTTTCATCTAAATGCAGTCTTTTTTTTGTTACGATAAATAACTAATTCTTTGCGGTTCTCCTTCACCTTCATCTTCGCTCGATGAATCTAACAACATGGCAAGATCGCTTCTTAAGCAAGTATTCTTACCCATACTGGACGTTCCTGGTTCAGGATCGAGAGAATCTCCCATTTTCAGTCTTTTTGGTTTTTCCGCCGGCGACATGGTCATTTACCATCTTTATTATTTCATCTTTTATTTTTTTCTTCGGTTACTGGTTTGAAAAATTTATGCTTATAGCGAGGATCTAAATTTAATTTTAAACATAATTTGGAACTAACTTTGGATTCTTGTTAGTGCTAAAAAAGCTTAAGAAGTGAATATTTTCAATAATACCATTTTTTTAATTTTAAATTTAATATAGAAAGTAACATAAAATCATGTGACCAATAACAACAATATATTTTTAGTCACACTACAATATAATAAAGTAAGGAAGGTTTATCGATATTGGCCCTTTTAGCACCAAGTATAATGATCATGATTTGAAATGAAAACAGTAAATTATTAATGAAATTAAATCAATTTATCTAACCGTAACTAAGTTTGTAAAACATGATTGTAAATCCGATATTCCGAAATTTTCGATACATACCTGCTTCATAATTTTTTTTCTTCAATTCCTTTTCTTTATTCGCACTTTGGAATAAACAAAACTCCTCCGGGTGTATTGATTTCAGGTGATTTTTCAAAGAAGTAGTATTGCGTCCCTTGCGCGAGTAACTTTTATTACATATCTTACACTCCGACTTCTCCGGATCATTTTTGTCTATTGTAAAATTTGGTGGCGCCATTTCACTTAATATTTATACCAAAATATTCATTAAACACGCAAAAAAAACTATGAAGTACACAGTAAACACTCACTGTAACTATAATTTATTGACAATGAGAAAAAACACAACAAACAAAACCTGTAGAATCTTGTTACCAATGTGTGTCTTCCTATTCGTCAGTTACCGAATGAAGTTAGCAATTACCAAAACAAATGCGAAGCACGTGCCACTCTAGCTCCGCCCACTTTCCTTACATGTAGTTACTTGTTGATGTGAATCTGCATCCGTAAAAACTCCGCATTGATTGATGCGGATGTAGATGTCTGAATTAATGCGAATATTCCGCATTTGCGGATGCGAATATTTGTAACACCCCTACTGTAAATATGCATTACAATAAGGTTTC
Source organism: Vandiemenella viatica (assembly GCA_031002005.1). Classification (NCBI taxonomy): domain Eukaryota; kingdom Metazoa; phylum Arthropoda; class Insecta; order Orthoptera; family Morabidae; genus Vandiemenella; species Vandiemenella viatica. The sequence goes on from JARYHS010013630.1 coordinate 266,846,971, forward strand.
GTATCTAGTGTAGAAATGTTTGAAGGTGAACGCAATTGAAAATTCTGAACAGAATTGAAGTTAAACCTTTGTAAGTAGTTGAATTAGTGTGATGACATTTCTGTCATCTGGTGCATTTTTCCTTGTGTTCGTTGTTCATATTACACACGTTGTATGATTCTCCACTTACATAGCATGCGGGTTGGATACACAGTCCAGAATTCAATACATTTTTTTTTTTTCTGGCAAACATTCTTCTTATTGTAATGAACTTACATAATCCTTCAGTTAAAAAGTAATTAAAACAGCTAACAATAATTTCACTGTCTTACATCGCTTTAAGTAAGTAAAGATTTTTTGAGAAAGAAAAATTTATTCTTTTGATCAATGGAGTTATCCTTTGAGTTGAAAGTAAAGTACAAAATTGTTGGTATGAAAATAAATAAAGATTGTACATAATTACCTTAAATATTAATTTAAACTTTCCTTTTTGGACCGTAAAAATGAAGAGAGATTTCTCACAATGAATTCATACCTAATGAAAATTTGGGTCACCCTATTGTTGCTTACGCCCTAGAGCAACTCCTACCATCTCACACACATAATTTTCGGAAAGCTCTTAACTGATATCTCTTTGTTTCTTTATTTTATTGCCATCTCCTTCAACTGTTGAATAACTTCTTTTATCATCTTCCAGACTATCTGCTCTTTCCTGTGTATTCTCATAGTCTTTCTTTGTTCATCTTCATTGTTCTGTTGTAACTGGCAGGTTCCATTGTTCCTGCTGTCTTCCTTGGATTCATTTATGGGTGTTGGTTGAGCACTGAATGAGACAATTGCAACTCAATGTAGGCTACAACCGCATTATCCAAGTTGCTTGGTGCCTGAATAGTACCTTGTGTTCCCTCACTCTTACCCTATAATAGAGTCACAGTTCCAGCACAAATAACTCCTTGTCACTACTCACATGAATACAAGTACTATTAATTACATTAAATTTATCAAAAATTATCAGGTTTGATAAAGAATAACAATTAGAAATGGTTGTTCAAAACTTTGCCAACAGTGTATTCATCGTACATAAGTTCTTCACTCACTTCTTTGTAGGAAATTACCACTAGTTTTTACTTTATTATTCTACTAGCTTTGAAGCCTATCAAAAACGGCAAGTTTAACGGAGTGTTCTGGCAATTAATTTCAAACCTGATAGATTTGTTATAAAATAGAGAAAGGTCTATGTAATTTCTTGTCCCTTGTGCTGTAGCATAAAGTTTCACTTGTGAACTTGGTCCAGTTGCATTTCAGCCTAATATTGCTGCTAAAACATTGAAGCTTCAATCACACGTGAATTAATAAATTAGGCCTACCCGTATCCCACGTCAGTGTCATCATGTATCGCGATATAAACTTGATCCAAAATCTTTTTGGGTTCTTACATCTTTCTTTCTTATTTTTTGTGATGAAATTCGATGTTTTAACGGTTGACACAGCTTACACATGGCTGCATGGGCGCCGGCAGGATTACTTTAAGGGGGGTGGATCTGGTTATTTTTGTTTTTTTTTTTTTTAAATATACATTATATACAACACTTATTGCTTACTAGCTAAGGATACTGACTTTATTGACGAGGTGTTGAAGAAATTTGTTCAACAACCTAGGCGTCTTAAGTTATTATTCAAACAGTGAATTTAATAATAAAATTTTTGTTTCTTAATCTTTTTCTGTGTATTTTCTTTCATAGCAGAGGGGTACAAGTGCACCCCGTTGCACCCCCCTCCTGGTGCCCATGCATGGCTGAAATAATGACCCCAATGAAAACGAAGGATGCTTAAAAATAAATCTTAACAACTAATGTTATGCCATATAATATTAGTTTTAATCGTGGTTTAGGCTACATAGATAGTGATAAATTTGAAACTTATTTCATTCAAACCAAGTAATGATTTCAGTAAAAAAAGCAACTTACAATTAATATGCCAATTTAAACGAAATACATACTTTTCTTTCAGTGTTCTCGCAATTCATGTCTTAGAAATTGATTAACTAAATAGAGTTGTTTGTTATAACATAAAGCTTAATGTAATTACTAGTGCCTTGCGCTGTAGCAAAAGGTTTCCGTTGCTATCCTGGTCCACGTTGCATTTCAACCTAACCACATACTACACTGAACGTGCAACCAGAAAAACAATATTTCAATCACATGCATATTAATCTACGTACTGTTTTGCATTTTAGTGGCAATCATGTATTGTGACATAAATTTGATCAAAAATCTTCACACTGAGCGTGGTGGTGTAATGGTTAGCATTCTGGCCTCGCATTCGGGAGGACGGCGGTTCAAATCCCCGTCCGGGCATCCAGATTTGGGTTTTCCAGGATTTCCCGAATCACTCCAGGCAAATTACAGGATGCTTCCTTCAAAAGTCCATGGCCAAATTTCTTCCCATTCCTTGTCCCCCATCCTTCTTCGTCTCTAAAGACCTCGCTGTCAAGAGACGTTAAAAAAAAAATCTTCACAGGTTCTTACATCTTCCTTTTTTGTCATCCGTGATTCAGATCAATATTACAACGATGGAATGGATAATATAGTTACATATGCCTCAAATATGTCATCATTGAAAGTAAAGAAAATTTAAAAAAATCTTAACAACTTACATCATGTCAGGTAATATTAGATTTAATTGTAGTCCAGGCTCTTTCAATTGCGATCAGTGTGGAACTACTTTCGTTCAAATGAAGTAATGATTTAAATAACAGGGCTCTCATGAAAACAATTTAAATTTCTTTACAAAAAATTAATTTTCTTATGCCCTCTGCTGTAATGTCAAGTGTCGGTTATAATAACAATCTAATCAAAACTGCTACTAACAATTGGAAATTAAAGGTTTTATCTTACATACCTGTTGTCAAATATTTTAACGAATACTTTTACTTCGAATGAACATTAAATAAATATAAGCAACTAATAATTATTATGACAATTTAAATGGAATACGCACTTTCAGTGTTCTGACAAATAAATTAATCCGCGGATGCTTAGATAAATAGAACTGTTATTAAATAATGTGCATAACCTTGAACATGAACTCTGGTTGTAAGTTGGACAACAAAGGTGAAATGTGTGATGTCACTGCTTGACAGAACATCACGACCAAATAAGTGTTTTATAAGAATAAATTCTAGCAAGAGTTATATCACCAGTAGCGCTCATGAATGCAGTAGCATCATATCCAATTTGGCATAGGTAATTCTAATTTGTTCCTAAGGTCACTTGCCTTCTGATTTTTGTTTACAAAGATGTATTGTATATTAGCCAGGCCAAGGTATGTTTAACACAGAAAATTACTTTCTGCATTGGTTCATTCTTAAAACAGTTATTCAGTCTCTTGTACACCCACAGACTGATCTTTATGGATGTCCTACTTTCAGCTCTTCAATTACATATCCTGTTTCACTCTTTAATGTGTGTTTGTGTACCATTTTGTGACCTTGGCAATACAACCATTCTTACAAGGATGGCTCAAAGGAATTGTAATTTGACAAATACTTCTTATTCTTTGATTATTTCCACATTCTTTGTTCTCTTTAAACCTTCAAGGTGCTTTGAGGTAACTACTGATGACACCCAATAAAGTTAAAAAATAGTGTGTAGGAATCAGTTTTTGTTTGCAGCCAGGTTTTTTTATTTTTTTTTTTTTTTTAATGATTTTTAGTATGATGGAGTTGTATATAGTCTCGTTTTACTTTCCTTTTGTGGTACTTTGCTATTGGATTTTATTATTTAGTTCTATTTAGGTCAGTAATGTCCATAATGTTGATTAGTCCTGAAGATCTAACAACAAATCATTTAGCTTTCATTTGGAAGGATATTGGCTTGAATACGCATCCAGTGATCTAGATTACAGGTTTTCAAATTCCTCCAAAACATCTTCAAGCAAATGCATGGAAGATTTCTTTGAAAAGTCCATGGCTGAATTCCTTCCTATGCCCTGTTCTCGATTCTTTTCAGGTCTAATCTCCTAGACTAAGAAAAATGAAATGCTTGATTACAATTTGAGAAAAGAATCTATTAGAACACACCTGAATGATAAGTACAATTTTTGTAAAGTAATGTGAGTTGCCATTGAAAATGTGAGACATTATTTTACATGCATAGCCAGGAAAGTTATTGATGCATTCTGAAAGAATAATTGATTTAAGAGGACAAGTGCAAAATATGATGCATGAGGCATTCAACTACATTCCACTTTCTAATAGTCTCATCTAAAAAAAAACAAAAAATAGACATTTTGGAAGTCCATAGGAAAATTAAGTTGCGGTGCAAACTTTCTATCAACAGTTGTGAGATTGAGATTAATGGAAGCTGCATAATTGCTGTTATGCTCAGCACTGAGTTTAAAAATTTGTCAGTTTTACGCCAATCATCATAGAGTGACCAAACCTTTCAGTTACCATACAATGGCTATTTTAGAAGAATGTGGTTGTGAACTGACCCCTTTTTATCTCCAGGGTTGGGGTAAATCTCTTCCCTATCTTTTAAAGAGGCACGGAACAATTTTAGACCTGTCATGGCACAACTAGCTGTTTACTGCTGACAGTATTTAGCAGTTTTTTTTAGTGATGTTTTAAACCAGCACCACGATTTTACCCTGGTATATAAGGATGGGTCCAAGCAGGCTAACAGAGTAGGTTGCTCTGAAGTGTTCCCTCAAGCGACTTATAAACTGAACAGCATGTACAGCATTTACATTGCAGAGTATTACACTTTGGTAAAGTCACTCCAGCATTTGAAAGCAAGTCACAGTATGAAGTAAATCATATGCTGTGATTCCCACAGTTGCATTCAGGCATTGGAAAACATGTACCTAGCAGACCAACTAGTTCAGGATATACAGGACACTCTCCAATCCCTCCAACTTTGAGAAAGGAGGTTTTATTATGCTGGGTACCTGTTCATGTGGGAATTGGGGGGAATGAGACAGCCGATGAAACTGCCAAGTTAGCCTGCGACAATATTGGGATCGCCTTTGCTCCGGTCACAAAGTCATACCTTGCCTCGGCCATGAAAAGAATTGTCTGTGATGTGTGGCAGGGGCAGTGGCTTGAAGTTGAGTACAATAAGCTCCGGTCAGTCAAACCAGCCGTGGTGCAGCTCCTTCCAGCAGGCGAGTTGGAATGAGGTTCTCTTTACTTGCCTCCGTATTGGGCACTGTCCTCTGACGCACAACTTTCTTCTCCGCCGGGAGGATCCACCGAAATGTGATGGTTGTGGCATACCTTTGACAGTGTACCACATTTTAACGGTTTGTATACAGTTTTTAGTATTAAGGTCAAACATTGGCCTGGTCAATGATCGGTCGCTTATTTTAAATAACGAGACCAGTAATGTGGCCAATGTTTTCAAATTTTGTGTATTGGCCAGTCTGGTGCCTAAAATTTGAGGCAGTGGCCTTATTACAGCCATCCGTCTATGTACAGTGTTTAATTTTTAATAGTGTTAAAATCTTTTTCTTGTTGGCCACTATACAGCTAGTGAGATATTTAGTGTTTTTAATCAGTTTTTAAATTACAAGGAAAGGGAAAATGACTCATCACTCACCAAAGTTGAAGGCAGCGACAGGAGAAGAACATATATCACGAACACACAACTATACACAATATTTCGGTCTTAGACCTTCTTCATGTTAAAGAGAATGAGTCGTGGTTCGGGAGATTGTTACATGAATGAGTGGATTATCAATATGGCGATGGGACTAAGATGTTATTTATAAATATGTATATCGCAGAAGGTGATAGAAGTAGTAATATATAAAAAGGGTACGGAATGTAGAGATGAAAGCAAAAAATATAGATATATAATTTTGGAAAAAAATTGATATGTAAATTTTGAGGGAAAAAAATAAAAAAATAAAATAAAATACAGATATATAAATTACATGTAATTAATTAAATGACAATGCTAATACTGATAATAATCAGTGATGCATCAAGGAAAGGAATTTTATCGGTGGTTGAGGTCAGGTAAGTGTCTGGTATCTAGGATATTTTGGTATGCAAGTTCCCATCTTCAGAGTTCTGAGGCGGTGGTGGTTTCGGCGAAAACTCTGATTGCTCTCATGGTGAAACATTCATTGAAGTTGTTGGAATTGTGGTAGTTAGCATGTTCAGGTATTGGCAGATATAAATTGCGGGTGTGGACTGTTTGTGTGTGGTGATTCATTCTGGTTGAAAGTTGTTGTGTAGTCAGGCCTATATAGGAACTTGTGCAATGGCGGCAAGTTAGCTGGTATATGATGTGGGTTGTGGAGCATGTGGCATGTCCAGTGATGGGGAAGGTTTCCCCTGTGACAGGGTTGCAAAATGTAGTAGTGGGAGGATGCATGTTGCAGGTTTTGCAGCGAGGTCTATTCCACGGAAAAGATCCATAAGGTGTTTTAGGAGAGTCAGATGAAGGGCATTTCTGAACCAAGATGTTTTTGAGGTTAGGTGGTCTGCTGAAACAAGTGCCCGCACACTCTTACCAAAAATTCTGCCAACTGTCCCCTGATACAGATAGACCATGCAGTTACTTTAAAACAATGTGATCTTCTGAAGTGGGGGGAAAGTTCTGGGTTGATAATATCCTAGCAAGAGTATTCTTAAGATAATTGGTAATTGAACCCTTCCTCACAGGTATATACTTTAATTCTTTAGATGTGATAAAAGTTTTTTCTGCTTGAGAAATTGTGCATTAACTCCAGGTTTTAAGAAATACTTTTAACCAATATATCTAATGTGTTTTTGCAGTGGAGTGTGTAGCATGTTATGTGGTTGACAGTTACTTAATACAAGAAGTAAATACGTTAAATATACTGAATCAACATGGATTCTGGAAATTTTGGTCTTGCGAAACACAAGTGGTCCTACTTTTTTTACAACATGTTAATCGTTATTGCTTCAGGATCACAAATAGATTCAATTTTTGGAACGTCCAGATAGCTTTTGATGCTGTACCTCACAACCACCTCTTGATAAATATTGATGCATATGGAGTGAGGCAGAAGGTTTGTGGGGGGACACATGATTTTCTTACTAGTTGGTCACAGTATCATTGTTGGTGATGCCACTAGTGATCTAGATGTTACATCAGGTGTACCTCAGTCAAGTGTAATAAACCACTTCTTAATTTTATTAAATGGTATTTGAGACCACTTTAACAGCAGTTCGAGATTGTTTGGAGATATTGCAGTTGTGTACAGGAACATAAAGAATTCTGCCAATGCCCTAGAAGTTCATCATTGACATTATTTTAGCATGGTGTGATGATTGGTAACTTAAACTAAATTGCAAAAGGTGAAAAGTAATGTATAAAACAAACAAATAAATCCCATTTCGCGTGAGTACAATCTAAGCTGTACAACTCTTGGTGAGGTAAAATCCTTTAAGAATTTGGGCCTATCAGTACAAAGCATCCTGAAGTGAGATCAGCACATAAGTTCAATTGTAAGTAAAGCAAATTATAGACTGAAATTCAGAGATCAATACTGTAATACACATACAAAGCAAATAGCATATAAAACTCATATAGAATACTGTTTCTATATATTTAATGCACATCGTAAAGAGTTGTTGACTTACATTGACATAATAAAGAGAAGACCCCACTCACTTAGTGACTACTTGTTATAGCCCTTACAAAAGTGTCAACGACTTAGTGCTGAGGTTCGGATGACATTACTGAGTGTAGTGGGTGTACTGCTCAGGCTTCACATTGAGGAGACCTCAAGTTCAAATCTCCATCCGACCCTCGAGTTTTGGCTTTCCATAGTTTTTTTTTAATAAAATAAAAAAGCTTCCAGGTGGAAGCAATGGACTAACTTATTCCCATTTCTTTCTTCAGTCCTTTACTCTTTAAAGACCTCAATGTGAACAAAACAAAAAACCATGAAAAAAGAAAAAAGTTTTCTGTGGTGTCTCAGATAATTGCGGTTGAAGTGTTCTATGATAGAGACCATAGCCAATCTCATTCCAGTAAGTGATTCAATCCTGGCTCTAATAGCCTCAGTAAAACAAGCTGTAAAAAAACACTACATGAATTTTAGCTTCAACTTTTATTTCAAGCAAAAATTTGTGCACTATATTAAGAGAGCTGGAATATGATACTGAGAGTACTTTTAACTATTTTCCAGGCCCTTCAGGAATTTTCACAGCTGGTGGCAGCAGATCATGCTGGAGATACTGTGAAAGCTGTGTTACCATGCTGGGCACGTTTGTTTTGTCAACTGTCATTGGACCCAGAACATCGTGTAAGGGAGGCAGCCCATGTGGCTCATCGAGCTGTGGTCCGTGCAGCCCGCCGCAATCTTGCGCCACATCTCCGCCAGTTAGCAGGACCATGGTTCACTGCACAATATGATACACATCCTCCAGCTGCCAGTGCTGCTACACTTGCACTTCAGGTTGGACTACTAAACTTGCAATTTATTGTCTATAAATATTTGAATGATCTGCAGAACCCTTCTCTAAAATTGTATAAACAAATTGTAGTGTTATGGAAGAAATAATCTGAAATTCCAAATGAAATCAGCAAACTGATTAGATGCTCACTTCTGATACTTTTTTCCTCGCTCCTAATAATATTACTCATGATGCAACATATTTATGATGAAAAATCATTGTCTAATTTTGTCCTCTGTTTACTCTAACTTTTGTTGTTTTTGCAAACCAAACTACTTTAACAGAAAATACTCTTTTATCAAGATATCTTTAACAGTTATTATGATTTATTTTTCTTTCAACCCATAATATGAGTTACAGTAATCCTTCATTCTTCTTTATCTTTCATCTTCCATTGAAATTGTTTGTTGATGTTATCCAGTTTCCCATATGTAATATTCTCTTATTTCATTCTTTGATTGTATCATGCATTGTCAAAAGAAGTAGGCTGCTATAATAGTGTTAAAATCCACTTGGACTTTTTGTATTTTGCAGTGTCCTGTGTCACAAATCTTCTTGCTTCCTGCTGATAAACTTCGCTGTCCTTTCAACTAAACTGAATATCATCAATAAATTTTTAGGGTCTCATAATTTTTTTAAATCCTTTTACTCCACTGTATGTGTTACTCATGTTTCAAGGCAACAGTCCAACCAAAAGCTTTAATTTTTTTCACTCAGATGTTCATATCGACAGTCTCTCAGTTGTTATCCCGGGCATCCAGATTTGGGTTTTCCATGGTTTCCCAAATCACTCCAGGCAAATGCCGGGATGCTTCCTTCAAAAGGCCATGGCCGAATTCCTTTCTATTCCTTGCCCCCCATCCTTTCCCATCTCTAAAGACCTCGCTGTTAGAGAGACGTTAAGCAGATAAAAAAAAGGGTTGTTATCTTGGGTTTTTCTTTACTTCTGGTGTAATGGGATACTATAATTTTTTCAGATGTAAGTTCTTCAGATTTCATTACCAATGGCTAATTTTTTATACATGTATTCTGTGGGTGTCAGTATGATCACACCCAACCTAATTGTCTCATCTACTTGCAAAGAATAACATTCAGCAGGCTAAAATGATTGGCAAAAACACAGATGGTAATATCTACATCACTAGAGATAACATCTCAAACATTGAAGTTATCAATATTTATAAACCGCCCAACCAACCTTGGACTATAAATGAATCAATTCAGCACCTGCAACATCCAACAATTATTCTAGGTGATTTCAACAGCCAACATACTATCTGGGGCTACAGAAACATTAACACTGATGGCCAGCTTGTGAAAGACTGGGCCGATGCTGAAGATCTATTTCTCATCTATGACGCTAAAGAAAAATGTACGTTCCATTCTGTTAGATGGAATCAGGACTATAACCTTGATCTCTGTTTTGTTACTAAAGACCTTCTTGAAAGACCTCTGCACTGCACAAGGAAAGTCTTGAATAACTTTCCCCGAAGTCAGCACAGACCTGTACTTTTGAAAGTCAATCTTGAGATTCCGATCGTAAGATCTAATCCAGTTCCATGATGAAACTTTACCAAAGCTAACTGGAGTGCATTCACCAGAGAAATAGAACATAACATACAATGGATTACACCAATTATGAAAAATTACCAGCGCTTCTCAAGGCTGCTTTGTGCTATAGCTAAAAAGCATATCCCTAGAGGATATAGAAGGGAATACATCCCCGGCTGGAGCCTGAAATGTAACGATCTGTACAGGGAATACAAACTCAGTAATGACCCAGAGATTGAAGATGAATTTCTACGCTCTTTATACTCGGCGAGGAAAGAGAAATGGGCAGAATTAATGCAAAACGTCAATTTCCAGCATTCAAGAAGAAAAGCGTGGTCACTTTTGTGCAAACTAGGAAGTAATGCCGTAGATACCACTAGCAAGAGCACAAAGATGAAACAAGATCAAGTAGCACAGAGAATTGTTAACCTAACTAGAAAATCAACTAACACTTTAAGCAACAAGTCTAAAGAAATCCGAAATGAACTAAAGCTCAGATTACTTCAAGCTGACAGAAATTCTCCATTTGAAGCAGATTTCAAAGTCTCAGAGATTTCGATGGCATTGAAAGAAACCAAATCTGGTAAGGCTGCAGTGGTAGATGGAGTATACCCAGAATTTCTAAAACACTGTTACCCGCGAACATTCGATTGGATTGCCAAATTTTTCAGCAATATTTAAAAATGCTATAAAGTCCCAAACCTCCTTAAAAGAACCAAGGTAATAGCTACATTGAAACCAGGCAGCCCAGAAGATTATAGACGAATAGCTCTTCTGAGTTCATGTTATAAGCTGCTCGAAAGAGCCATCTACAGCAGGATCTCAGAAAAATCCTTGATTTCATACCAACTGAGCAGGCAGGATTTCGACCAAACCAGAATTGTTGCGAACAAGTAATGGCGCTGACCAACCATACCGAAAAGGGATTCCAAGATCGGAAAAAGACCTTGGCAGTGTTTGTAGATTTGACTGCAGCATATGACATAGTCTGTAGGAAGGGAATGATCCTGAAATTCGTTAGGATTATCCCGTGCAAAACGATTGCCTCTCTGTCGAATGACTTGCTATGCAATTGAATGATTGAGGTTCAACTAAATGGGAATAGAAGCAAATCTTACAGATTAAACAACGGGCTACCACAAGGATCTGTCCTTGCTCCACTACTTTTGAACATCTACACCGCAAACTTGCCATCTACCACTTCTAGGAAGTTTATATACGCTGATGACATAGTCATGACAGCACAATCTAGAGACTTCAAAACATCTGAAGAAATTCTTGCAATTGATCTTCAGAAACTGAATGAGTACTTCAACACTTGGTGCCTGAAACTGAATATAAATAAGACAGTGGTCAGCTCATTCCACCTAAACAATAGAAAAGCCCACTATAGACCACAACTAAAATTCAGAGACCAGTTACTTAAATACAATCCTCATCAAAAATATCTAGGCGTGGTTCTTGACCGGTCATTGACATATAAGGAGCATATCCATAAAACAGCGGCAAAAGTAAAAACTCGAAATAACATCCTTCACAAACTTTCAGGAACGGGTTGGGGAGCACATGACGCAGCTCTCAGAACATCAGCTCTTGCTCTGGTATATTCAACTGCCGAATCCTGCAGTCCAGTATGGCTAAACAGCATTCACACACAAAAGATCAACGTTCAACTAAATGACACAATGGGAACAATATCTGGAACTGTTAAATATACACCTACAGACTGGCTGCCTGTACTCTCTAACATCGCCCAACAAGTCTCTGAAGACAAGCGGCATTAAAAAAGGAATGGCAGAAATGCTTAAGTTATCCACAACTTCCAATTCATAAGGACTGCACACACAAAGCTCCAAATAGACTAAAATCTAGATATTCAACATGGAAGTTTGGTCAAGAGTTGGTCCAGAATAATTTCAACATAGGCGAAGCATGGTGTGCTGAGTGGACAAATTCCAACCCCTACAAACAGGCACTAATCCAAGACCCTACACGGCAACCTCCTGGATTCAACCTTCCTAGGAAAACCTGGACGGCACTGAACCGAGTGAGAACAGGCCACGGTAGATGCAACTACTGGTTTTACAAGTGGGGAATGACAGAGAATCCTTCTTGTGACTGCGGTAACTATGAGCAAACCATTCACCACATCGCCATGGAATGTCCTCTCAAGAGATTCAGTGGTACGATGAATCAGATTCACGAAGCAACAACAGAAGCGGTTGAATGGCTGCAATTGTTAGACATCAGTCTGTAGTAATAGTTATATTTTATTGTAGGTTAATGTAGTTACTGTTTTTGTATTTCTTCTACCATTCGAAATAAATAAATAAATCTACTTGCAAGAATAAGGTTCAACACCAAAACAATGTTATACGTGTTCGTCTTTTTTGTGTTCATTGCTCCCATCCACTGTCATCTATGATAAGTTTTAGATTGAATTCCATATTGTTCCTTAGTTTTACATATATAGCAGCAAAATGAGCCTCTGCCCACCTCAAATGATTAGTTGGCACGAAGACTCCTTACTGACAGCAATAGAGCCTCGTTTTCCAAAGGAGAAATTAAACCCTAGCCAGAATGTGTATGTGTACATTTATCTATCATATGCACTATAGTTTAGAAAGACAATAATATCTCCAGAAATTCATTCGAGAAATATATTTTCAATAAAAAATTTTTTGTGTAGCTTGAAAAGCAGATAAAAGTGTTGACTTAATCCTTCATCAGTGAGTAGAATACCTTCGAGGGTGGGTTCTTTAGGAGACTGTCTAAAATAATGACTGTTGAGCAAGGAACATTGTCCATGATGAGTACATGGATAAAGCATAATGTTCTTTTTTGAGTCCACCTATATCTAATTAACTTTTTCCATTCTCAATGATGAAAGAATTGCAAACTGAGGGTCACTTACAGAAAATGCCCACTTCAACACTTTTATCTGCTTTTCAAACAACAAAAAAAGTTTTTATTGAAAATATATTTCTCAGATTAATTTTTGGAGATTTTATGGTCTTTCTAGACAATAGTGTATATGATAGAGAAATGTACACATACACACTCTGGCTAGGGTTTCATTTATCCATTGGGAAATGAGACTCTGTTGCTGTCAGTCTGTTGTCTGGCTTTCAGCACTTGAATGGAATAAGTTAGAAACTTCAAAATTTGCACATGTTATGTGTTTTGTTGACCCCAAACCAAATCTCGTATTTAAATTATTTTAAAATTATGTCATGGGAGCTTACGTAAAAATAGAGAGGATCAAAAAATGTATGTTTTTCTTTGTGAGGTAAAGACGTTTAAAGCTTGTTAAGTGGAGAACTTAGATTGAAAATAAAGATGTAAGAGGCTGTCAAAGTTGTCAATTTTAAACCTGTTTTACTAGCAGGTCTTAAAAGTGATATTACCTTCAAACTTGACATTTGTATCCAATTTTAATTATATCCCATATTTAAACAACATATGGAAGGATTGTAAAAGTAAACCAATTATGCATCACAGAAAAAGTTTGGAGGACCATACGAAAAACATTGCATTGTTTCAAAGTAAACCATGAGCATGTTAGAGGTGAGACATATGGCAATGGGATAATATGTGTTTACATCGAGACCTAGCGCTTAACTAAGGCCAGAGGCCAGAGATAATATGGAATGAAGGCTGGGGTTAGTAATGGTGAGGGGGAGGGGGGGGAGAAGTAGATATGTCGCGTATTGACCGAGCGAGGGCCGAACTTACCCACTGTGGGTCCGTTCCAGCGTCTACTTACTGCCAACTGAGGTACTTCCGGTTTCCAGCCGGCATCTGCAAGTTCCTAGCTGGGAAAAAATACATGCACAGAGACTTAGCTGGTCTAAAATTGGGACGTAGGTGCTCCTTGAATGATGTAAAGAATTGCGGTTACTTGATTTATTCGGCGAGAGCAGTTGTATGGTACAATTACAATAGACTGGTACATAAAATCAGCATTCCTGGTATTAGAATGATGGATCATAGGATCCGATGTTGAGACAGAGTGTCTCGCAAGCCAGCAGAGGGAGGATTATTGGGAAAATGCCCAAAATGGCTTGATTATACCGTAACAGGTTCTCACTATTAAAAATCACATCGCGGACTGGGCGAATCGTGCGCGCAAAGAGGCGCCCTCGATTCCGGAAGGTGGGGAAAGCCTTCCTCTCATTGGCTGTTTGTCACTATGAACACGCGTGTGGTTCACGTGCTCATAGTGTGTAAGCCTCGTGTACTAGCCGTGTTGGCTGAGTTTCCCACAGTACGGACCGCAAGATCAGCGGCCTTGAGCCTGGTGTCGTATATTGAGTGGTGTCATCTGCACACTACTGCGTTGGCTTGGAAGCACTCCGCCTTCATTACCGCTAAACTCTATACTAAAATCTATACAAAAATCAGCTACCGCGACAGATAGTTGATAATTATGGAAAGTAAAATCTCTGGAAAGGCTATACAAAGTAACAAAGTACAGAAACGAAAAATTTTGGGATAGTAGGTTTACTGAAGGAAGATTTTGGACTGATATAAATCAAAGCAAGACAAAAGTGATTCAATGTAGCAGAAATGATACCAATACTAGTGGATTAAATATAAAAATAGGATCGGATGCAGTAGGAGAAGTAAGAGAATTCTGTTACTTGGGAAGTAAAATTACAACAGATGGCCAAAGCAGGAATGATGTTAAAAGCAGAATAGCATTAGCAAAAAGAGCCTTCATGAAAAAGAGAAACCTTTAGTTTCAAATATTGATCTAGGAATTAGAACTTTTTAAAACTCTTTGTGTGGAGCACAGCACTTTATGGTAGCGAAACATGGACTTTAGGAATACCGGAAATAAAGAAAATTGAAGCATTTGAAATGTGGTGCTACAGAAGAATGCTGAAAATTAAGTGGACAGACAAAGTAAGAAATGAACGAGTTTTGGAAATGGTGGGTGAGGAAAGAAGTTTGTGGAAGAAGCTTACAGAAAGAAGAGACAGGCTGGTAGGTCATATTTTGAGACATGCAGGATTGGTTAATTTGTTAGTGGAGGGAACAGTCGAAGGTAAGAACTGTAGAGGAAGACAGAGATTAGAATATATGAAGCAGATAATTGAGGACATGGACTGTATGGGGTATGTAGAAATGAAGAGGTTAGCACAGGATAGGAAAGGATGGAGGATTGCATCAAACCAGTCGAAAGACTGACAACAGCAAAAAAAAAAAAGGTTTACTGTTGGGGTCTTATTGGTGGATAAGCCAGGAGTGTGCCTGGTATCAAGGATATGTTGGTAGGCTAGTTCCTGTCTACAGAGTTCTAAAGCGGTGGTAATATCAGGCAAAATTCTGACAGCTCTCAATGTCAAACAGTTTTTGAAATTGTTAGAGTAATAGCAACTAGCAGGTGCTGCCTGTAGATGGTCTAGGTTGTCAGTACAAATTGATTGCTTGAGCCTTTTCACACTGGAGTACTGTTGTTTAGTGTTGAGGCTTGTATACATAGTTGTGCAGTGAAAACATGTAAACGAGATTTGTAGTTGTGCAAGAAAGCATTTCCAATAATAGAAAAAATGGCTGTGTAGCAGGGCTGGAATAGGTAGTGATGCCTGGATACTTGCTTCAAAACTTGCAGCGAAATCTAATGCATGGCAAAGGCGTGTGATGTACACTAGGAAAATCAGAAGATTATTAATTGTCATCCAAGATGACTAGAGTACACCTGGTCTGCTGTGTTAGGTTGTGTGGGTATGATTTTGGGAAGAAGGATGCATATTTCAGGGAAGGAATGTAGAAAGTTATCTGGTTAATGGAACGAATACCAGGAGAGAACTGGGTCTTGAAAATGGGCTGCAGTCAGCTCAATAGGGCATAGAACATTAATTATTTCCCCCTCTTTCTATTCCAAGAGTGCCTCACTGCTATCCTGTCTTTATATTCATTCCCCATCTCCATTACCCACTCCAATAATTCAGTTGAAACTTGAGCCATGAAACAAGTGTCCAGGAAACTAATATTATTAACCTCCCAGCTGATAGGGGTTAAACTACAGTGGCCATGGACCGCAGTGAGATAGCTTCTTGAAACCAACACCTACGTTCCGCTATCCACAGACCCCACTGTTTACGTTTACGTTTGAAATACTTCCAGGGCCCCTTACAATGCATTACCTTTCTCATACCTTCTTCCCGAGATCCACAAGGACAGCAACTTACATCTGTGGCATATGGTTCACCCAAAGAATGGATTTTAGACTTTGTGGATCAGCATTTCCAGCCTTTTGTACAGAATTGTCCGTACAAAAAAGATACACACTTTCTGGAGTATCTGCCCAGAATAGTGCTGCAAAAAAAAAAAAAATTGTCTGGGACTACTAAATCTCAAATTTGTGAGGCATTTATCGTTTAATATGACTGTTTTAGAGTTTATACTAAGTATTTATCTTAATATTTAAATCTACTATATTTTTTAGTTCAATAGAACAAATAATTATGAAAATATTGGCAACATTGACTATAGTTTTCTCTTACGAATGGGGACTTCCCAAAGATGCTGGGTTGCACAAAAAGGAATCCCCATTCCCCGAAGTTTGGATTGATACTTGCTATTTGAACCAGTGCTGCCATCCCTACGGATTTTTCCGTAGATCTACAGATCTTTTTAAAAATTAGGAATTTTAAAAATATCTACGGTTTTTTGCTTCTTTTTAGTACTTATTTTGCTTTCCTTATATTCATATACTTGTTAAACTCTCAGCGTAATGATACTGAATCATAAAATTGATAGTAATCTTATATATTATCCTGATCAGGGTTTTCCATGGTTTGCCCGGATCACTCCAGGCGAATGTTGGGATGGTTCTTCACAATAGCCCATGGACGCCTCTTGCCATATCCTGTATATCCCTTCCAAACTATCACCCTTTTCGATAGGTGCAATGCACCCTCCGCCAAACACATTTAGTGAATCGTGGAGTAATAATAATAATAATAATAAATATATATAAAAAATAGACGCGTTTTTCCCTATATTTCACTTTTCAGCCACCAGTACATAGCACAGATCACTGGTGTTTGGGTGAGGAAGTAGCATGGAGTTTCCTATTGTGCACAACGTTGGCCAAATGCCTATAGCTGTGGGGATGTGGAAGATATGATGGTTAAAGTTGGTCAATGCAGGGCGTTTTCATGTTTCGACCAAAAATTGGTGTCTCCTTATACTTCTCTTTCCTGCCAAAAACACATAGGATAGACCAATGATGTTTGTGTGTGGTGGTAGCAGTGAATCTCCCATCATGCACTCTGGTGGTTAAATGTTGGTAGCTGTGGGAGATATGGTGGTTGAAAGTGGTTAACCTGCGCCACTTTCCTATTTCTGCCAAAGACGCATGTGTCTTGATGTATCACTTTTCAGTGAAAACTATCTATCACAGATCACTGGCGTTTGTGATTGATAGTAACACAGAGTCACTTCTAGATCACAACATTGGCCGAATGTCAGTAACTGTGGAAGTGTGGGAGATATGGTGGTTGAAAGTGGCCGATCAAGGATATTTTCGTATTTCGACCAAAGACATGTGTCTCCGCATATGTCACTTTTCTGCCACAACTACATAGCATAGAGCATTGGTGTTTGTGTGGTAGTAGAATCATATCTCCTATTGTGTACAATGGTGGTTAGATGTCGGTAGCTATGCGGGTTGAAAGTGGTCGACCTGCGGCAATTTCATATTTCTGCCAAAGACGCATGTGTCTTGGTGTATCACTTTTCAGCGAAAACTATCTATCGCAGATCACTGGCGTTTGTGTGTGGTAGTAACACAGAGTCACCACCTTGATCACAACGTTGGCCTAATTTCGGTAACTGTTCGAGTGTGGGAGATATGGTGGTTGAAAGTGGCCGATCAAGGATATTTTCGTATTTCCTTCAAAGACATGTGTGTCCTTAAATTTTACTTTGCTGCCTGAACTACATAGTGCAGATGACTGGCGTTTGTGTGTGGTAATACCATCGAGTCTCCCATTGTGGACTATGATGGTTAGATGTTGATAGCTGTCAATCCAAATTCTTTACAAACACAAAAACGAAGTCGTGGGTTCCAGCTAGTTATGAATAGTTTCCTTGCAAGTATTGGCGTAAACCAACGATTGAAAAGAAATAAAGCTTCTATTTTGTATAATAATAGATTTAATTTAAAACTTAAAAAACCATAATACAAAACTATCGGCACAGTCTTTATACACAGTGTGTTCATTGCTCACAATTTAAAATTGCAATCCCTAAATGTTTTGTGTACAATACAACAACAATGAGGAAAAAAAATGTTACTATTTCTCAAGCTATGGATCTAGAGGAGATAGAAGAAGAAACAGAAAATTCCGAAATCGACCGAACTAGTGTCGGTAGTGCTGATACTAGTGAATGTGGTACTGACATAGAGGATGAATAAAATTGTTACCTATATAGATACATTTATCAATCATTATGTAAGACATTGTATGATTCAATAAGACTTAAAACACACATGTAAAATGTAAGTTCCGTAAATATAACTATAATTTATCACATCTATTGTTTTTCTGAAGGGGAAAAAAAAAATTTAAAAAGAAAAAAAAACAATGATGGCAGGTTTTTTTTTTTCTTTCAAAAAGCTGATTTTTTTTTTCTTTCAGTTTGCAACACTAGTCCAGAACACCCATTCCTCTACCTCGAGACATCATCCTCACCTCCATTGACTTCACTTGTACACTGAGTAGCCTATTTACTCAATGGTTAAGACAACTGACTGGAGATTGAGAGGTCCCTGGTCCAAAAATCATAGGCCCTTAACCCAGGCTTAATCTCTGGCACAGCTTGCTGTGTAATTGGAAGTATCCCAGAACGCTTCTGTGGTTCTGATTCCATGTTAAACTGTATGTCCCGTTCATGCGGTAGGATTAACAGGTTACGATAGGCAGTTATGATAGAGGCAGATTATGCAGCTTATAAAAAATCCTGTCCTTAATATGTGCCTGCAGACTGCTTTCTTAGCACATCTTTTGTTATATCCTTGACTCGCTTCATTCTGTGCAGTAGTTATTCTGATTACAAAGCTTAACACCAGATATGCTGCACAGCCATGATTAACTGCATGCCTCCTTCTAATGCTTTCCTCTTTCTGATCTGCCTGGAAGAGCAGATTCATAGATGAAACTTTTATGATTTGCACTCACAGGAAAACCACTTCATCGATTTTTGTAATTCCTTTCACAGTAGGCATTCAAACAACACCACTTGGACTAAACAACCTACATAATTACCTTTCACAATTTGGACATTTTCCTATTGTCAAGTGTCCTTCATACCTCTTTGCACATCAAGCCCACACATTTATTACTCTACCTACACCTCAGCTCTTGCCATTCTTTCCATACCAAACTTTCCTTCTATGTAGCCTTGCTATCCATGGCAGACATGTTTGTTCTGATTGTGAATGCTTTTTTAGATATCCTCAAAAACAGAAATAAGCATTCATTTCTCACTGCTACCCCAATGGTGTTGTGTTAAAACAACTCTCTCCAGCTATCACCCACTGATTGCTCAACACTGGTGTCTTGCTTCCCCCCCCCCCCTTTCCCACTATAAAACTGTGCACAGCCCCACATTCATCACATAATTCTCTCTTGACCTACTATTCATTAACCAGGTTCTTCACAACTGTCTATGAAATTTTCATTGTTTTTTTCTTCCCAAAATTCTACCTGTAGGACCTCGTTAATGCTTCAGGAGACCATCCAATCACAAGAACATCTTGGTCCACAATTACTCACAATTGGATATTCCTATAGTGAAGAGCCAAAAAAACAGATACAGGCATGCATATGCAAATAAAGAGATATGTAAACACTCAGAGTATGGTGCTGCGGTCGGCAATGTGTATATAAGACAAAAGGTGTCTGGTGCAGGCATTAGATTGGTTACAGCTGCTACAATGGCAGGTTATCACGATTTAAGTGAGTTTGAACTTGGTGCTATAGACGGTGCACGAGAAATGGGTCACAGCATCTCCAAAGTAGTGATGAGGTGGGGATTTTCTCGTACAACCATTTCATGAGTGCACTGTAAATATAGGGAATCCAGTAAAACATCATAGCTCCAACATCACTGTGGCCGTAAAATATCCTGCAAGAACAGGTCCAACGACGACTGAAGAGAATCGTTCAACGTGACATAAGTGCAACCGTTCCGCAAATTGCTGCAACAAATGTCAGCAAGTGAACCATTCAACGAAACATCATCAATATAGGCTGTCCGAGCTGAAAGCCCACTTATGTACCCTTGCTGATTGCACGACACAAAGCTTTATGCCCGTCAACATCGACATTGGACTGTTGATGATTGGAAACATGTTGCCTGGTCTGACAAGTCTCATTTCCAGCTGTATCGAGCAGATGGACGTGTATGGGTATGGAGACAACCTCACGAATTCAGGGGACTGTTCATGCTGGTGGAGGCTCTGTAATAGTGTGGGGCGTTTGCAGTTGGAGTGACGTGGGACCCCTGATACTTCTAGGTACGACTCTGACACATGACACGAACGTACGCATCCTGGCTGATCACCTGCATCCATTCATGTCCATTGTGCATTCTGACAGACTTGGGCAATTCCAGCTAGATGATACGACACCCCACACGTGCAGAATTGCTACAGAGTGGCTCCAGGAACACTCTTCTGAGTTTAAACACATCCGCTTGCCACCAAACTCCCCAGACATGAACATTATTGAGCATATCTGGGATGGCTCCTTGTAACGTGCTGTTCAGAAGAGATCTCCATCCCCTCGTACTCTTACGGATTTATGGACAGCCCTGTAGGATGCATGGTGTCAATTCCGTTCAGCACTATTTCAGACATTAGTCAAATCCATGCCACATCGTGTTGCAGCACTTCTGCATGCTCATGGTAGACCTACACGATATTAGGCAGGTTTACCATTTTCTTTGGCTCTTCAGTGTAGATTACCATATGGTTTCTTCCCATGCTTTAAACTGGACTGCAAAACTTGAAACATGTATCCAGTTACCACTACCTATTCTGGTTGTATCATGGGAATATTTTCCTGTTATTGAATATGCCACGTGCACAACTATTCATTTGCTAGTTTTGTATATAGTCCTCATCACCAACCAATTCCACATCAGGTTGAATGGTTACAGGCAAACACAAGCACTGGCAATCCGGACCACCCAGTGGCAGTTCATGGTAGTTCCCGCAGCTATTAACTACCTGAACAGCTGTCAGAGTCCTGACATTACTGCTGCTTCAAAACTCAGTAGATGGTTATTACCCTACCAACAAATTCTTGACACCAGGTATCCCACTGGTCTTAACCTATGGTAAATCCCCAAGTAAAACTATCAAGTCCTCAAGCAATAAGTGATTATTTTTAATTTATACAGTGGGCATCGATGTGATCACACCAGAACTCCTCTTTATGTATCTTAGCTACCGACAAGGTTCTCCAAAATATTGTGGTACGCGTATGTCTGTTTTTTGTATTCATTTCTGGTTCCTTATTTTTGCTGCCTTGAAGCATTGTTCACTTGCATTATTATCATTTTGTGTGTATATAATTATAATTATATATGTAGCAAGCCACAAAGTGTATGCACACTCCTTTCCAAATTACACGTAACTTTCTTTATGAATAAGATACTAAGCCAAAATATTGTAAAATTATGTTCATCTCATTGTGTGTTCATCATTGCTCTCCTGTGTTCAACTTTGGTGAGTGATGGGCTGTTTTCTTAATTATTTGTTGTTTTATTTTCTTATCAAAAATCTGTTATTTCTTTAGTCTTAATTTATTTTTATTTCTTTACTTTGCACTATCTTTCCAGAGATTTTATTTTTCTGTAATTATGAATTATCTGCCCCTCCCTCATCCAATATCATCCCCCTCTTGTGTAAGCTAACCTAAAATTTTGCAAATTGCGTGATGAAATTTATTTACACAACGGGCTCAATTGAATAACAAGGTACATCAGCTTTAGAGTCATATGCTTACTCAATTCAAGTTATAAATCAAGATAAACAGCTATAGATAATTAGAACATAAGATCAACATATCGAGTGTTTATTTTAAGAATATTGCTTAAAAGTATACATTGCATTTATTGTTAGAGGTATTCAGAATATTAACTAGAAAAAACTATAGAAATTATGGAGAATCCTACTAAAAAGTTTGAATACATTAATAGTTAGAACCAGTATGCAAAACTAAGATGTAATTGCATACTTTAAATTCTAGAGGTTGTATTTTGATAGAGAGAAAGCTAGTTTACAGTTAGAAAAAAGCGTAACCTTGGCTTACACAACATAAACGAGGTTGGGAAAACTCAATAAATTTTAAAGGTTGTTTTTCGAAACCGAGTGTGGTGGTGTAACGGATAGCGTTCTGGCCTCGCATTCGGGAGGACGGCGATTCGAATCCCCGTCCGGGCATCCAGATTTGGATTTTCCATGGTTTCCCCAAATCACTCCAGGTGAATGCTGGGATGCTTCCTTCAAAAGGCCATAGCCGAATTCCTTCCCATTCCTTGCCCCCATCCTTTCCCGTCTCTAAAGACCACGTTGTTATAAAGGGACGTTAAACTGTTAAAAAAAAAAAAAAAATGTTTTTCGAACAATCTGTAGAAACTTTGAACACATGGAAAAAGGCAAAATCAACCAGCTTAGATAATATACATATATTAAATTGAGAAAACTATATTCAAAACACATTATAATTTGGTAGAAGTAGTTTTCAGTAAGTCTCGCTAAGATATATGTGGTATTTTGATCAGGATGAGACAAAGTAGAGATTTTTTTACAGTTTTGAGAACATTTCTGAACATTGGGATTTCCTTTTGCATCAACTGGAGATAGCGTTTACTTCAGAAATTCGTATTAAATCGGAAAAAGAAAGTAGCAACTTCAAATTTTCTCAACAGTCAATTTAGAACACATAAAGTAGGTTTCACAGATGTCAGAAAGTTATTTGCAGGGTCGAAATTCTTGATTGCACAAAACTTTACTTCAAACTTTTTGAGAATAGTAAACCCGGAATTCTTGGTACCAAATGAAAGAGCAATGAATTAGAAGTAAATTAAAAGTTGTTTCAGCTTTGTAGCTGTAAAATTGTGGAAATTAGAAACAGTTTTTGAGTTAAGCAGAAAATGATTTTTACGGTAACACCATTAAAGCTACAAAAATGTTCATAAAGGATCAAAATTAACACTTTTTAATCAACCTAGCTACTGCCAAAATTTCAATTCAATAGGAATATTATGAGCCACAAAATTAAAAAGTTTGACCCCGCAGGGGCCTGGTACGCAAGTGCCAGGTACGGGTTTAGCGAACCCGCGGTGCCCGAGCTGGAAACTTGTGAGCGCCGCAAGTTTCCCACACTGTAAACTCCTACCATGCTTCAACGACCACCGTAGGGCGTGGCGGTGGAACGTTGTGTGCCTAGGAGAACGGGGATCTTGGCTTCATCGCCCGGATTGCGAGGACGGTAAAAACCTCTATAAAAAACCCCTCAACCTCAAGGTGAGTAACGTGGCGAGGAGGTGGATGGGTGGTGAGGCAAACCACCCGCTAACGTACAACCTCAGGGGCACCTGCCGCATCCCTGTTGTAACGGGCTTGGTGGCGTGATGCGGGGGCTCCACGTCACTCAACATCCTTTCCTCCGAACTCTTGGGACAAAATAACAAAAAATCCCAAAAAATCTCCCTCTACCTGCGGCTTGGGCACGTCACAGGGGAATTCTAACTCTAGCGCCCAAAGAAGTGGCAAGCGGGCGAGGGTAGACAGCCCTCCTCCTGGCAATGGAAACTGTAACAGGAAGGATTATTTAATTGAAAATGCCTTCGGTATAATGACACGGGTGGACGGATCTTTTGAAAAGATCTCTCCATTTTACATTCAAAAAGGTCTAGAGGGTATCACAGGAACCCTAAAATCAGTAAAAAAGCTGAGGAATGGGACACTGTTGCTTGAAACATCAACCTACAAGCAGTCTGTCCTACTCCTTAAGTGTGAGAAGCTCGGGGAGTTCGCAGTAAAGTACGAACTCCATAAATCTCTGAATTCGAGTAAAGGCGTGGTCACCTGCCGGGACCTAATCGATTTAGAGACCGAGGAACTCCTTAAGGAGTGGGCATCCGAACATGTGGTCGAGGTTCGTCAGATAAAGCGAAGGGTAAACGGCAGTCTTGAGAAGACGGCCACCTTCGTCCTGACGTTCGACACTCCAACGTTGCCCAAAGACATCAAAGCAGGGTATTTAAAACTTAATGTGCGCCCGTATGTACCGGACCCCATGCGCTGCTTCAAGTGCCAGAGGTTCGGTCATACGACGGCGACCTGCAAGGGCAACCCCACCTGTGGGAAGTGCGGAAAGGCAGCTCATGAGCCAGGCACTAGCTGTACGCTCCCACAGGTGTGTGTCAACTGCTCCGGGGCACATCCAGCCTGGAGCAGGGAGTGTCGATTGTATCTTGAAGAGAAAAAGATACAAGAGTTAAAAATGAAAGAGCGAATCCCTTACGGCAAAGCGAAGAAGCGATACAAGGCGCTATCACCACCCTATTTTTGCTACCAGCTTCGCTAAGACTCTTTCAACTCCCGTCAGGAAAGAAAGTGTTGCCACCCAGACGACAGTTGCGGACATGGGCACAAGTACAACATGCTCTTGTCAATGCAATTGTGGCGCCTAATGCCACAAAGGTCATAACACCTAGGACCTCTGACATCGGCAGCAACACTTTTGTAAACCCGACGACAAATGCAACAGGTTCAGCAAGTCCACCAGCGAAAGCACAGTCATCCGCTGCAATGGCTACAACTGTTGTTGCTTCTGCAACAGCAGAAAGTAGCGCCAGTACACGATGTAGCATCCACATCAGAAATAGCATCGGCAACGCCATCTGCCGGCAGCGGATGGCAGACAGTGCAAAAGGTTCGGGGTCCGAAGTTTAAACACACGGACCCCACTATGTTCATTAAGTCCCCTTACGCCTCCCCGCCCAGATCTCCAACTGGTGGGGAGAAGAGAGGGAGAAGGCCTCGGCGGAAAAAAAATCTGCAAGACCACGAGGCCTTCGAACAAAAATCGTCTTCGGACCCCGAAGACGAAATTATGCTGGTGGTACGAACCTGGTCTCATTCCTCAGCAATCACCGTCGGAGGACCCACCCGAACCGGGGCGGGTGGTTTTAAATAGGTAGGATGGCTCCCATACTTCAGTGGAACGTCAACGGCTTTCAGGCTCACAAAGAGGAAGTCCAACTCTTAGCACGGTCTAATCCATTGTGTCTCTGTATTCAAGAGACACATTTTAGACCACTACACCAACCAGTGCTAAGAGGGTACTGACATTTATAGAAAGGACGATACCGAGGGTGATCGAGCGAAGGGAGGAGTGGCTGTGTTTGTTCGGAACACTGTCCACTCCGAACCCGTTACTCTCACCTCCCATCTACAAGCAGTAGCGGTGAAAATACACGGTCCAATCGAACTGACCGTATGCTCTCTCTACCTGCCACCCAGTTTGTCCGTCGACTACGACGACCTGGTTGGCATCATACGACAACTCACTCGGCCCTTTCTCCTTTTGGGAGATTTCAACGCCCACAGTGCGTTGTGGGGTTCTACCACCGATTGCCCCCGGGGCCGAGTGGTTGGTAGATTGATAGAGCAGGAGGAAATTTGTATCCTGAATACAGGGCAAATGACTCATTTCACCACTGCTTCCGGATCGTCCTCTGCCATCGACCTTTCATTGTGCTCCCCCTCAATCGCGGACTCCGTGCATTGGGAGGTGGATCGCGACCTCATGGTAAGTGACCACTTCCCAATATGGATGCACGTAGAGTTTGAACGCGGAGGAGGGAATAACCGACGTAAATGGAACGTCAGCAAAGCCGACTGGAAACTTTACCAGCACTCCATTACTCTCAAGGAGTATAACAGTATTCGAGGAGAAGGTGAATCACCTTACACAGGTGATTCACCAGGCAGCTGACGTTTCCATGCCGAAAAGCTCCGGAACGCTGCGAAGGACGCCCGTCCCCTGGTGGAACGACGAATGTCGTTCCGCTATTCCAGGGTCGCAGACGGGCGTTGCGTCGCTTTAGGTTGTGCCCAACATCTGACAACCTAGCAGCGTTCCGTATAGCCAGAGCTAAGGCGCGTCGAGTTATTAAGGAGAGCAAGAAATAGGTCATTGGCAGAACTTTGTGAGCACTATAAATCGTTCCACACCTTCATCGAAAGTATGGGAGTCTATCCGCCGTATATCTGGAAGGTACTCCCGCCCACCAGTATCTGGATTACTGGATCACGGACGTATAATTACCGACGAACGAAGCATAGCGCAGGTGATGGCGGAGAATTTCGCCGCCATCACATCGTCTGCTAACTTTGACCCTCGGTTTCAGCGACGAAGAGTCGCTGCCGAGAGGCGCCCGCTGTGCTTCGATTCGTCGAATACAGAGGCCTACAACTGCCCATTTACATCTTGGGAGCTGGAGTCAGCACTAAACAGCGCAAACGACACTGCTCCAGGGCCTGATCTGATCCAGTACCAGATGCTGAGGCATCTTAATAAGGATGCTAAAGAGTACCTTCTAGATATTTTTAACGATATCTGGACCGGAGGACACTTCCCCGACTCGTGGAAAGAAGCAACATTGATTCCTATTTTAAAGCCTGGAAAGGATAAGTTGTTGCCAGGTAGTTATCGTAGTATTGCCCTGACAAGCTGCGTGGGGAAGACACTGGAGAGGATGGTAAACCGCCGCCTCGTCTGGTGTCTGGAGTCCCAAAACCTTCTGAGCCGCTTTCAGTGTGGATTCAGGAAGTTCCAGTTCCACCTTGGACAACCTGATCCTGCTGGAAGCGGCGATACAGGATGCGTTCATCCGCAGCCAACATCTGGTGGGGATATTTTTCGATATTGAGAAGGCCTACGATACTACCTGGCGGCATGTTATTTTAAAACAATTACATGACTGGGGTTTTAGGGGAAACCTGCCCCGTTTTTTAAAATCATTTTTATCTGGACGTTTCTTCCGGTTCCGAGTCGGTAGTGAAGTGTCTGATCTTTTTATTCAGGAAAACGGTGTTCCTCAGGGATCTGTTTTAAGTGTGACCCTTTTTGCAATTGCTATAAATAGCATAGCATCCATTATAAGGAGTCCAATAGGGTACTCCTTATGGCTCATTCCATGCCAAATCACCCAAAATAAAATATTCAATGTGCTCTTAGGACTCAGATTTTGTTCATATTTTTTATGTGTATAGATACCTAAGAGATATGACCATAGGAATTTTTTCAATTTTTTATCTCAAAAATTGGCTTCAGGAAAAATATTTGAAATTTCCACATTTCAAGCGATTGTTCCCATGATTGTGTTGGCATCAAATTGCATAAAATGTTGTAACTCATTTATTTTTGAACAACATACATCATTTTGGTATCAAATTAAAGCTAATGATTGATACTTTCTAATTAGTAATAATATTTGCAAAAAAATGCTAGAAAAAATTATGGGAGCCCTCAAAGTGAAAATTTTGATTTTTAAAAGTGTTGCAATAAATTTGCAATAACAGGCAAGTACCAGCAGACACATACTTTAAATTTGATCAGTAGCTCTATATCAATATGTGTTTTCAGCTGTAAAAAAAATTAAAAGGGTGTTTTTTTGTGGTTGTTAAATAATGCTAGTTTGTTGTTCTCTGCTATTTAGCGGTGATTATGATTTTTTAGCTGCTACTAGACCTTTAAAAAAGGGCTGAATTTTAGAAACAAGGTGAAACATTTTGATATTTAGAGAACATGTGAATAAACAAATTAACCTATGCTAAGCTATTAATTGTATAACCACTTTATAACATAAAACTTTTAATTCATTGCACTGTACACTTCCAGAAAAATTACTTTGAATGTGAAACATGAAGTTTAGAATAAAATATCATGTAACAGATGTTCCAAAGGATCAATATGCAAGTGAAAATTTAAAATATTAAAGAATTACATTTTAATATTTAATACATGTTGTATGGGTGCTGATTTATAAAAAGTTTGTGATTGATTTGCAGCCTTTATTTTCTTCAGAAATGTTCTTCCTGAAATTAACATTGATGCAGACACTGGTAATTCTTTCAAGAAGTATCTTAATATCTATCTCGATATGTCATTGCCATTACTGTCTGTTTATTTCCAGAAGTAAGCTCTACTTGGTGACATGACGAGTTCTAAAAATAGAATTTCCCCCTCCTTACCCTAAATTTCATTGCAAGTGCAAACATTTTTCAACCTGTTGTAACTTGTTGAAACATATTTCAACCTGTTCTAACTTGCTGAAACATATTTCAATGTGTTCTAACTTGCTGAAACATATTTCAATGTGTTGTAACTTGTTAAAACATGTTAGGTGAAGAGGTAAAACAAAGCATCTGCCCTGTCTCAGTTAGTGTTCAGCTGTATAGAAATATTGGGTTAATGCTATAGTAGTGATTAATTATCAGTATGAAATCATAGTATTCATGTAGTACTGTAAATCCCTAATCCTTTTAATGAACTGTATCATTTAAAAGTGATTATATTTCAGTTTAAGTTTTGATAAAATGCAGTGTTCAATTTGTTTACAATTTCAAGAAACAACTAGTTTGCCACAGAAGCCAAAAAAGACTGTAAGTATTTGTGACTTAAACCAACTGATATAGAACTGATCAGGCTTAAAACAAAATGTTTGGACTTATATTCATGTGCATGATCATTTAAAAAAGTTTTTGTCAACTTTTGAGAACAGGCCGAGAATATGTTGTGATCCTTTTAGAAGGCATAAACAAAATGTCAGAAAAGGGCTAAGATCAATTTCTTTATCATTTTGAAAGAAGTGCCATGGTATTGAATTAGTACCTGGCAAAAAGTTGTGCATATCTTGTAGAAAATCAGTTATAGCAAATAATACTGAAACTTATGAGAATATTAACATTTCATCAGACAGTGACTATGAAACAAATGAATAAGACAATTATTTTAGTAAAACGAGTTTCATCATCTCAAACATCTTTTAAAACTTCTGTTGGTAGTGAAAATAAAGAATATCTTATGGAATAGTGCCAGAAAAATTTTATGCAGTTATTTATGGAGAAAAATGGTGGATAGGGAAAGTGCAACAATGTTCTTTGAATGTGAGAGATGCAAAAATTCGATTTATGCACCCTTGTAGACCTTCCAAAACATTTATGGCCAACACCAAGTGACAGCTGTTGGGTACCTTTTGAAAACATTATACAAGAAGTACCAGTGCCTGCATCAACTTCAGCATCAGGCAGAACATATGTCCTGGAAAAAGATATTCAACAATTGTAGAATCAGTTAAGAACATTTTATAAATCAGCACCCATATAACAGGCATTAAATGTTAAAATGAATTCTTTAATATTTTAAATATTCTTTTGTATGTTGATCCATTGAGTTAACCTGTTACATGATATTTTATTGTAAACTTCATGTTTCACATTCAAAGTAATTCTTCTTGGAGTGCACAATGCATTTGAATTAAAAGTTTCATTTTATAAAGTGGTTAAACAATTAATAGCTTGGCATAGGTTTATTGGTCTATTCATAAGTTCCCAAAATATCAAATTGTTTCACCTTGTTTCTAAAATTCAACCCTTTTTTAAAGGTCTAGTAGCAGCTAAGAAATCATAATCACCCACTGCTAAAGCAGAGAACAACAAACTTGCATTATTTAACAACCACAAAAAACACCCTTTTAATTTTTTTACAGCTGAAAACACATATTGATATAGAGCTACTGATCAAATTTAAAGTATGTGTCTGCTGGTACTTGCCTGTTATTGCAAATTTATTGCAACACTTTTAAAAATCAAAAATTTTCACTTTGAGGGCACCCATAATTTTTTCTAGCAATTTTTTTGCAAATGTATTACTTAATTAGAAAGTATCAATCATTAGCTTTAATTTGATACCAAAATGATGTATGTTGTTCAAAAAATAAATGAGTTACAACATTTTATGCAATTTGATGCCAACACAATCATGGGAAATTTCAAATATTTTTCCTGAAGCCAATTTTTGAGATAAAAAATTGAAAAAATTACTATGGTTTTATCTCTTAAGTATCTATACACTGAAAAAATATGAAAAAAATCTGAGACCTAAGTGCACATGGCACTAGGTGATTTGGCGTGGAATGAGCCTTATATGTGGATGATTTTTTTAATTTTTATTGCATCATCCAGCCTGAGAAGCGCTGAGCGGCAGTTGCAACTCAAGCTGAACAGGCTGGATGAATGGTCAGTGCACAACGGTTTCGTTTCTCTGCCGAGAAAACCCGGTGTGTACTTTTTAGTCGTAGTAGGACTCTTTTACCAGAGCCTCACCTTACCTTGAGGAACACCATTTTACGTTTTACTGACACTGTTAGGTTTCTGGGTCTAATTTTAGACTCTAGACTAACCTGGCTGCCACATCTTAAAGATGTGAAAGCCAGAGCCTCTAAAGCTCCGAATGTTTTAAAATGCCTGTGTGGCAGGTCATGGGGCGCTGACCGCTCCTGCCTGCTACAATTTTACAGAGCCTTTGTACGGTCGCGGTTGGAGTATGGTTGTATTGTCTATGGTTCGGCACGGGACAGTTATCTTCGTATACTGGATAGTGTCCACCATGCAGGAATTCGGCTCGCCACGGGTGCATATCGCACCAGCCCCATTGTCAGCATTTGTGCTGACTCGGGCGAGCCGCCGCTTACCATCCGCCGGCGACTCCTCATGGTGCGACACTATGTACATATTGCCACAACTCCTGGTAGTCCCGTGCACAACGTAGTGATGCGACCGAACTTCGAACGGCTATATGCCAATCTCTGTAGAGCGACTAAACCGTTCAGCCACCGTACAAAGGCTATTTTTAGAAGAATATGGTTGTGAGCTGCCCGCTTTATTAGTGTTTTTACCGATATCCTAAAACAGTATCACACATTCACCCCGGTATATACGGACGTGTCTAAGCAGGCTAATAGAGTATGATGCTCTGTAGTGTTCCCTCGAGCAACTTACACATACAAACTTGATGGTAGATGCAGCGTTTACACCGCCGAGTGTTACGCTGTGTTAAAGTCGCTCCAGCATATGAAAGTAGTCCGCGATAAGAGGTTCATCATATGCTGTGATTCCCTCAGCTGTATTCAGGCTTTAGTAAATATGTACCCAGCAGATCGACTAGTCCAGGATATCCAGGACACCCTCCTTTCCCTGCAGTCTCACGGAATGGAGGTGTTATTCTGCTGGGTACCTGGCCATGTGGGAATCAGGGGGAATGAGGCAGCCGATGAAGCTGCCCGGTTAGCCTGCGATAAGGTCAGAATCGACTTCGCTCCGGTCCCGAAGTCAGACCTTGCCTCGGTGGTAAAAAGAAACGTTTTTGATATGTGGCAGAGGCAGTGGCTGGAAGTCGAGCATAATAAGCTCCGGCAGGTCAAACCGACCGTTCAGCCGTGGAGCAGCTCCTTCCAGCGGGCGAGGAGGGATGAAGTTCTCCTTACTCGCCTCCGTATAGGGCACTGTCCTCTGACTCATGGTTTCCTTCTCCGCCGAGAGGACCCTCCGGAATGTGATGCTTGTGGCGTACCTCTGACGGTGCACCACATTTTAACTGACTGTAAAGTTTTTAAACATAAGGGCAGACGTTGGCCTAGCTAACGATCTGCCCGTAATTTTAAATAATGACAATGTGGTGAAGGTTTTAAAATTTTGTAATATGGCCGGTCTTATCCCAAAAATTTTGGGTAGATCGACCTAGTTTTTAGAATGGTTTGGTGGTCCGTCTACAACCACCAATCCATGTATTGACTTATTCGGTTTTTAATTTTTTTTTTTTAAGATCGACATTTTACAACTGGATGGCCCCCTTACAGCCATTCAGACTGTATTTTTAGTGTTTGTGTAAGCTGGTCGGCCCTTTTACAGCCAACCAGCCAGTGTTATTAGATAGTTTACTTATTTCACAGTAATTGTTTCAATGTTTTACTTAAACCTGCTGTCTGCATGGCACCTCTTTACAGTCGGCCATGTAGGCTGTATTTTAGTCAGTGCTTTTGTATTTTATTATTCTGTCTGTGTGGCCGACCCATTTACAGTCGGCCATGCAGACGGTAGCTAATTTTATCCCACATTGTCATTCTGTGTTTGAGTTAGGGCGCTAATGACCAAGTCGTCGACGTGCCCTAAAGCACCAAAAACAACACACAACAACAACAACAACTTGGAAATACATCAGTACACAGGATAAAGACACAAAACGGCTAAGTCTGATGAAAGGCTATCGGGAGGAATGTCATTAAAATTTAAAGATAATTTTATTGAACCAAAAGGCAATTAATTGGCAGCCTTCAAAAATATCTCACAGGACCACCTCATCTCACAAAAAAATATTCTTTGTTTGGTGCCAACTAGTAACATGGCTAAGTTCTAAAATCGTATAAGGATAAAAATTTTGGAAATTAGGCGTACTGTAGTGAAGCTCTTTAGTGCACATTGGAGGGGTATTTAATTTCAGTTGAGTGTATAGGATTTAATCTCCTTAAGATTATGTGTGGTTATTTCGCAAGAAGAAAATCTTCCTGCTTGCACAGTTCAGACGCAAGGAGGAAGTAACCGTCTAACAACGTTTCGAGGAAGTGTTTATTTACCAGTGGCCCTAAATAAGTGAAGAACTATTGTTCAGTAGAATTAGCTCTAATAAGATTTGTGAATATGACCATCCGTACTCGAAATATTCCCATTTTCGAATTACGAACACCTACAAATACAGTGAAAGTCATCTGCCGAAAGTAACAGGATTTTGACTTCAGCATACCCTTATTGCATCTTGTACATGTTCTTCTTGCACTATTTAATTACAAAATGAATAAATCAATATTCCGTAATAATGGACCTATTTAAAAAAGAAGAAGAAAAATTGACCTGCCTCAATCTGATGATCTAAATATTTTATGACCTTCGGTGCCTTTGACCATTTAACCTGCTGACTACTGTGTCAGCTTTTGGTGAGCTAATGTGGCTCTCTATTGTGAAGTTATTATAAGACGAACACTACACTCATTCAAAAGCAACCATATGTGCAGAACACTCGAATCGGTGACCTTTATTGTTTGTGTGGTGGAGGGTGCATTGCACATATCCGAAAGGGTAATGGTTTGGAAGGGATATACGGAATAAGGCAGGAGGCCTTGATAATGCAAAGACAGTGTTGTATCCCCTACACTGCTAGCGCCAGCTTAAGTATCTTGGTCGGAACTCCAGTGAAGTAATTTGTGAATGTGTCTGCGGTCGTGGTTTCCTAACATGGACGATAATTCCGTAGGCCCACAGAATAAGGAAATTATCAGACATTTCATCCATGCGATTTTCCTCTTCCTCGTTCAACTAACTTGCTTATATTGCTAACTGAGGCTGTTGTCTCACACAGTTAACAGACGAAAGAATTTTACAGGAGTGGAACAGTTTATCCTCGAGGAACCAGGGCTTTCTGAACTTTTTTAATTTGTTTCCAGCTTGACTTCACGACTTCGAGGTAATGGGAGACGGGAATATGTGCTTTTTGATCGAACTATCCCGACGTTCGCTTGCAGTGATATGGAATAATCGTAGAAAATCCAAATCTGGATG